>JAITYT010000687.1:811913-831250 GCA_025433975.1 Liostenogaster flavolineata | reverse complement strand
TCGTCGTCGTCGTCGTTGTTCAGAGCGGCACCGCGTGCTAGCAACGCGTGTCCTTGGCTTCTTCCCGCTGATAAACGCACCTACGTGCTGCCGACTCTCGGTCTACGCGTCAATGGCATTACGTTTCGACGCGTTAACGGTCCTCTTCCCGGCCGAAGTCGAAGGCGTTCCTGAGTGGAAAATCGTGCGAACGGTCCAGCAGAATTTCGATCTTCGTCGGGCTATCCTGATTCTAGAACACGAACTCTCGCAGACTCTGCGATTTCTTGACGTTCGGAAAAGCAAGAGGACGCGGAGAAAGAGGCAGGAGCAACGTCGATATCGACGAAAGGTCTCTCACGGAGCACACCTCGGTCACCTTTTTTTAACCGACTGGCAAGCGTCGGGGCAAGACGGCTCCGCTCGTTCGACCGACGAACGAGCAGGCGTACGTACGTAAATACGTACGTACATACGTATGGACGTCGTCGCGAACCCATTATTATGCCTGACGAATACGAAATTCGGACGGTCTGGGGTGGGGACAGCGGGTTGACAGTCGAGGTGGCCCGCGAGTTTGGGGCCTCTTCCGTGCCTCACGGGGCACTTCTTTAATGGAAATCTCGAGAGGGGGGAGAAAAAGAGACGGCTCTAGGGAGGGGAGAGAGAAAGGATGCTCGAGAACGAGTCCGACGAACGGGGATAGACGTAGAGAGAGAGAGAGAGAAAGAGAGAGGGAGAAAGGAGGCCCTTCTCGGGAGAGTCCCGCTCGCGTCACTCAGAGCGTCCCATCAGGGATGCCACGCGCGTGTGATCCGCCACAACGCGCCGCGTGTCGTTCCGCCCGCCTTACCGGGGCCCGATTTTATCGTTGCCCGGGCCCTCATAACCTCTAAATGTTTTCGTCGCCTCTATCAGATCACCACCAGCACGGTGAACGTTTCTCTACCTTCCTCCTCGCCCCCGCTTGGCTCTTTTGCGACTTTCCGACTTTCTCGAATTTCCGTTCCTTCGTCGTCGGCGAAGATCAGGCCGACGGTGGCGGCGTTCCGACGTACTTTTCAGATCCGGACAAACTCCATGACCCAACGTCGTTCTCCTTAGGTTTCTTCGGGCTTTAGCTTTGGTATCTTCATGTGTGATAAAAAAGAAGGACGATTTTTTGGCACGAGTTTAACGCTGGGTTCCTGGCCACTCGGAGAGAGTTTAAAGACTGTAGAACCGGTGAAATTTGGAAATCGCGTTTAAAGCGAGATCGATCGTTTTATTTTATTAAGATTTTATCAAGACTTTGGCGATACTTCGTCGACTGAGGAAAATCTCGATCGATCTGAAATCCAGTTGACTCGCTAGGTTATTAGACGTATCGTTCATCGTAAGACGTTGCATCGAAGTTTTTGCAAGACGGATTGGCAAACTTCGCTTGGAGGATGACGATCGTCTTCTTGGCCGCCGCTTCGCGTCTCGAAGATGAAGTTCGCACAAAAAATGAGACGCGAAGTGGAAAGATTAGAAGAAGGAGGAGCGCGCCGGAAGGAGACGGAAGAAAAAGAAGGGGAAGAAGCTTCCATCTCGACTGACCTTCCTTCCTGGCTCGACCGATAAAAAAAACGAGCGCGCGTAAATCAACTAATTTATCGTTTTTGCGATTGAGGAGGAGAAGGTGGACCCGTCGACGAACATACACCGTCGGAATGGCAGGAATCCCTTTTGGCGGGTTCTACAACTCGTCCTCGTCGTCGTCCTGCTCGTGGGCCCCGTGGGAAAGAATATCAGCTGACGTTTGGGACCACACCGTCGAATTATCGGTGTTTTGGCATGTTATAAGGCTCCGCGGTATTCCGTTCTCCTCCTCTTCCTCCACTTCCACCACTTGGAGCTCCTTCCTCGCTTCTTCCCCTTCTTCGCGAGCTCTGTCGTTTCTCCTCTCTTATCCCTGTAACGCTCTCTCCTTCTCTTTTCCTCTCCTACTTGCTCCCGCCATCCGCCTCGAGTCGTGCGAGTAAAGAGAATCTCCCGCGGAATCCGCGTTCTCTTCGACTGTGGGAACGAAGGCACCGGATCACAATTTCTCGAGCCCGTGTTTCAGCGCGTTCGCGACACGACGTTTCTTTCCTAAACTTTTACCTTTCTCTCTCTCTCTCTCTCTCTCTCTCATCCGAGCAAGGATACGTTGTCATTCGAATACTTGGATAAACGGATAACAGTCCGTAAAAAGCGAGCCGGGTGGATTCGAGAATCTATAATGAATTGTGAGAGCGCGTTTCGCTTTTCTCCCTTTTTTTCTATCCCTTTTTATTTGAAACAGAGATGCTAGCACGCTCCGAGCAGATTGTAGCAAGAGACACTTCGCGAACGAATGGAGAAACGGAATGTAGTTTCTTTTCCCGTGACCAGCGAGAATGTTGCCGAGCGTTCGAGATTATCACGAATTCCATACAAATTTTTCGCGTGACATCGCGTTCTCCATTTTAGATCGGACGCAATAATTGAAGGAACGAGCAAATATCGAAGTATCGCGAGTATCCGTTTTGCACGGTACAAAGAAAATAAAGTAATATGCGAGCGATCGCTAATAACTCAAGGTCCGACAGGAGAAATTTAAGGTATGTATTTAAGAGGAAGTTTAAAGCAACGGATGATTCACGATCGTGGGTCGACGGAGATCTCTATCGTGATGATGAATTTTCTATTCCCCGTTAGTCCTAGCTTTAAATCCCCCTGCAGGATAGCCATCGGGGAAGGTACGCTACGCGATTCCAATTAACCGATTTTCAAATCGTAGTCGTATATCTGGATACTAGATGTGTGTTTACGATCTCGGAATAAACGACTTCATCGTGACTATGCGCTTGCGTGTGCGCGCCATACGAGCAGAAGGTACTTTGTTCCAGGTTTTACGCCTCCCGATCGAAATAAATTCTCAATGAGTTTACGGACGATAATTTACGCGCTAATTTTATTTAAAATATCGATCGACCGGCGCAGCGAAGAAACGTACAGTGGCGGCCAAAGGTTCTCTCGTCCTTTCCGAACGTTTGAACGAGTGAAAAGCAATTAATCGTTTTATGAGATTTTACGTGTCGATGCTTACGTCAGAACGACGTGATCCGATGATAATTTCAAGGAAAACTTCTAAATTTTCGGATGGATTTATCGACGTTCGATTGTTAAGACAGCGAAAGGAGTAACGCGCTTGAAAATCGATGCTTCGTCCAATTTCACTTTCAACGTCGTTTTTCACGATCTCGCGTATCCGCTACCCTTCCACCGCCACCTCTTCGACGCAGCGCACCAAAGCCGAAGCTCGACGACGCCGAGCCCGTACGAATTTACGCGGTGGATAGCCAGCAAGCGGCTAACCGATATATTCGTGGCTCCACCGAGAGTTTCATTACTTTTTTCTGGCTTCGTGCCACGATGAATGACTTAATTCCGTGAGATGGAGATGGAAATACGGGGGGCCGGCGCAAGGGTCGCGCGGCACGGAGAAAAAAGGCCCTGGAGGTGGCGGAGAGGGAGGAAGGAAGGGGCGAGGAGGCAGGAGGCGGAGGACGACGAAGGAAGGTGGGGAGAGATCAGAGCGCGTAATACGTGTCCGGTGGTCAGTCTCCTCTTTCGTAAGATCGAGAGGAGGTAAGACGTCGTGAGTGGCGTGACGAATCACTGAGGTACCGCCAGGAAAATCAACAATCGGATCCCCTTTGATTTGAAAAACACACACGACGTTTTGCCGTTCCAACGCTCGCCTTGTGTCTCCTTCTTACTTAGCCCTCGATCGTCGGCCGCGTTTCTTGCGCCGTCTTCTTCTTACCGTCCGCGCATCGCCACCGCGTCCAATTCGATCCTTTCGTTTCGTTTCGTTTCGTCGCCTACCTTCGATGCCGCGTAATTTTTTCTTCTTCTTCTTCTTCTTCTTCTTCCTTCTTTCACTGGAAGGTGGGCCGCCTCCTCATCTTCGCCTCGCTCTTGGAGAACGATGAGAAGAGGTCCGAGTCGTTCACGATCGTTGATCGGTCGTTCAAACGCTGTGAGATCGTTGGGAATTCCATAAGAATTAGGACGTCGTTTCTCTTTACCTTTATCGTTACCGAATTTTTCATTTATTCGCTTTTAAACAGAAGTTTAACGCTTTGTTCCCAAAGGGATAGGAAAAAGAAAATAAAGAATGGAGAAGAACGAAGAAACGATTATCGGTCGTTGGTGTTTTAGAAGGAGGACGCGTCGAACGCAAAGGTGAGCCACGACCCAAGGTGCAGTCAAAAGAGGACCGTTCGAATGGATGAAAAGGAAGAAGGACACGGACGAGTGGCAGGATCGCGCGAAGAGAGGAAGAACGGAAAGATATCGACCGGTGTCGGCTCCGGAGGGTAGAGCGACGTTATTATGAATGTCGGACAAAAACCGTCGAAAAATACACGAGCCAGGCGCCGTTGGCCACCTAAGTAGCCCGACCGGAAGGATTCGGTGGGTTGGGCTCGGCCGACACTACGAGCCACGATAATTAATGGTTTTACGATATTGGAAATATCTCGCCGGCCTTAATAATCCATCGAAGCGTCAAAACAAAGGGACGACGCTGGCTCGGCGCGGCACGTTTTTCGCTTTGCATCCTCGGTGGTCCGCGTGAATCATCGAAGACGCGATGCGACTTCTTCGCTCCTTCCAAGCGTAACGTCGGTTCGCTCGAGTTCCTCGCGCCTCACGAGAACGAATCGCTATATCGCGTATTTCATCGACGCCTTTGGAGAACCATCGGTCCGATTATCGATGCGATATCGTCCGAGAGACTCGTGGCGATCGTTGCATCGCCATTGAAATAGACGCGGTTGGTTTCTTCTGCTAAACGAACGTTCTAGTAATTCGAAGGTTCTAGAAGAAACGCAACGTGTGATAGCAGTTCGTTTTCGCGTAAATCGACATGCTATCGAACATTCCAGACCATCGGGACAGATATAAACACGTGGACCCTGTCGAGGATCTCTCGAACTCGCAAAAATGATCTCGTAACGTGATCACGCGCTCGCATATCGATTCGTAGTTAGGCATTGTATATATGTATATACGTCGCGAATTATTTAATTCCCGAGTCATTCTTATTATTGCGATCGTTCTAATCGTTTTGTGAAGTATCGCTCGTATTTGTCACGTTTTCGAAGAGGATCGGCCCGTTGAAAATTTAATCCCACTCATACTTCGATAGTGTAATATCGCGAGCTATAGATCGTAGGAAGAGAATAAGGTCAGCCTTTCCGAACGATTCGTCCGGATACGATCGCAGAACATCGATGAAATGCCACGATGGCACCTTTCAACGGAGGCGAATGATAAAGACGTAAAGATACATATTTATTCGATCGCCTCTGCGCAGCTGGAGTTCGCGGAGGACGATGAAAAAAGCCCGACGAATGGCAAGAGAGAAGAAAGGCGAATTTAGAGGCCGTAGCGCGTGTCCGTTAGACCGGTCGAAAGCGCAAACGAATCGGTAATTCGTGAATCTCGGAGGTTCGCGATCCGCGCATTTCTCGAATTTTCTCGCGACTGTCGTCAGTCGAATTCGGAGAATTTCGAAAAGCCAGAGACGAGCTGACCGTTACGCGCGTTGGTGCTCACGGACGGTGGAGGAGAAGACCACCTGGTCATCGGTGGACTCGGCTCATTCTTCTGTCGGACGTTTCACGAGAAAGAGGAGAAAGACGAAGACGAAGACGATGGGGAGGAGGAGGAGAGGGAGGAACGATTCCTGGCAAAATTAGCATATACTGCAAGGATCTCGGTGGCTAGGGGGGTTTTCTGCAGCCCCTTTGTTCTCACTCGCCTGAAATCAGCGGTTCGATCGTCCTGGAACAAAGCCTGGAAGAATCGAGGAAATGGAGGAGAAGATTCGCGCTCTACGGCGGCCGATCGACTCGATCGGTCTTTCTAACCCTCCTCCGAGCTCGTGGTTCGACGACCACCGTGCCCTTCGCTAGGAGCAAGCTCGTGAGTCAATTTAAAGACATCCATGAGCTGGCAGAAGGCAGAGAAATTTTGAGGCGACCCCAAAAAATTCGATCGAGTTAAAATCGATCTCTCGCTCTATCCATTGGCAATGGCAGTTACATGGCATCGTAATCGTTCGAAGCTTTCGAACGCGCGATTGCTAATTCGTCGAAGGACTTTTTAATCCTTGCGATTACGACGAGCAAAAATGAACGTCGAGTTGAGCCGATTGCCGCGTCGCGATCTCAGGCTATCCTCGATCGTCGCGCGGGGATGACGCGAGTAGTCGAAGAAATCGAAGTCAGGGACGGTTATTCTCGTCGGGATTACGGATAACGACGTAGACAAGCTCGTCGAGTCGTTGAAACGCTTCTTCCTCGCGATAGGGACGATCGCAACGCGACTAATATTATCGTAGAACGAAGGATGAAAATAAAGAGAAGGCGGAGAAGGATGGGAATGGAGAGAGAGAGAGAGAGAAAGGAAGACGAAGAAGGGAAAAAAGAAGAGGAAGAAGAGAGCCAGAGGAATAAGAAGAAGATCCACGACGACAAGGGCAACGAAAAATTACACGTGGCTCTCGGCTGCATTACGCGGCATGAGTAGCAACTCTCACCAGGAAGCCATCGGCTGGTAGGGAACACCCATATCGCCGTGGCTGCCTCCTCGCTGACCGCTTCGGCCGGCTTGCGTTGCCTCTTTCGCTTTCTCTCTTTATGCTCCGGGCCAGAGATTACGCCCGTAATTAATGTACGCGGGCTGACGCCCTTGGTGCCTGGGAATTCTGGCTGCGTTCTTTCCGAGATACTCCGGGTACCATTGGAGCGTAAAGAAGCGAGGAATTAAAAATTTAATGGCCGCTTTCACGGTGCGCGCCGCCCGACCGCGGCGTCCCCTCGATTAATTCCCCATTGCTTTCCGTGACCATCGATCGCGACCGTTCGAAAGTTCGTAAGGTCTCTCGAGTGGAGAAGTTGAAAGGTTGTCGAAGACGCGGCGACGTTCTCCAGATTTCCTTGTCGCGCCAGTTCGATACGAGTTTAAGAAACTGGAGCGATTAAACTGATTTCGATGTTGAATTTTAGATATGCGAGTCTTACAAGTTCCTACATGTTCATACATTTTGCCAATGGTCGGAGTCTCGATAGAATTATAGCGTGCAATATCATTGATGCCATTGATGACGTAGTACACGCATCGAATCAAGGCATCGTTTAAACATCCTAAACAACATTTCGGTATCTAACTTCGAAGTTCGCATGAAACACGTTGAGTCGCGAAGGAAGGTAAGACTGGTCGTTGCATTAATCCACCGATCTCGCGAAGGATCGGAAGGACAGTGGCAGTACCTCGTGCTCGAGGCAGATATCGGAGCGCGCGATTCGAAGCGGGTCGGGCCGAGCGCGCGGTGCTCTTGAATTCCGCCAAGGTTGAAGGCACGGTCGCCTCGCTTCGTTAGCGACGATTGAACTAATTGGCAAGAGAGGCAACGATTCGATTGGAGACGCTCCTCCGGCGGACGCATTGTCGGCGAGCGAGCAGTGTTCGCGATACAAAACGACACGGGATCCTTAGCGCGTGAGAAGAAGAGGAGGCCGCCAGCCGGCCGGTCAGCTACGAAAAGATTCGAATGGACTTTCGGTAGCGCGGAGGGCCGAGTCGTCCAAGAAGACGACGACGACGACGAAGACGTGGACGGGGAATCCCGTCTCTTCCTGCTGAACGCTGCTCGGCAGCCGCTGTTGAAAGGATACCAGAAAGGATAGTCGTGAGCCTTGTTCTCGATCAAGATCGACCAGTCACTCCGCGCCTGCCTGCCACGATGAACAATAAGTGACTCGCGATCGCTAATCGAGCTACGTTCCTGATGATTTCCGGACCACCGTCAGACAGATCGATCTCCACCGATCGGACTCCATCTATCCTTCGACGCATCCAGAGCGATAGGTCCCTTTCGTCCTTTCTTTTCCTTCGTTTCTTCGTACACCGACGCGCGTAAGTAGCGGCTCGATCGGGCCGCTTTCGGAGTTCGCACGGGTTCGCGCCAATATAATGCGCGCTTCGAGTCGATTTTCATTTAAAAAGACTTTAAATTTGAAGTTAGTCTCTTGGTGATTCTAGGAATATTTTTTAAATTTCTGTTAAATGTTAGCGATATCGACGTCATGCGATTTTTATCAGGATTTCATCGAGACGAATTTCAGGCACACGACGCTGTTGCTCTCGTACTTGCTTGCATAAAGTGACGCGCGAACGAATACGTATCGATTTTGTCGAACTTTCTTTAAATCGTCGAACGACTTACGCGCAACGATGTACCAGCAACTGCTACGCGCTGAATCGCGCCTGGATTTATTGACCTCTCGACCGCTACGATCTGTCATCGGCCGACGCGTTCGAATTCGTGAGTGATCGATCGCTCGCGGTGCTCCGTCGAGAGAATCTTCGATCCGACCGCTGGGGCATCTTCCATTTCACCACTCCTTCGAGTTCTCTTCCTTTTAGGATTAGGAATTAAAAAACGATAAATTATAAAAATTAACCGTAATTAATAAATCGACTCAATTGAACTATTGCCCGATAAAATTAGACGATCGAGTTCAATTCGATCACAATAACGACGCGACTCAACGAAAAGTATCGACAAATCTTTGAAATGAAGGTTAACCAAGCCTGGAAACTCCAGAGGATACCGAAAAGATGATCGACGTATCGTCCATCTTTTCACCAAGAAACGACTCCTTGCTACTACCGAACGACACCCGATTGCCCAAACTCTAGACAGATCCTAGCCGTTTCGCCCTTGACGTACGATTATTATCAGTGGGGTACGCGGTCATTTCTAGCAGGACCCGATCGTAAAGACATCGATGGCCGATCGAGTCTCCTGAATGCGGATGAGGATACCCGAGGAAGAAAGGAAGAAAGGCGACGAGAGGTAGAGATAGGTGAGAAACTGGAGGGGCGAAGAAAGGACGCGACGAGGGGCGGAGGGGCTGGAAGAGACGCTCGAGGCACCACCATCGGACCCACCGCCGTGTTCCGCGAGGCTCGTAATTACGTGGCAAGCTCGCCGCGAAAGTGAGGCGTCAAAATCGTTCTTCGGTCCAGGCTCGTCCCTCTCCCTCTTTCTCTCCCACTCTCTCTCTCTCTCTCTCTCTCTTTCTCTCTCAGTCAGTCTCCGTCCGTGTTGTTCCTGTTGCAGGCTCGTTCCTCTCTTTCTCGTCTTCCCTCCGCTGCCCGCGCCGGCCATTATCGAAATTGATATTTTATTGACGAACCGCGCCGTAATCCACGTACCCTTTATTGAGTTATTTCCCGATAATTACAAATCAATAACGATAATTTAACGGTGCCTCGACGTTAAACTCGACACCGACCCCGACGTTATCCTACTCCACCTATTTTTCTTCTTCTTCTTCTCCTGCAACGCGTTCCCTTCGATCATCGTCCTTCGAGTATTTCTCCCTTACGTTCTTAACGCTATCAACGAGCCGGTTTTGGCGTTGTTGATTTTATTATTAAAAGTCCATCGCGATAGAATGAAAGAGGCTAATTTTTGTGTCACTTTGAACGCGAGGAGATCGAGAAGAACGCTTTATCGTATCAAGATTTTATTAACATACGTGCAATTCTATTAGACATTAGCCAAAGTGGTCAGTCGGCTCCTTGTCTCAGTTTAGCCTGCAAACAAAGTATAATATGGCCTTACACTAGCGTAGAAGGATTCCAGCGCGTATCGCAAAGTCGTAATATAACGTGCTTCGAAAATATAATCTTGTTTAGAGCATCGAGAAGTACGAGAAAGGACTACTTACGTTCCGATGAATCGCCAGGACTCCGTCTTCGGCGTTCCATGGTATATCGATGAAAGCCGTGCCATTCGACGTCACATTGACAGTTTTACCAGTGCAAGTGCCATTGACTAGGTCACCCGAGATGACATCGCAATAGACACCAGCCGGTAAACAAACCTTCAACGTTCTCTTCAGATCCTTCGAATATTCGCCATTAATGGCAACGAAGGCGCGATCGCCACGACAAAAGGCGATTTGTCGGCTGTCGTTGTCCCACCATTCGTTGATCGTTGCGTTGCCCGCCGCGTTTCTAAACCGCACCATGTTGTAGATTTGCCGCCAACGATGCTCGCAGACCCAACCATTTCTGCAGCTACCATCTGCTCGTATCACTGGCGATAAGATGTTTCCAGCCTCGTCGGACGGTGGTCCGTCCACTTCGCTGTTGAAGTCGTACGAGCTCATGACGAGCGGCAAACCGTGTGGATGAGCCA
Source organism: Liostenogaster flavolineata (assembly GCA_025433975.1). Taxonomy (NCBI): domain Eukaryota; kingdom Metazoa; phylum Arthropoda; class Insecta; order Hymenoptera; family Vespidae; genus Liostenogaster; species Liostenogaster flavolineata. The sequence goes on along the minus strand of JAITYT010000687.1, from coordinate 820,998 downwards.
ACATGAACGCCACTGCCATCTAAAGTGATTGAGATTTTTGTCGCAACCGTTTTTTAAGCCAAACGACTCATTTGACTCGAAAGTTTTGGTCAAAATTTTACTGTCACTTTTTTGGTCTTAAAACACCCTACGAACTCGACCTTTAAATTTTTGACCATTTTTAAAGGTATACGAGTTAAAAATTACGCGATTTTCATCAAAATTTTACTATCGCGATTTATAATGTTAAATCATCCTACGAGAAAATACGTCTCTTAGATGTCATCAGTGCGTTTCATCAGTCGTTCGAAATAATTGATAACTATCGAACTAAGATTCAAGCGGCTCACCTTGTACAATCTTGGTGTCTGGTGAGTTAGCCCTCCGGACCTACCGGTACGCTGAGTGTCATGGTTGTCGACGAAGACAAGCGCATCCTTGGAAGGCAGAAACTTCCAAGCGACACCCCAATTAAATAACCACTTCAAGGCGAATCTACCTTTGAGCCCGTAGCTCAATTCGGATCCGTAGGAATATTCCGTCACCGCGCCAAAATCGTATTCGTACTTCGAGATCCCCTCCTCGCCGAACTGAATGACATCGTGAAAGACGAAGGCGCGAGAGCCGTTCGCGAAACCGTGTTCACTGCTCAAATTCTTCGTTCTGGAGTAGATCGCTTTCAAGTCGTTTGGCCACATGTTCATAGCCGCGTCGATCCTAACAGAATCGTAGGCAGAAATAAATGACAGCGATAAAACGAATTACAATTTCACGCCATTTCTCTTTATGAACATCTACTCGCGGTTCTGTCACGCTTGCAATTCCAATTCCTCGGAATAAAAAACACGCGTCTTTCGACATCGTTTGAAACATCGTCGTACAAGTGTACCCACACGTGTACGCGTTCTCTTCGACGATCGATCGAGAGTCTGACGCATTATTTCCGAGATAACGGGCGTAATTGATAATTACAAGCGCCTATTACGTCAAAGATGCTACGAAATACGTACTACGAAGAGAACGTAGACGTACTTAAAGCCAGCGACGCCTGCGTCAATAGCGGCGTTCATGAAGTCAACGATCTTGCCTCTGACGTGCTCGTCGGTCTGATCGAGATCGTGAAGGCCGTTCAGTTCGCAATCGCGAACTTTCCTCGGATTCTGGTAATCGTCTATGATGCACGCTTCGTGGAAATTGGACGACGAGTACGGCACTGCTGGGTATTCGCGTTTGTAGGTATTCGCAGTCGAATTGCCCGTGCCCACGGCGACTTTGTGATCGCCTGTCATGTGGTTGAAGACCGCGTCGACGTACACCCTCACTCCGGCTCTGTTGCATCTGCGTACCATGTCCCTGAACTCCTCCTCGTTTCCGGAACGCGTCGCTATCCGGTAAGAAATTGGCATGTACCTTTCCCTCCAGGTGTGGTTGGATTTCGACGTCGACACGATCACGTTCTCTTGTATCGGTGAGACCTTGGAGATAAGAAGGATCGCTGTGAAAATTGTAGAGCACTTCCGTGCCGTTGGGATTGTGATTTTGTTACTTTGCTTTTTCAATCGCGTATGAAGTAAATGCGCGATAGGAACTGTTCTTTTTTCTGAAGATCGTGCTCCTTTTAGAATAATAATAATAATAATAGATGACTGCTAAAAAACATTTTCAAACATTTCGACAAGTTTAGTATCAATGGTAAGGTTGATTCGAACGTTTTATAGATTTATCTTTTTCTAGATAAAGATTTAATTTATTTAGTTAAAGACTTAATTTCAATACTACTAATTTCTTCTCTTATTTAAGATACATTAGCATTCAGATACTTTATCCTATTTCTCTGGAACTATGTTAGGTGTTTCTTTCCTTCGTAATAGAGACGACAACCATTCGACCAAGAAAAAAACTGAAAATAGGTACAAAGCTCTTCTCTTCGACGAAAGCTTATCTCTGGTGACGAGTTGGACCCACTTTCAGTCTCGACGAGCAAAACGTGATCACGAAAGGAAGCTACGTCGTTTCTCACGATAACCGAGAACGTAAGTTACATCGTAAAAACGATTCACTACCTGCACACCGCCGAATCCAACTGGTCCGAGGAATCTTTCGCACTCCTTGGCGACGTCGCTCCATTTCCATTCGAAAAGATGCACCATGGTTCCGGCGGGTCCGACCACATAATTCGGATCCTTGTGGGCTGTAGTTACGGACGCCAGTAGCGCCAAAATTATCGCGAGACGATGCATGGTTCGAACTGTAATCGACGATCACGCGCTGCGAAAATCTTCTTCGAGCGATTCGTCGATTGATTTTATACTCGTCGTGCGACTCGATAATCGTTTTTCCCACTTTTCAAAATCCAGACGTTGTTTGCTTCCTGGTCAATCCCGCTTCCGCCTTCGATCGATCTATCGTACGTGCGAATCGTTGAACTAAAGCGTACCACGGCGATGTTTCACAATCAGCGGTAAATAACTTCGTAAACACTCCTAACGATAGTATCAATGATTTATCGGCAAGACGATTAATTTTTTCGAGATCTATGATACGACTGATCGACGCGACTATCGATACTTTCTATTGATCGATAATCTGTTCAGTTTCTAAACGGCTCGTTGGTTGTCGCATATTTTTTATACAGAAACTGGAAAAAATTTGGAACGGATGATAGTAACGAGCAACCTTGCGTAGGTTTCGGGGAAGATTAGACCCACGGTATTTCCTGTTTGTCGTAAGAGAGAACTAAAAGGAAACTTTCCATCTTCGAAGTGATGAAAAAAAGATCGTCTAAATATTTGCGCAAATCAAACAGCAAATAAAAGAGAAACTTTCGAAAAATTGATAACGAAGATACTCTCGAAAGACTAGAAAGGAAGGAAAGAAGATTTTTTCCGACATCGCAAACAGAGAGATTAAAGAAAAATATTTTGGGTTATCCCTTCGTAAGCAGGATCGACGTGACGGTTAGTCGTCAGAAGGAAGCGGTAGGACAGGGAAGGCGAGAAAAAAATCCATTGCGGTCGCAAAACAAAATATCACGCAATTATCGTTGTAGGTGTTCCAGCCGGAGATTCTCGGCGTTTTCTTCTGGCCAGCAGCTTCCAACCCCTCGCCCCACCGCAGCGCTACCCTGTCTGCCAGCACTATAGGATAATCGAGCCGGCCTAAACGGGGCAAAAAGTGCGGCGAGAAAAGCACCGTCGCGATCGTAAAACGAGGCCCGTTTATGAACACCGCGGCGAAGTGGGGGGCGTTTCCGCCGACCACTGTAATAAACGTTCTCTATCGACCGGCCAGGGAGACAGGTACCGTGCCACCTGCGATCTCTCTTTGGAATAGTCTTGCGAATCCTACCCCTCGACGCATCCTACGAACCGCGCTCGACGCTTTGAGTCGAGCAAAAATTCGAACCGAATTTAACCGTAAAATTTTAACGTTTATTTTATTACATAAACGTTAAACATAACATAATATAAATATAAACATAGACATTAGCATTTTGTCATTCATGTTACATAAAGGTGTGATATGTGATTTCTGAATACGAGTTTCAAGGAATTAAAATTTATTGTTTAGGACTTCGTATCGATTGCAACTTCAACAAAGGTGTTTTAATGCAGATTTTAAATCGTCTTAGAATATTTCTAAATTTTTCTTAAAAGATTTCTGAATTTTATAGGTATTACTTGGAATTTTTTAACAAATCGCAATCTCGGTAAAGATGTTTCAACGCCATTGATTCTTATTTAAAAGTGACATGAACGATATCGCGGCATCACCATGCGTGTATGCTTGTATTCGATTACAGATCAGGTCAAGGTGATTTATCGAAACGACGCCATTGTCAGTTCCTCATCGATCGTAGAGCCGAGCACATCCGTGGAATAATACAAGTAATTACGTCGTGCGTTTCGCGTGTAAAATGAAATCAAGCAAAGCATTATCGTAGAGCGCGTTTTATCGTTATCTTTATCCGAAGTGCAAGTAATCGCGAGTGAAGTGCAAGAAAGCATCGCGTAGCCGAGATACCAGTCATCGACACAGTTTCGAGGAGTTTCTACGCTTGGACCGCAGCCTGCAATCCTGCTGATCGCTCGTAGCCACCTTCGAATCTTTCGAACATTTAGCGAAAGCACGCGAGCCAACAACTTCGTATAATACATACGAATTTCATATTTGACAGATAATTTTCCGTACGCTGTTCAGTAGCATCTACGGCCGTTAGTTTCAAGCGGCTCGGAAAGTCGTTGCCGCTATCGTATCGAAAGAAAAACTAAGAAGAAGGAAGAGATATTCGTAGCGCGACTTCCAAGGTGTACGCATAACGTTCAGACGCACGCTATTCTTTATTTTGTATTCTCCATAACCGTTTCTTATTATTATCATTTTTATCGTTACTATCACTATCATTGTTATTGGTATTTTTGTATTGTATATACTTTATTATATTGTATATGTATTGTTATTGTTTCATTATTATGATTATTATTGAGGATCTAATAAATGTGTAGTTATTATTAAATGTGGGAGGTGATTCATTGTCTCGATTAAGAATAAAAAAAGAAAGTACACCACTTACAGGTTAAACGGTTTTAATACATTTTCCCACCTTCGTAGAAATTCCTACAATTCTTCGTAATTGATTTTAATCCCAACAGGCAATACAACGATCAGAGAAATTATTTTCAGCCACATTGGTCATACGTGGCCGCAGATTGTTTCGAATGTTTATAATTGTAGAAAATTCAACGAACATCGCCAGCCAAGGAATTTTTGAATATCATAATTAATTAAAGAATAACGACAGAATCGAGCATAACGTAGCACGATAAACGCTATATGGATAAGCGCGTGACCTTATACAACCATTATTAATTATTATTTCGCAACTACGTTTAGAATAATGAAAACGCTTTCGTGGCGGCCTGAGCAAAGGATACGAATTTTGCACGGCGAAAAACGTGTTATTAGAGCGTTAGTCGCTCGATCTTCGCAAGCGGACACGGTTTTTCATCGATGTCGTCAGATTGCTCCGATTTCGTCGAGGCGCGCGTGTAGCCGCATATTCACACGCGCGTAACTGCGCGCGTACGCCGAGACAGCCATCGAGAGCCAGACCACAAAGTATCCTCTTTGTCCCGGTGACCAGGCGGGACGGTGGATACGCGTTGGAGCGCGAGCACGCATCGTCGATTCGCGTCGACGTATCGTTGAAGGCTCGCTAAGTGAGCGGTTAGTTAGCCGCGGCAATTAACGTCGATGTCGACGATCCGCGGTCTATCGTTCGCGGCGATGTCGATGCCATCGCGAACGACGTCAGGAGGAACTCGAAACTGGCCACGCTCGACCGATCGAGAAGACGACTTTAACCCTTTCAGTGCCAGACGACGATATATCGTTATTTCGAGAAAAGTTTGGAGAAACGCGAAGGACGACATATTCGAGATGCGACTGATTAGACGCAGTAAAAATGCAGTTTTCGTTTAAAACGCTGTTATCGGTGATGATATATATTTCTTATGCCATTTTAAAGTAGGAACATCGATCGCTATAATTCAGTATTTTTATATTTATTTGTTTATTATTTATATAATTTATTCGACTTCTTAATAAAGTAAATAAAATAGAAAATAAAATGAAACGAGATATCGAACCATAAGTATCTTACAGAGACCCTGAGCAACGTCAGTTCGCAACCGCGCGTTGAGTAGTGCAGTGCAATAAAGTGAAGTGTAGTGAAGTAAAGCGCACGGCGTGTAGATCGACGTTACCGAATTGACGATGCTCTTCTTTAATCTATATTTATATCGCTTCGTCGACATTTATTTGAAGTTCACGCGGGTTAATCGGTTCGCATTGAAGCGCTCGAAAGCTGTAAGCCCGCTCTGTTCCTCTCGTTGACGAAGGGTAAATACAAATGGCAAGGAGAAGAACCCGTCTTCTCCTTCTTTCCAGTGGCGTGTTAATTGAGAATTATCACCTTTGCGAATACGAGGTGCGAAACGGCTTAAAGGAAGCTCGAATGGACACGACATCGGATTTTAGAAATTCTCGACGTTCCTGTCGTCGTTCACGCACGATATTGATCATCGTCTTTATAAGTTCAAATATTTTTCCAAGTGGTACCGATGAATGCAATTACAAGAAAAGAAAGAAACGGTAAACAAAGCCACCTGGAACTTCTCGTGGCAAAGGTTCGAGATAGAAATATCGAGTTAAGACGAATTCGTTGATCGCGTGGATTTTTGAGATTCGTCGTGGCGCCATCGAGGACGATGAAAATACGCGTTAGCAATTCGCACGATTCCGCAAACGAAAATGGCTCGTAAACACCGTCGTGAATAAATTTCTTGAATATTTCGTAGAGTGACGTTGTCCCTTCGTATGGAATGTACCTTAAGCGTTAACCATATTCCCACGTTCGATTAAATTTCACTTTCAAATGTCGCGAGAAACTCGTTCCCCGAAGTTTCGCCAAAGTCGACGACGCGGATGCAGTCACGCGGTTCACTTCGTTATAAGGAGATTTTGTAAAAACGCCTTTTGTTACAGGTTGCTTCGCGAAACTTCAAACCGGTTGCTCCGCGTTGACTTAAAATTTAACGTGTAAGTCCGCGGCGAGGCTTTCCGTAAAAACGCTGACACGCGACGCGTAACGCACCTCTTCGACCATACGTTACCGAGATCCTCGGGAATTCCTCGACGACGTTCGACAAGGAATTGGAATCGTGTCGACGCGTTGCGTGCTCGTTGAATTCTGTAAAGTGCAAAATAATTTCGGGACTGAAGAAATATGGTAACTCAATCGATGATTCCTCAACGTAGTTCGAAGTGACTCAATGTGCTCCGGTCGCACAATTTCCGCACGACAATCCTTGAAAAACTGACCATTCCTTTGCCTTTACGGACCGAATTAATTTTCCTCATTCCCAATAGTCCAGTCGAAATTAATTCTTGAGTTATATCAATTTATCGCCGACCTTGCAATTTTAATCGAGCTTTCATATATTTATATGCTGTATAAAGTATAATATTAGAAAGTAAAATGAAATTTAAGCTAAGCAATTTTATCGATCATTTTCTTTATACATTGGAAATAATGCAAAGAAAGATGATGTCGAGTCAGACTCGACGTTGGACCGCAAAGGATTAAAACCGAACTTTACGCTTCTGGAAAACAAGCGTTTGTGTAGCGATTTCTTTCATCAGTTTTTTAAAGAAAATTTTATATCCTACCAATTTATTTTGCATGATCTATTACATGAACATGAAAATTGAATATTTGTATAATGAATTTGCTGTATTCGACAAGCTCTGTTTGGCATTTGAAACGAAGGAATTACATCGAGCTACGCGTTCCATCGTTAACATTTCCTAACACGATTTAACTGCTTGTTCTCTCTCTCTCTCTCTCTCTCTCTCTCTCTCTCTTTCTCTCTGAAGCCGAAATTGGAACGGATCGGGCGGCGCGTCGGTGATCCGCCGGCCACGTGGGAGGCGGAGTGTTCGCGCACGCTAATACCTATGTTACGGCGTTATCGTGGACGCGTGTAACGTCTACGTGACCGTAAGCGGGACCGTGTCTCGTCGGCTAAATGCCGGCATCCATATCTCCGGGATCGTGGGTGGACGGCCGACATGAGCGAAAAGACAACGGGGGACAAGTGCAGGGACAAGCCGCGCCACGAAACTCCGCGTGGACTCGTACGCGCGTCTGAACAGTTCGACTTTCTCAATTTTCTATATTTCACCTTGAATTTTACTTTTCGATCCAGATCGACCGTCTTAAAGAGTAAATTCAATTCGCTTCGGTGGATAAAAAACACAATCGCAAGGTCGAATGCTTTTTGTCAAACTCTATAATCCAATCGCAATTGAACCGATCTAGCTTTTAAGTAAATATTCCTACTTAAAGAATCCCAAGGCGTTAACGATTTCGTCGTCAGGCTTCGCCTAAAATTTACAAATAAAATTCGTTCAAGTTCGATCTCGAACGACAAACTCGATGTCGAAGAAAGGGAGAAAAATCGGTCGAAAGAGGCGGTCGATTATCATCGCGTGGCGTCGTGTCGATTTACGCATGCGAGTTAAACGATTTTTATCGAATGGACCGTTCGATCGGCATGCCGACCGGATAATTCCCACCTCGACGTCGTCGACGAGATCGCCGAAGATCTTGCACGGTAACGATCGCTGACGATAACGTTCATCAACGTCGTATAGTGGCGACGGTCAGGCCGTCGCGACGTGGGACGCGGCGGTGGAGCTGGTGCAAAGCGATGCTTGTGTCTTAATCGAGACGGCGAAAGAGAGGCAGAGAAACGAAGGTAAAAGGTAGAAGGACAGAGAAAGAAGAAGAAGACGAGGGACAGATAGATAGAGAGAGAGAGAGAGAAAGAGAGAGGGGAGAAACGCCCGGTGGGATTCGATCGCGCATCCACAGACTCGATCCGATCGTGAATTACGTCGGCGCTCCGTCCTGGATCGATAGCGGATCGTTGCTTATAGGGATATACCTCGTCTGGATCTTCTAGATGGAATCTCTGCGATAAAGAGGAGCGCTTACGTTCCTCCCACCGGAAGGACAATGGCCAGCGTACCGACCCCCCGTACTCCTTCTTCTCCCTCTCTTTTCCTTCCTTCTCTTCCTTTTCTCTTTCTCCTTCCAGCGGCTTCTCTAGTCATCCTTCACCATCACCGTCTTCCGTCCTCGGCTCTGTCGCTTTCACCAAAACGGCTTCATTAGGGACAGTCGCTCCGCTGGGATAGCGCGACGTTGCCGCGAACGTCGTGTCGTTGCGACCTCGTTACCATGGGCCCTTCGTGCGAGAGTTTTGCGTCTCGACCCATCAACTTAAATCTACGATCGAGTTGTTCGAATCTAGAATTACTAAGGGGAGTCGGTTGATCGTAAGACAGAGTATAAGACACGGAGGACCGAGTCTGAATCATTCTTCGTACTATTCGATCGCGTCGTCTTGAAATAATCCACCGGAAGGCGAAGAACTTTTCCACTTTAAGGAAAGTTCTTCGTGATAGTCATCGAGTCGTTTCGATACGTTCAAGCAGAGATCAGATCTCTCGAGCAGCACCGACGAATATTCGGTCTATG
>JAITYT010000687.1:768436-779078 GCA_025433975.1 Liostenogaster flavolineata | reverse complement strand
CTCTCTCTCTCTCTCTTTCTCATGCAGATCAGAGCAGAACAGAGCCACGAAGGAGCAGGTTTTGTCCTCGGTATCCATCGGAGTCGATAACGCGCTCGATGAGATCGAACGAGCGGTCGAACGAGAGAAGGGTTCGGTTGCGCCATCGTGGAAACTGCGCTGATGAGACAAACGGGCAGAGAAGAAGAATCCGAAATATCTTTAGCTAATAGAGTTGGCTAACGCGAATAACGATAGGAACTTTTATCTTTAATACGTCCTTCATCGAAGGAAAGAGAGATAAATATCGCACGAGTATTTATTTACCCAAGTATCTTTCTTAATATTCGATGAATATCCGTGCAATAATTTACGCTAGTGGGACACACATTCACGTTTTACAATATTGTCACGCAGTACTTCACGTTTTCTTCGTACATACGTACTAAGAAACACGTTGTCCTGATCGCAACCCACCCCAGTAGCACAAAATATTGCCAAGTATTTATCCAAGATTAAAGTTCCATTTTAATATTTGACGAATATCCGTAGCATATTCTATGCTACTGGAGTAGATCTACTCTGTGCAATATTCTCTCTGTATAATACAAACACAACGTACGAAGAAACACGTTGCTCCGAATACAAAAGCAACGCAACGGTTCGCCGACTTTGTCAAACATCGCATAAAAGATATGAAACTAGCATGTGCCTCGTAACGATAATTGCAACGTAACTATCGCGCAGCAGCATGATGGCAGACGAGGAAAATGGAATAGATACGATAGGAGCTACGATCGTGAAGACGACGATGACAACGATGACGATGCAAACGATCGTGTCCCATAGCAGGCCCTGGTTCGACCCGCTTTCACACGAGCGCCGCTTCGTGGCTACCTCGGCCTTCTTATCCAGGGCCGGTCACCCTCTTTTTCGGGTACAAGAGCCCGATGAGAATGGGATCTCGGTCCCCTTTCGGGAGCGAAAAAGGTGGTCGAGCACGACAATGCACACATCGACGCCAGATTACAGGGCGGTTCTCGTTCGACATTAAGCGAGCCGGATGTCGATTACACACTCCCATACTCCGGTACCGAAACCGATTCGTTACGATTAAACGCCGGTGCCCAGATCGACACACCTCTTGCCCCTACCCATGGTCGAGTCCTCCACGGCGTCGAGGACGTCCTCCCTCGCCCCACCACCCCCGCCGACTCGCACCATCCCCCGGCACCGCTCAATTTTTCGCTTCGTCGAATAGTCGACGTTCGACCCTTCGAATACGCCGCTTATCTCACCATCGATCGTCGATCGATGATGCAATTGCCTTGTCATTTTATCGAGAGGAAGAGAAGGAAGGAACGGACGAAGGGGAGGAATTTAGAAACGAAGAGGAAAATCGTGTCGGTCGTATCGCTACCTTTCGTCGACGTTTCTCTTTTTTGGAGGGGTTATTATCGAAATCGTTGGACGATTAGCATAAGGAATTATGCCATCCTCGGGTGGATCCGTTAGATCGGTATCGGATAAGATTTATTTTAGGGAAGCTCCGCCGCCGGCAAAGTCGTCAAATTAATTACGATTTAATTGTATCGCGTTAATCCCGAATAAACGATGCGGATGTAAGCTGCTACGAGGATGAACGGGCGAATAAAATTCGGCGCTGGTTGACTCGCGTCTCTCGCTTGCTTCTCCGAAGTGATTCGTTGTACTCGTCGCGCGTGAGTCATCCATATTCAATGCGTCGAAGTGAAACGATGCGTGTCCCACCTTGTATCGCCTTGTAAATACCCAGCAAGCGTGCCTTCGATTTGTATTCGATTTGTACATGATTTTCGAGTCAACGCGATTTATCAACTGGACGAAAAAGTTCGACGTAGATTCGCGAGGACATTTTCAAATTCGTTCGATCGTTCCTCGAAAAGGCGACGACTTCGTTTTCATTGCCGACAAAATTACGACGAATTTCGATCGCTCGATCGAGAAACGTGTGCACTGTGTTCGTTCTTCTTTTTTTATCGGCACGGGAGGATCGTTAATTATCGCGTTCGTTAATCGCATTTCTCGTGAATCCGAGGAAAGCGATGTTTATGAACTTACCGCGCAATAATATCTTCCTCAGGGATCTCCGAACAGTCGTGCAATTCCACCTGCGATTACGGAATTGATACTGACATTCCCTGGTGCCAACCTGCACGCCCTTGGCTATCTCCTTCAGCAAAGACGGCTCCTTTCGGCAAATATCCGCGAGCTTCCCCTTCAGCCTCCTGGTTTTCTTGCAGACCAGCATCGGATCCATCACCACCTGGCTTCCTACGGTCCTGAAAATCGATAACGATAGTCGTCGATTATTTCATTCGTTCGTTCGAAAGCGAACTAGAGAGTTTCAAGATCGATAATTTCAGGAAGACGATTCACGAATCGGGAGCAGGAGTCAGGAAAGAAGAAAAAAATATTCTCTTTTTCAAACATCGAATGGATTTCATCTTTGTTAGATAGAAGGACGGAAGTTAAATCAAGTTATCGGGGAAGACGGGAATTTCGTCGGCTTTCTCGACGCGAGGATCACCGAAGATCAACTCGCGCCTATTTATACGCGACGAACCGGTCGTTTTGCCCGTTTCGGTGCTTCCACTGTTAAATTAATTACGGGCGAGTCGCGCATCGAATTTTGCGAATCTCGGTCGGAAATACATTGAGAATATTCCGTACGGTGTACGGTGGTGTAGGCTCGGCGACGCGAGGAATTCCCCTGACAGCGGGCGTTCCTCGAGAGTCGGCTAATTCGAGCGCGAAAATTCGAATTTGTCAGGCGCGCTACGGCGAGTTCGCTTTCGCGGAGATTTTTCCGAGGATCGACATTCCAATCCGGGTTCACGGCGCGAGGAAAAACGCGAGAGGCACGAAGTTGCGAAGGTAGAGCCAACAACAGCATCATCACCACCACCACCACCACCACCACCACCATCGGTAATGGTGGTAGTATCGTAGTAATAATAGTAATAGCGACGGTAGTGGTAGCAACAACAGCACAGAGGTCCGAGTTGGAATAATTTACGGATGCCACAAATCCCACGGAGTGACGTTCGCTAAGTCGTCGGTTATTTAGCCGTACCGTATCTTACGCGCCAATGAAGAAAAAGGAAACGAGCCGCAAGATTAACAGCGAACGGCTCACGCGTCTCGACTTCCTACGGCATCTTTTCTTCTCGGCTCTCTTCTGCCTCCGTACCTCGACCCTCGTCGTCTTTCGTTCCCTTCGTTCGCGTTCTATGGCAGCAAGAATAGTAGTAAAAGCCCTGGTGTCTCCATTTTGACGTCGATGAGCGATGAGATTCGACACGAGCGTGATCGATGTCGAGACCTGGCTACAGACGAAGTCAATGCTGACTCCAATCCGATACGAGTGATTATAGTCAATCATTATGACATCGAATATCGTAGTTACTTTCTTACGATCAAACTTTTATTGGCTCAAATATTTCCAATATTTTACTTGGACCGTTCGTTCCTGACGAAGAAAGATAAGTAAAGCAGCGAACGTCGATCCAAATCGATGAATTAACGACGACTACGTTAAACGATAGTGGCGATACGAGAAGAAAGGACGACGGCGCGGCTAAAAAAAAGCCGAGAACAGAACCGCGACGGAGCCAATAGCCTAGGGAAACGAGCGACGAAGATAGACGTAAACGACAGAGACAAGCGAATAGAAAAATGAACGGCTTGCGGACGAACGAATACGAATACCGTGGACGCGTGGACAAGCGGACTAGACGGAGGAAAGAAGGAGCGGAGATGGACGACCTTAAGGAAAGAAGGTAAAGAAAAGGAAACTAAAAGGGGAGAAAAAAGCACGCACACGCTGGTAGACCGGGAGAGGAATAAAGGAGAAATACAGAAGGAGAATCTCGTAGTCGACCTTCGTTACGAAACGTTAATTAAGATCATTAGTTCTGCGTCGGTAGGATGCCGGGCCGCGTACACGACGGCCTCTCGGGAATGCAACGACCTTAATGGCAATAATTCCGTTAAGGACGGTTGCTCGCGCCCGTACGGTTCGTTCACAAAGACGCGCGACGCGGCTCTTTTCGCCCGTCGGTCAAGCGCTGCACGATGCGGGGGAGGAGGCGGCAGAAGACGACGAAGAAATGGAGGCAAGATCGAGGCACGAGTGACATCGTCATTTGGGCGAAGCGCGGATTCCTGCCGTCGTAATGGCGGACCATAACCGCGACGAAGCGCAAGAACCCACCGAGTCTAGAGGTACGCGACGGCACCTGGAATTCTCGTGAAAGGCACGAAGAACGAAATCGCAGCCGCCTCTGATTTCTACCTTTTGCCTTCGCCCGCGACCTACGCCGGTTCGAAGGAAACTTCGAGGAACACGGAGACCAGGGAGGCAAGATTAACCGTTCGGTGCGGAGGCAACCTGGAGGATTGAATTGGCGCGATTTATCGCTCTTATTTCTTCTTTTTCTCCGTTCCTTCGGTTATGGAGGTGTTCGGTAGAAGGAACTAGGTGGATGGCGACGCCAGAAGAGTGCAAAGACGAGTTCACGTTGAAGCGGCACTTTTTACCCTTTTCTAACCGTTAACTGTTCAACCGTTGATCGATCGTAATCAGTTGTCGGGGCATCCTCTAGTTATCATTAACCTCTTTCTAGCTCCTAAGAGAAATGCGATGACGAAAGGACGATCGATAGCGCAGGAGGAAAGTCACGAATCTTCTCTTCCTTCAGATTTTCTCAGCTCTTTCCAGCACTTGGTCAACTGACAAAGATCGATACATCTTCTCGTTCGACCTACTAAACGCAACGATGATGAACAACCAAACAGGATGCTTTAAACTTGTCGCGTTTGTTCAATTTAGACCTTATGGACTTGGTATTGTCTAACCTACAGTTATTCCGTGGGACCAACCGTTCAGCACCGAGATAGTCCAAGTGGACTTCACCACGTTCGAACGATCCTCGCCGTGGCTACGATCATCGATTTACGATACGGTCGATCTAACGGTGCACCGCGTCGATTCCTTCTCGCGATAGCTATTTTAGAGGCGTCTTCCACGATGTTGTTACGGTTGGTGACTGAACGCCATCTTAAATCTCGCCGTCGGGTCGCCGGTCACGGAATGACCGACCATTAACATCCGCGCGATCTTCCCGGAATCGTCTCACGCGCACTATTTCTCGACAAGCATCAATCTGATGGAAGGAATGCCGCGAAAGCTCGCGGCTAGCGAGTCCACGCCGCGAGATAATAGACGAGCAGCATAGATATAGCCGGGCTAACTTCCAAGAAGTCCCGGCCTACGCGATGACACTGGCCCTCCGCGTTCGAGTAATCACGTTCACGCGCGTTCGATGATTCTTTTAAAATCGACGTCGTCTCTTTCCGATCGCGTTCGTCTCGAATCCCGTTTTGTCCCGGAAGTCAAGAGAACGCGAAGAGTCGAAACGCGAACGTTACTCCGCCAGCTTTTCTTGGCCGTACGAGCGAAATAATTAAGCGGATAAATATTTATTTCGTGCAGGTTATTCGTTTATAAAATTCTATACGATTGCTTTACCTACAATATTTATTTTGTACAAATTGCTCGATGGTTTCGATGTCAATTCTGCGATTGCATACTTTTTGGACCTTCGCGTCGATATTATTCGCTTGCCACTTCGATGCCAATGCGAAACAACGAGTCGTAAAATCCACGCGAGCAGGTCAAAGGGTATTTACGTGGATATTGAGCAGATGGTAAAGCGTTACTGCAACCCCGTAATTCAAATAAACGAGAAAGAAGAAGAAGAGCAACGCGTCGATATTCGACGACACGCGGTGTAAAGAAGAGACCGAGCCTCTTTCGCCTCCCTTTCGAACCGCCATCGCTCTGCAGATAATAAAGTTACGACGTTATTGCAAACACGTCACGTTTGACGACCATCCTGATTGCGTCAACGCTTTTACACCCGCTCAGTCTATTAATAGAGCGACGATCCGCGCGGTTTAATGGCAGTACGATGCAACGTTCTACCGAGACTCTCTGGGGCGGCCCAAATGCCGTGCGATGTTCTTTTTTGCGATAATGATCGAGACGAATTATTCAGCGTTGTAAAATCTGTTTCTTCATTGACTCCATTTGTTATTTATCGCGTTGTCAGGTACTAATTTGTCGTAGCAATCGCTCGTTCTAGGTTCGTTGAAATTACCAACCAGCATCGAGTTCAAGGCTCGTTGACCACTGTGTCTAGTTCCGAAGAAAAGAAGCCGCCTGAAGAGGACTGGAACGCGAAGTAGATCGCAAGCCACGTGGGAGTCGCGAGACGCGTGCTACTTGTCGCACGAATTGTTCTCGCAATTTGTTAAGAACGCGGCCAAGCATTTTACTACAAACTAGCGTATCTACGCCGTCACGGACGATAGTCATCGATTTTTCTATGTGAAATTTACAAGTGTACGTAATACAAATTAAATTTTAAATTAAATACGTGACCAGTTCATTTTTTTAGGACACGCAATGGCCGTTCTATCGTAGGATCGTCTCGATGTTCGTACAACCAAAAATTCGTCGAAGCGAAATAAATTAAAGGCAGAATTGTTTCAGTAGACTTCAAGGAATCGAACGGCATTTATTTATCGACAAAAATAGCTTCGATCGTAATGTAAATTAATTCGAGCGTGCTCGAACGCATCGATCATCGATGAGAGACGAGAACGACGACGATGACGAGGTAACAACGACATGCCGTCATTCGGATACGAGCGTGTTTATATGCTGCTCGTCGTCGCGAGCGGACAGCTACGCCGATCGAGATATTATATCCTTCGAAATTGGTTCGTCATCGTTGACGGCTGCGCGGCGATCCTGTCGTGGCGCGTCGTAAAACCGTCCAACTTCTTCCAAGAACGATTACGTGATTCGATCTTGCGGTCGAGACAACGGCGACGACGACGTCAGCATCCTTGACTTTCGACGATCGGTATCACCATTGATCCAATTATCATTATTATTGAGCTACGATTAGCACACGAATCCCACAAAGGAAATACGACGAATGTTTGATAAGTGACTGTAACGCGGTCAGTACGATTTTCACCATAACCATCAGGACAAGGTACATCGGTGTACAGTTTTGGTACTGGCGTCATTCAAGCTTTGACTTTCGACGATCAGTATCTTCATTGATACAATTATCATCATTATCGAGCTACAATCGACACGCGCATCTCACAAAGGAAATTCCACGAATATTTAACAAGTGGATATAATTTTCACCGTAACCATTAAGAGGAAACTAGCGTTATTATACCAATTTGAGAGTGACGTCATTGCAATTTATATAAATATAGTTTCTCTTTACGCGCGTGATCCTTTATATTAACAATTGCAAATAAACTTCTCTCGAATTTATCTCGTTTATCTTTTTCCTCGCAGGCCTTCGCGGTCGAGAAAATAAAAGGGCGATCGGAGGACAGGTGAAAGTACGCGCGCACGGGTAGAGGGCGAAGGGGGCAAGGGTCGTCCTCGCGTAAACGGTAGGCAAGAAAAGAACTGCTGGCGAGTGAAGGACGGCGGTGCGGAAGGTGGGGAGAGGAGCGATGGGCCGCGAACGTCGCGTCGCGTCGTCGCGAACGAAAAGCGTGGAGAGGCCGGTTAGGGCGGCCGACTTATTTATTGCCTCATTAGACGCACTCACTTTGCTCGGAGGCAGCTCCACGCTGTCTGTTCGGATAGACAGTGACGAGAGCAGCGTGGCTCGACTCCCTCGTACGGCCGGTTTCTGTGCCGGTCGAGATACCAAGCAGAGCGAGAAGGAGGACAGAAAAGAAGATAAAAAGGAAGGATAGAAAGGACGAAAAAAAGGGAGCAAGAAACAAAAACTATGGACGAAACAAAAGAAGGAAAGAAAGCAGCGACAACCGATAGAAGGAGAGATCGTGATGGAGAGAGAGAGAGAGAGAGAGAGAGAGGGTAGGGGAG
Source organism: Liostenogaster flavolineata (assembly GCA_025433975.1). Taxonomy (NCBI): domain Eukaryota; kingdom Metazoa; phylum Arthropoda; class Insecta; order Hymenoptera; family Vespidae; genus Liostenogaster; species Liostenogaster flavolineata. The sequence continues at coordinate 771,124 of JAITYT010000687.1, read as the reverse complement.
AATGGAGAAGAAAAACGGTAGAAAGGATGAGACGCGTAGTGAAACGACACGGGCGAGAGGACAGGAAAAAGGGAGGTGAATCGAATTCGAGATGGCCGAAAGAAACCCTCGGGACGCGCTGTCGAAGTTACCGAAGAGGAGGAGAAAAAGAAATCGTACGGGCCATCGAAATTCCTCGAATATCTCCCACAGCTTAGAGCGGGAGCCAGAGACACTCCGGGCGGATAGGAAGAACGCGACAAGGACGAAGAAGACGACGACGACGGCGACGGAAGTCAGGAACCTTTCGATCAAGGACGATTACGAGAGGACGACTCTCGGAGGATCCGTTTGTCTCAAATCTCCATGAGACCTCCCTCGCACACGATAGAGATACCAGACTCGCTGATCATTCGCTAGAAACATCGCCGTAGCTCTCGTGTGAATATAAGATGAAATATATCAGCGATTCTTAGAAAATATCACATATCGAAGCTTAACAGACGTACATTTTTTTATTACAATATTGCGATTCTGGAAAACTAATTGCCGAAATTCAGAGGTACGATTTTATCAACTTCGAGACCGGTTTTTTGTAGAATTTAGAATTGAGTCCCGCTGTCCGTTTTTAGATAGAAGCATCGTACGAAAAGATACAGTGTAAAAACGTGAGCGCGACAGCATATTATACGTCCCTACATCGAACGAACGCATTAAAACCCCAAAAAACGAATAGTCGAATTTTAGTCGAAATCGAGAAGAATTCCAAATCAATCAGGCACGATCCCAAAAATTCAAAAGTATGAATTTATTAACTCTGAGACGTTTTTCGTTGTCCCGAGCTTCAAACTTACGATAAATAAATTCGCAATAATGGAAAGTTCTTTCGATTCGTGGCCAGCTCGATGCGCTGAAACTCGAGTGACGGAACAGCGGTCAGGACCATTCCCCCGTCAGACACCATTCCTCAACTTTCCGGCGCCGTCACATGTTCGCGTTATTCCTTTTGGTCTATTACGATATCTCGGTCCGTTTCGCGCGTCGTCCGTATCTCGTCGAGCAACAAGAGTATGATTTAAATTAGAAGCGCACGAGCGTTTCGCCGTAGGCGATCGGTGTTGTGACTCTCCACTTCCGTTCACCGACTGGCGAAGCGGGATCCACTTTCTCGCTCTTCGCGATGCCACTGTTCTTGGTCGAATCGCCATTTACCGTAGGTAGATTCCTTCCTCGTTTACGCGAGGCCCGATCTCGAACCATGTCCTTTCGAGATCAGCTGGAAAATTCACACCAATTGGATACTCGAATAATATTCAATTTTATTCGACTCTATTCGACTCACTGAGCGCCTGTCGAATTTACAATGAAGTGTCGAAACGCGTGTCGTAGAATAGAAAAAAAAAAAAAATAACGAATCGGAATAAAATACATTCCGTCGCGTAATATATTCCGATCTATCGACGAGGTCGATCGATCTAAGAGCGACAAACGTCTGCCATCGAACGAGAAAAATTCTTTTCGATTGATTCGCGCTTCCTCCGCTGGATGTCTGCGATATTCGAAGCATTTGCGTTAATGAAATCGATAATCGCCGGGGGTGCAGTCAAAATTAGGACGATCCCGAGGGCCCAGGTACGCCATCGTAAAATTCCGTACGCGGCGGATGCGCCACGTGCACGCGCCGTAGAAACAATTTCGAATTCTTCTCCTGGAACGCGCAGCACCGTCGAGAGCGACGAACGATGCTGCCGTTGCTGCATCGCTCCTGACATTCCACAAAAATCGATCCCTCCTGCGCGTACAAGAGCTCGCGTGGAAGAGAAAGGGGATAGGGGCATCACCTTTGCTCGTAGATACTGCATCACGCGCATTCCAGTCGCTACGACTACGTCGTTCATACGTCTACGATCCATTTTAATAAGACCGAGCTTGCAAGCGCGCCGGAGCATTCGTTTCTTTTCTCTTTTTTTTACGATGAAAACAACAAATCAGCGCAAAAATATTCCCACTGATTCGAAAGCAATTTCGATAAATACGTCTCGTAATTTAAAACGCAATGAACTATTACCTTTGTTCGTGGAATATCGTTTAGGACGTAGATAAATTCCAGCAAAGCGTAGAAAAACTTTTTACTGGCATTCGTTTGCGTCTCGTGATATTTTGAAAAACGTTTCTTCGTTCGCTCGCGTGTATTTGAGTTTTCGGAGAACATTCTGGAGTCTCGATGCGATCCTCGGGGCTGGACGTGGATAGACAGGCCATCGACGAGGCGAGAAGAACGAACGGAACCGCGACAAGCGGAACGGCAAGAGCGGAGAGGCCGAAGGTATGCAGGTAGAAGGAAGGAGCAACGCGTAACTCGATCGACAATTTTTCGCGCGTTACGTAACCGTGCGTTTTCACGGCGGGAAGGCGAACGTATTTCGAATGTTGGCGCGAGCCGTAAAAGCGTTTTTACGAGCTTGCGCGCACGTCGAGGATCCTCGAAGCGTGGAGCCGCGAGAGGAGCAAAAAGGCGAGGAACTCGAAGGAAGCGGAGATGAATGGCCGAAAGAGCAAATTGAAAAAAAGCATCGAGTACTAACTCACGCCCTGCATAAAGTCGCATTAGCACCGTGCCATTGGCGCAGCGAAACCGTGACCAATCGGCCAAACCGAAGGGGAACTCCTGGTAAATCATTCATAGCTACGACGTCGGAGGAGGCGAAA
>JAITYT010000687.1:756479-768331 GCA_025433975.1 Liostenogaster flavolineata | reverse complement strand
AGAGAGAGAGAGAGAGAGAGAGAAGGACGAAACGCGAGGCACGAGGGTCAAGGAAGAGCGAAGAAGCCGATGAAAGAGATCGAGAGGCGCGAATGATCGACGGAAGAATCTGCTGGCACGAAAGCCTCCAGATCGAACCGAATCGTCTCTTCGTCTTCGCAGACATGAGTGAAATACCATTAACGCGAGTTTTGTACTCCGACTCTACCTCTTGAACAGTGACCGTATCTGCTCCTCGATAAAGAAAGACAAGAAAGAAATGACACGGGGAGAAACTATTAGGTCCGAGCTAAGATTGTTAGCAAGTAGTTCATCGTAACGACGTCGATGCTCGAAATAAAATCGTTCTTTACGCGCGCCAATTCGATCAATGCGAGGTAATCTCGTGCGTTCGTCCGTACGACTGGCCTCGTCCTGCTCGTCTCTAGGCCAATGATCGTCCAATCGAACAGTTCGACGTTTCTCGTACGATGTCGCAATTTGTACGACGGCGATAACGCGCGTTCGACTGTGTAGGTGCGCGCTCGCAGCTGCGAACGAGTCGAAGGTGGCTGAGGTAAGGCGGCAGGAGCGTAACGATCGACAGCGTATTTCCATACGCTGTCGGACGTTTAATAAAACTAGAAGGGATCGGCACCGCCTCGGTTTTACGAGTCGGCCTATCGTGTATTTACGACGGGTGTCACCATAAACCCTCGGAAACAGCCGCAATTACGGGATAACCGAAGCTCGATCGGTGGCAACCGATCGCGCTTCTCGTCTCTAGGAAGCGTCTTACTGCTTCCAGTCGATTTCTGCTCTTCTCGTTCTTTCTTTTAGCCTTTTTCCATCTCTCCTCGAGCTTCGTACGAGCTCGAGAATCGTCGATTATCGCGGACTGCTCGCCCATGCGGAAAAAGGCACGACAAATCGAGCGCGTAACTGTCGCTAATCGAGTTCGATGTTCGCGATCGAAACGTTCGATAAGTACGAAATGATTTCGATAAGAGTCGAAATGGACGATTTGAATATTGTATGGACACGTTGGAATAAAAAGTGGAGCGATATTTGAACGAAAGGAGAATAGGCCAAGGCTGGACGAATTGAGGAATGTATTGGAATCAGTCGCGTGTCTCGGGATAAAATGAGATCGAATTTAAAACGCGATGCGATTACTACGAATTTTTAATCCTGATTGAAATTTCGAAGAAGACGTAAAAGTAAGTCGAAGAGTGACGTACGAACGCGTATGGCGTTCCGAGTAGAACTCTCGAAAAAATGTACATCTCAGCGCGCAAGGAGAAGCCGCTGATTGCTAGTACTAAAGAGGATAACGCATAATGTCCCTCTCGGTCTGCTCCATAGCACATGCAGGTCACGTCACGTTGTTAGCCTGGTCGCGTCGATGCACCAGCTGTTTTCCGATTTCAATGTCGTTTACTTTTTGCGACAAATTGAAGAACACACGCGCGTGCACGTCGGGAATGGATATTCTACGTTTTCGTTCGGCCTGAGTCTACATCTATGGAATCCACCGTTTCTTATTCGCGATACCTACTTTCTTAAAATATCCTTTCTCGTCGTCTTAATAAAGCAGCCTTCGACTGCGTTTCCGGAAAACCGACGATAGTATCGTAGAACGCGAGTCAACGATACTTCTCAACGTTCATCGAAAGACGAAGCTTTTGCGAAGAGAATGGACCAAATATTCAAAGAGACGTCTCAACGATCGACGCTTTTGTAGACGATCTAATTTATGGATACCGACGTTACGCCAGCCTCTCTGGACGCCAAACGGACTGAGATCAAAGACGAGAAAATGTATGTTTTCTCGAAAGGCACTCCGGTAAACCAGCATGGCGAAAGAGATCGCACGCAACCCTCCAAATTTCGTCTTTTAATCCTAGCTTCCATTTAAACTCGAAAAAGACCAACGACCTCGTATAAATCGTTCTCGACGTCGAATATCGTTTCACGGTAACCCATAAAACTTGCCGCGCGTATGCATCCGTGTATATCCGAGTCCACTTGGAATCGACGCGTCACGTTCAGCGACTTAAAGTTGTAAAATCGAGGAAAAAAGCAGTCGATCTCGAAAATGCGATCGCGATGACCGAGGAGGAGTTCATGCAATGCGAACGTCTCGGGACCACTATATTTAATTCGATAATCCTCCAACGGGCCACCGGGCTCGCGCCATCGTCGGGTCGGCTAGGCTGCACGCGTCGGACGCGCCAGAGATGTCAAAAGACGGATGAATTATGCGTGTTTACGTTGGCAGCACGCGGCCGGCCGGTCGGTCGCTTGACTCGCGGGCCTGTCTGCAGGACGCTTTCGTCTTGCGGTCTGGAAAGGTCGAGGCTTTTCCCGTGTTGAGCCGAGAGATTCGCTAATTCTTTCTTACGACGAATTCGTGATGTTAAACACGACCTTGTACGATCGATGCTATCAGCAAACCACTTTAAGCCAGTCCTTACGTACAAGCCATTAAAATAAGACTCGTTTGTTTGAACGAGTTCGTTTACGCGAATATGTCCGAACAAAATTGTGTAACACGAAACAAACTCGTTTGTAATTACACCGCCAACTTCTTTTCATTCGTTCGTTTCTACGAACGAAAAGAAGTTTTGCAAGTAGGAAGACTGATCAAGACTCATCGAAATTTACCGATGACGTGACGCGAGCACCGCGTGGCATCTTATCTCGCCTACGATCCTCTCAGACCCGTTCGTTACTATTTACCTAACGGATGCGAACGCGCGACTTCAGATACGATCTCGATGCGTGCGTGCGTGCGTGCGTGCGTGCGTACGTGCGCTCTTACGATTATGATTGCAGCGCGCAGGTGAGAGAGAAAAAGAAGGAACGACAGGTGAGAGGGTTGGCTAGAAGGAACGAGGAGGAGGAGGAGGAGGGGGGCAGGCAGAGCAACATCGAGTTGTCCAACCAGCGCGAAGGCGCTCGGTGGACTGCCCACCGCGGCTCATTGGACGACTTTGCCAGCAGAACCGACCGAACGCTATCGCATTATCGGCGAGTTTCCTGTTGCGATACCGCGCCGATCTCGTGACCGATCGCCTCGGTACGTCGCGTTCTACCGCCTCGTAAGTCTACGGAGCTCACCTCACCCCAACCTCGCCTCTTCGACCTTCCCACGCTCGACTCTAGAGAGACCCTAGCGAAGCTCTACTCCTATTCCCTACTCTTCTTCATCGTACTTGAATCAGTACTGATCGATGATCGCGAGGATTTTCTTTCGTGTGCTAAATTCGATTAACAGACCTTACAGTTTGAACGAATTGACAGAGGAGAGACACTAGACAAATTGGAACTTCTTTCGGAAAAGGAATTCGGAATTTCACGATGTTGTCAACGGAGACCAAGAAACCAGGCAAGAACTTCGATCTTAAATCGTCCTCGACGAATTAATTCCTCCATCGATGAATATTCACGTCGATGAGGATCGCGATCTATTGGTCTCGTCTCTATTGACCTCGTTGTTCACGTCGACGCCTCGTAGCTGCGGCCGATGAAGACATCGTCTGTCTCTCTGCTCCCCTCCTCTACCACTCTCCTCTCTTTCCTCGCATCCCTCGATTCCGGTATTCCAGAGCTCTCGTGTAAAGGCATTGTCCGCCTCAAAGACGGGTCGGTTGGTCGCTCCTTTCGCGCACTGCTACGGCTTTCATCTACTCGACTGACCGCCTCGAGGAAATCCTTTCGAAGGAGGAGGCTGTTTAGTGTATCAATGACGCTGACGAGGAGCCAACCGAAACCGTTCTTCCCTTCCTTTTTTCTCTCGTGGCTCCTCTCACGACCCGAGTGGCCGGCGTTTAACCTCGGATGCTTTCCACTCGGTACGACGACCGAGAGCTACGTTCCACACCCGCTTCCTCCTGCGCCAGCCACCGTCCTGCGTGGCGAAAGGTCCTCGCGGTGGCAACCGCGCCAGCTCGCTTCTGTGCCCCGAACTGGGCCCCTTTGTTCCTTCCTAACGACGCGTCCTTCTCCTCTTCCTAGCGCGCGCCACGACAAAAGACGTCGCGCGCATCAAAGAGCGGAAGAGACGTCGATGGAAATTACCGTCTTCGCTTCGAGAGAAGAGCTCGATTCTTTTTTTCTTTTTTAAGTTTACGTGCAACGACGCGAATCAATCTTTTAGAGTCGAAATTCCTGGACGGTTGTTCTATTTTTCTCTTTTAAATCGCAACTAGCTGAACGAAGAATCGCTAGCGCGCTAAAAAAGGGAGGCGAGACGTAATTGAAAATCATTGTGTTATTTTTGAGAGACGAGCTCGATTCTTTTTTTTTAAGTTTACTTGGAATGTCAATTCCTAGATGTTTATTCTAATATTTCTCTTTTTCGAAGTTAAGAGTGAAGATGAATTTTCAGTGCGAAATTTATAACGCGTCCTTGAGAAACTTGATGCGACGCGAGCTTGGAATTCCACTCGGAGAAGAGGAAGAAAAAGAAGAGGAACGTATCCTCCCCGCGTTTTCCTCCGTGCTCGCGTCCTCGTTAGCGAAATCGCGTTGTCGTCCTCTCGGATGGACGACGAGCACGGAACGATCGCGATTTATCCCCGAGGATCGTTCCTCCGTCCGTCCGTTCATACGTACGTTCTCTCGGGCAACGACGCGTCTCCTCGTTCGTCGCAAGGGTTAAATGCCGTAAAATCGCGGTAAGAAAAAGCGGGCGGGCGATTCGACGCAGAGGGAGGAGGAGAAGAAGGAGACGCGAGGCGAAGCTCGCGCTCCGTCGAGATCCGAGCGACAGAAACTTCGGTGAAGGAGTGCGGTCGAGAGAAAGACAAAGACCAGAAAAGAAAGAGAAGAAAGACGAGCAAAGACGAAGAAAAAGATAGAAGGAAGGAGGATAAAGAGGAACGTAACGAAAAGAGAGACGGCGAGCAAGGGGGTGGAAGAGGGAGGAAGAGGGAGGAAGGAAGACGGTCCTGCCGACTTACAAATTATACGAGCTCAACGAGATTTACGGGTGACGCTTCGAGCGAGACCATTGTCCATCCTCGCTCACTTCTTTGCCTCTTTACTCCTCCGCTCGGAGTCCGTCTTTGTCCTCTCGCGTGGATCGAGCCTCTTCTCCAGCGCTCCACCGTCCTCCTTCCTTCCGCTCGTCGAGCCTACGCGGACGAAGGATGCCTTCTTCTCCTCCTCCTCCTCCTCCTCCTCCGTTTCCTCCGCGAGGAAGAAGGACAACGGACGGACGAAGGGCGAGGAGATAGGGCGGTATTCGTCGCGAAAAAAGCGGGGAATGCCGATCGCCGAAAGTCCAGAATCCGGTTCCAATCGCCAGATAATCGAGCCTCCGCTCGAATCGTAAGCTGCGTTACGCGCGCGATCGATGATCGCGAGACGGTTTTGACGCCCTCCTCGCGCGATGGACGGCGTCTCGGAGCGTATCTGCTTCGACGTTGGATTAAAAGTGGCTCTGGATCGGATGGAAGGTCGCTGAGTCGTCGTAGCGTGGCTGACGTAACGACGGTGTTTTTCCTTAGAAATTCGTGTCACGTTCGGGACGATCGTCCGTCTTGAAACCGGGAGAGGAAAGATTCTAGCGACGAATACGGAGGGACTTGAGAAGTCTCGAAGTGAGGGAAGGACGATCGAATTTTCGGCGAAATTTGTCACGTTCTTTTAGGTGGTTGCGCTCTCGAATGTGGAAAATCGACGGATGGAGCGGCTTGGACGAACGCGAAGGCGCTCCTTCGAGCTCGACGTCGTCGTAATTAGCGGAGATTAGGAGAGGTGACGCGTCTCAAACTTCTCGGATAAGAAGTATAAACATTGGGCGAGGGTTAGGTCGGGACTGGCGTGCGCTCACGCGAAGGGTCATCAACCGCGCCTCGACCTCGCGGTGCACGCGGCTCTTTTAGGACGCGCGATCACGAATGAATGTACTTTTTTTTCTCTTTTACTTCGTTCGTGAAAATTTCTCGAACATCTAACACGACTTCCATAGAACGTGGGAGTAAGACCACAAATACACACTTTTTTTAAAATTTAAAAACGACTCGACCTCGCGGTGCATCACGCCGCTCTTTAGGATATACGAGTGAACGTATTTTTTCTCTTTTTTTTTCTTTTGTTTCGTTCGTGCAAATTTCTCTAACATCTCGAACACGACTGTCTTAGGACATGAGAATACTTTTTTTTTTACGCAAGACAACCTGACGCTCGAAGCGTCTCCTAAGCGCACGAGGAACCTTTAACGGTACGCCGATCGGTGAGTTTCGCGGTACGCGAAAGAGAAGCTCTTCCCAAGCTCATGAATCACGCACTGACCTTGCTTATGAGAAATGCCAGATTCCAGAATATTTTCATCCGGTATACGCGAGAGACGTACAACGCACGCCGTTGCACAAGCAACGCATTTATTATTACCGTTCTGCCAGCGAGTCGCTCGAATTTTTCTCTTCGCAAAACGCCTCGTGGCGATTCGAGCTAATTCGGTGGCACACCGATTCATAAAATCTATAAAACATACTAGCGCCGATACCGATGTTTTTCTCTTTTTGTGAAACCGGTAAAATCCACGCGATTATCGAATATTAAAATCAGCACGATTATTGTTCATTGTTGAAATCAGATCCTGCTAAACATTCTCCAATTGACCCATTGTACTCGATTGAGCAAATGCATAAAACATACTAGCATCGATACCGATGTTTTTCTCTTTTTGCGAATCCAGTGAAATCCACGCGATTATCGAATATTAAAATCAGCACGATTATTGTTCATTGTTGAAATCAGGTCGAGCAATCGTACCGACCAACGGATCCTGCTAAATCTTCTCCAATTGATGCGGCTAAAATACCCAAATCACCTGGAGAACCCACCGAACGTATAAGGTTTCCAAAGTCGTTCGTTCGTATTTCTGTTGTCTAACCGTCGTCTCCTAACTCGACTATCAAATACAAGGAAGAAGCGAGAAAGGCAGACAGGCAGACGGAAAGGAAGGTCGGTAATGCGACGCGTAGGAAGAGCAACTAACGAGGTGCGGCTGCACAACATTGACGAAACGAAGAAATCCTCCTTTAAATCGTGAGCCAATATTTGACGGACCTTAAGAAGAGAGGCCACCTCGCGCGCCCTTGTCTTCGAGGTATCTGCGTTTGCCTCGCCAAGGTCATCCACTCTGGCGTATTCGCGCGAAAAGACGAAGACGTCGTTTTTCCTTGGAAAGACGCTCTCATCGACGCCGAGGAAAAGCGAACTGACTATCGCCTCGTCGTTGAGACTTCGCCTGTCATGATGAAGGTAAGAAAGGGCAATCCTGTCATGGGCCATCCTAATCTTAATATCGTCACGTTCGTTGTGAGACTAGAAAAAGGAACGTCGAATCCCGATGGCTTGTACAATTGTTCACGTCATTAGTATTAGGGGCACCGAAAAGTAATCACAATTTCTTTTTGCATTTACTTATTAAAGAAATCTTAAATGCTAATCAACAAAATAATTTCCATCATTTTCTAACACTTTTTGCCGGCGTAAAGGCAATTATTCGATTCCCTTTATAAAAAATCTTTAACATAAAATAAAATGTTTTAAGTGAATTTATATATATATAAATCCAACATTTCGTCGACCTAATAATTAATAAGACGAAGACACGAGCGACTATCAACGAAGAAATTGGCCGATACTCGAAAAGCCATCGATATAAATTGACATCGCCCTATCGAAATGGCTCGACCTCGTGAACACGGTTTCTTCGAGAGACAGAAGGAGTAGACAATGGGTCTCCGGAAACGCCGGGTGGCAGTTAAGCGATAGCGTTATCACGGTGCAAACGTTTACGCACCAAACTGGAGCAAACAAGGAATGCTCCGCGCTACCGCATAATTTATTACCGTAACCGAGATACGCGGCGCATCGTCGCGTTACGTCGAGTCGTCCACGTCACAACGAAGAGGTGACTTTGCGCTTTGGCGAAATCTGTCGCGTTTTAACCCCTCGTACTGGCTTGCTACGCGATTAAGAACAGTGAACGGATTCGTGAAATCTTCGGAGTTTTCTCGAGCGATAAAACGTTGCGTAGGAAAAACTCATAAACGCCACGCATAATTATTTTATAGAAGCTAACGCGTTAATAGATTCTCGGTGATGAATTCTTAATAGCAATTAATATATTCTACGGTAGCAATATCGCGATGGAAAGAAGTGCGATTAAATTGAAAAATGAAAGGGGAAAAAGTCGAATAAAATACCGATGCGTGCTAATTCGGTCGTATGATAATATTTCTCGATATTTAAGCGAGTCAATAAACCGAGTAAACAACTTTGCGAGCGATCGTATGCACGTACGTAATTACACTCGTAACGCTACCGTTGCTACGAATAATTTCGCAACAGATGTTCCTACGTAACGTAATCGACGAACGACCTTGTACGTAACAACGCGCAGAGAAAAACTCAGTTAAGATCGAGATAACTGGCTCGATACGTGAGCGAAAGAACAAAGCGATCACTCGAATTAACGCCGTGCGCTTTAATCGTTTGCGTTGCGATTCGACATGTAGCAAAAACTCAAACATTTTCTTCGCTAAAAAAAAAGATAATGTCGAAAAAGGCAACGGTTAGCTTCGAGTCGTGCTCGACTCTAAGGCAACGTCGTTATTTCGATCCTAGTTTCACGCGAAACGCAGCTCGAGGTGTTACGAAGAGATTTAATTGGAAGTTAGAACGCGAGTTTCGAAATTCGGAGTTTTACAAAAATTCCTAATTACGAACAAGGCGGTTGGCACGGACCCTCTGCTGGAGCGTCGATCAATCTAAAGGGATATTTTTAGCCCGATGGAAGATCCAGTGCGCTTCGCGAAAGATTAATATGGCACGACTCCCATAGAGCTTGTTACGCTTAGGCAAACAAGCTCGACGGTAGAAGGAGGAAGAACGCGAGAAGAAGAAGGACGATCGAAGAATATTCCAGGTATCTTGACGCGGGTACAAACGTTGCAACGAGTCTCGTTTTCGTACCGTCGCTGAACGAATAATCGATAAAAATAAAGGAGCTTTCGTCAACGTTTCGCGATGATTCGAGATCGACTACTTGACCTAAAAAAAAGATCGATCATAGATCGTGCGGAAGGACGCGACATCGAGGTCTGAAAACGAAAGAACTAGCTGGCGGAAACAGGTTACAGTGCGACTCGAGACGCATGAAGTCTACCGGCCGACGGGATCGAAACGATTTCACGCGTTTGGGAGTCGAGTTAAATGGATACGAATTCGCGTCGCTCGCGATAAGTGAGCGAATGCGAGTACGCTTTGAGAAACGGGATAGAGGGAAAGTAAACCCTTCGTTTAAAGAGCAAAATACTTTTAATAAATACAAGTCGAGATACGCGTGGAAAATGCGCCGAAGCGATGCACACGTACGCCAACTGGGTTTTCAACTATTGGAAATTTTCCCTCCGTCACGTTTTACATTAGTGCGAATTATCGCGTAAATTTGCAGCGAAATACGGCGCTTCGGATATTTCGATGAATTTTACGAATTATTTTAGCGACTCCGCGCTTATTTAGCGTAAAGTGACTCCGCTTGAACATTTGGAGTCAATCGAAGAACTACAACAACGTGGAAGTCGCAGTGGAAAGTATCGATTATAAAAAACGCTTGAGCGACTCGATAGCAAAGTGGCTCTCCTTGGAAGCCTCGAATCGACACGGGAACTGCAGCAACGACTGGACATCGCTTTTCTCCGAATAATTCGGCAGGTAATTCGATAAAATGGCAATTTCCAGAGAAACGACGTATTAATTCGTCGTTAAAGCGTGAGATCGCGCGCGATGCACGGGAGGAGGGATCGCGAACATCGGCCGAGTCGCAGCTCGCGTGTAATCGTTAATGGTTCCATCGAGGATAATTGGATCAACGCGCTAGCAACGTGGGAGTGTGGGCGCTTGCATACGCCACCGCGTAGGTATTTACAGGTGCCCGGTAAGAGGGCAATCGTTCAGCGATTTACCGTCGAGCGATATGCAAATGAAATCGCGAGTGAAAAACGTAGATACGTCGAGACAAACCGGACGCGCGATGGAGAAACGTCGAGAGTCTTCGCGGCTTCTGCTTTCGTTCTTACGAGTTTCGCGATCTGTCGTTCCGTCGTCCGTCGATCGGCGAACTCGATGCCGGCAATGGCAGCCATTAAGTCGAACTTATCGTGGACAATTTTCACGAAACGATGTTGACCGATGCCTCCATCGAGAACCATCCATTTTAATTCGATTAAAGCCACTTGCTATCGCGATAATCGCGTCAGAGTGGAAAAGAGACGTCGTTCGTTACGGTACGGTACGAGGCTTCGCGATAGCAAACAAATTCACATCGTCGTTGTACCTTAAATAGTCGAGGACTGTCTTAACGATAACTTCTTGTGTTAACTAAAAATAGCTGGAATTAAGACAGCTCAGAATTTTTCAACCGAACGAAGATAGCACCGTGATTTACAAGATCGTAAGAGTAGAAGAGCGAGAGCGATAAATAGACACGGCGAGGAGGAAGAGAAAGAGAAAGAGAAAGTGGAGGAAGATGGAAGGAGGACTTTAAAAAAGGTTTACGTATCCTATGTTGTCTCTTTCTCCGCTTATCGAGTTGAAGCGCGCTTCGCTACCAGATACGCGTATCCTGCGAGCTCTCTCCCCCCCCCTCTCTCTCTCTTTCCCTCCCTCTCTTTGATGACATCTTGTTTGTCTTAACCCTCGCGTGTTTTTATGGTCGTCGTTCTCCTCTATGTGTAAAAAACCATCAAAACGTCGGGAGGAGAGGAGAAACGGGCGCGGAGAAGGAAAACAGCGCCGACGAGGAGAAGTCTTCCATTATCGTTGCTCTTTCGAAAGAGTTCGATGAAGCGTGCGAGGGAACGCGTCACGCGTATAGCGAGATATGGAAGAACGAAAAAAGGGATACGTCGACGCGAGACGCGAGGAGAGACGAGATAATAGTATCGTGAAAGGACGACGACAAAGACGAGAACGAGGACGACGAAGTGACCGACGGACGCTGCGGAGCTCGACGTTTCGACGAACCGTCGAGAAACTCCTTTAACCCTGCCCCCGATTGCGAACGTTTAATCGTTGGAATTACAAAGCTTTCGCAAGTGCCACGACCCACGTTAGAACTCGACCGTTTCGCGCATCTTATCGCGATGGCAAATCGCCTCTTCTCAACGGCTCGATTTAACATCCTCCGTCATCGTCAGCGGCGCGATTCGAGACGAAGTGACCGTACATATCCTCCGAATCGACCACCTAACACCGTTTCGTTCGAAAAACGGTTCGTTTCATAGCGAAAGAGCGTGAAGCACTGAGGAAAGGTAAAAAGATGAAGGAACCAAAAGAACGATGCGAAAGACGCGACGATTAACAACCAACGACGAAACAGAAAGAAAAAGAAAATAAAAAGAAAGGACAGAGAAAGAAAGAGAAAGAGAGACTGGACGCTTACCAGAAAGATCCGGTGATGGGGGTGACAAGGAGAAGGCAAATCGCCACGAGGACGGGGCGCATCTCCATCCCCTCCGCCCCTGGCCAGGGAGGTCGACACGAATGCCGTCGAGGCGCAGAACTTCCTCCCCTTACGCGGAGAAGACGACGAATAGCAGGCTCCACCGCGACAGCCGCCACCGATGTACCGATCACCGACGACTCGCACGCGCTCGACCCAACGAAATCGATCCTCGCTCTCTGCCGTCGCTGAGCCGCGCGACGATCGATCGATCGATCGACCGACCGACCGACCGACCGACCGACCGACCGGCTACCGCCACGAAACTCGACGGGATCCTCCTTCCTTGGAATTCCGTAGAAGGACGAAATCCCTTTTTGACACCTATCGGAAGATTTCTTCTCTT
>JAITYT010000687.1:733051-754294 GCA_025433975.1 Liostenogaster flavolineata | reverse complement strand
TCTTCTTCTTCTTCTTCTTCTTCGCTACCACCACCACTACCGGCGGAAGTGGCCGGTAGCTAGACCCCGTTCCCGGCGAGAACGCGCGACGATATATCTAGCTTTCGGATGATGCGCGTGCAGGATTCGATTGGAGAGGAAGGACTCGTCGTGGGCGCGGGACGCCTTTGTCGAGGGATCGAGATCCATAGAGATTAGGAAAATAAAGAAGGTAAGACGCGAATGCGGACTCCCGAGAACGGGGACGAAAGAAGGGAAATGGAAGCAAATCTCGCGTTGCTGTAACAAAAACGACAGGACGTATCTTAACGTAAAGGTAAGCGGCTAAACGAAAAATTGAGAGGTGGAAAGAGAGAGGCAGAATAAATGGCTACAACAAAGAAAGAGAGAAAAAGAAGAGTGAGAGAATCTAGGCGAGATACTTTACAAGAAAGCTGAAGAGAAAGAGAGAGAGAGAGAGAGAGAGACAGAGAAAGGGCATGAACGTGCAGGAAAACGATGGAAGGGTGAAAAGTCGAGGCGACACGGCGTCGTTCGATGTGCGAAGGTGGAAAGTCGGTAGGGTAGAGGTCGGTGGGAGGAGGAGGAGGAGGAGATCGCGCTGGTGAGAGACAGTCAGAGTGAGAGAGAGAGAGAACGAGCGAACGTAAGAGCGAGCGAAAGAATAAAAATGAGAGAAGGAGAGCGGGAGAGAGAGAGAGAGAGAGAGAAAGCAAGATCGAAAGAAGGAGGTGGAGGAGAAGGAGGAGAAAACGAGAGAGGGAACCACGAGGAAAAGAGGATGACGCTACCGTGGCTGGGATCGGCTACGAGGCTCCTGGCCCGAACGAACCGTACGAGACTGTTGCGGGCTAGGCAGGTGAGCGCCACGCGGCGGCAACGAGACGCAACCGAGCCCTTCTTTCCTCCTCTTTTAACTTCTCCTACGAGAAGGCGCTCGTCTCTCTCTCTCGGAGAGCGACGACGCGATTCCCCCGGAGAAGGAGCATCGACGTCACGCCGCTTTCGAGATCTGTCTTCTCTCCTGTTCCTCCTATCTCTCTCTCTCTCGCTCTCTCACTCGTACGTACGCTCGCATGCTCCGTCTCCTTTCTACCTCCGTTCTCTCTATCTACACCGTTTCTAAGATCGTCGGTCTCCCAACGTCCGATTTCTCGCTATGTCCTGATACACTGACAAATTTTCATCGAATTTGGTTGTTGGTCTCGTCTAGCTCGAGATTCCATTCTGCATCGTTTCTCGTTCGTTTAAAGAAATAATCGATTTATTTATTTGGTGGAAATGTTGGATGGAAGTAGCGTGAAACGTAACGATACGAGAACGCACCGGAAGAAGTTGCTCGCACGCGTTCTATATATCTTGATCGGATGCAACGACCTTCTTTCGTATTGTACCAACGCTAGGTGACGAATCGCTCGAATTATCTCGCGGAGATCGCGCAATATTCTCGGTTGCAAAGTAGATACGACGCTTGAGATAAGATTCCGCAACGGTAATTGTCGCGTAGCTCCGTCGTGACGGCGTTGCTCGTCGTCGGATGCGTGAATTTTCGAGATCCCTGGAATATTCCTTTCGTTGGCGAATAAAACGTCCTCGATACTCCCGTTCGTAATCGTCGCGTCTACGTGCGATATATTGTATATAATATTTAAATGCGGACGATCTCTTTCGAAAACGAGTCGTTATCGATCTCTCTCTCTCTCTCTCTCTCAATCTCGTGTTCGCGCATAAAAGTTCACGCGTACGGGAATACGCACGAATAAATTAATTATATGGCGCGCAATTAAGATAATGAAAAACATGACGCGACTCGTAAAACCAAAGCAATTATATCGCAGGCTGCGTCGTGACACTCGTCCGGCTCGTAGAATGGATGGCGAAGGATAAAACGACGCGCCACCGCCTCGTCTCACGTTCGAGGTTTCCTCAGTTTCGAGGAATACTCGCTTCCGTCGTTCCGGCGTTTGCTCCTTCGCCTCGTCATAGGCGCGCCTGAAAACCGGTTCAAATGCCGTTCCTCGCGTCTACGATTGTAACGTTTCGATGCGCCTTCGGGCAAGGCACTTAGAAAAAAGGATTACCGCGATTATCTCGACAGGAGGAGTAAGAGTCAACGGATGCCTCGTCGCGAACACCGACGACGAGCCACGAAAACTTTATCAACGTCCGCTTTTAAATCACGACAAAAATAAAAATTAGATATTACGACTATTCGTCGATCCAGAGAAATATCGAGAAGGACGAGAGATAGAAAGGATCGATTTGGAAGAACGTAACGCGCCATAGGCTCTGCCGCACGGTGAGAAACCATTTTCCAATTTATCCTCTTATCCTTCGCCGTGGTAATGCGAACGAGCTCTTTTATCTCCTTCGTCGAATCTCCATGGTTTCGTCTCGCCCTTTATTTTCCATTAATGCCGACCAGACGACAAAGAAGGTAAAAGACCTATCGACCCTACAGGGATGGATTTTCGGCCCTTTCGGTATTTCTCGAGGACGCGCCGGAGGCAGGTATCGATCGCATCGATGATTTTTCGTCGCCTGGATTATCGTCAGCTCGAGGCGTGCGATCGAGTCACGTTCTTCGAGATATCGATCATTCGAGCGTCTCCAGCGATTTCTCGCTCTTACTCCTCGCTCTTTACGCCATTGAATTCGAAAGAATCGTGGCTCTATCGAAAATTCTACAGCTTCGAAGATGTGCGGCAGATAACGCAATAAAAACAAGAAGAAGATTATACAGAAGAGATGAGAGGAGAGTGACGAACCAAAGTCACATCCAATTACCGAAGAAATTATTTTACTGCGCGAACCTAGCAATAATCAAATATCGATACACTTCGATACATTTCGATACTACCCACACAGTTTCTTTCGCGACATTTAAAACAATGTAGGAGAAATCCCTAATTTTCCAAGACGCTTCAGACGTTGGTAAAAATATCAAAAATATCTCCTCAAAAACTCCCCAAGAACGAAAACAGTGGGAAAAAAGGAAACGACGATACGACCGGTTGACGAAGTCGACCATCGAGCACGGTAGCTTCGAGGTCTCAGTTTCATCCGCGTCCTTTTTTCATCGCGGATGGAAACGGTATCATCGATCTCCAACAACTCGTTGTCTCTCCTATCACCCTCGCTTTCCTCTTCCTCGAGCATCTTCGACGTCCAGCTCGGTGTAACCACCGACGGGCCATCGCCGATCTTCCCCCACCATCACGGTGCGATCGGTCAGGCCTTGCGCGCAGGGACAGCCGAGCGGCCGTCCAGGGCCGCTGTCGGCGTGTGCCTCCTCCGGACTTTCTTTTTAAGTTCGCCGCCGACCCACCAACCACCGACTGACCGACCAACCGATCGTCGGACCAAGGCGACCTTCCCAGGAACGATAGGTTCCATACGTGGTGTCCTCTGCCGCAATGTTGCGTTTACTGTCTTCCGCCGTGACTCGATTTCGCATAGCGACGTGTTCGCGTTAGCTCGTCACTTCTTTTTTCGCTTCTTGGCTAACAGAGAGGAAACATACGTTCTGTCACACATCGATCATGCCATCTTGCGTCGTGACCAAAATTCCTGCTGTTTGGTAATCGCTTAATTGGTCGCTGTACGATTTCGATTGTCTTTGCGTTTGAGAGTAATCAATTCTCCATGACGATTCTCGAGCTTACGTCAGTTCATATATTCAACGATAAGTCTTTCTCAATGTTTACCCTGCAGTGACGTCTAACTCGATCGCAACCCTTAAGGCACAAAAGGAGAATCTTCATCCGTACAATGACGATTGAGAAAGCGCATAGGTCAAAGTCGGCGATGATCGAAGCAAGGAGACGCAGAAATCCAGGGAAAACAGGGAAACCACAAGCCTCAAGGCCCAAAAGGAGGATGTTCGTTGGGTCGGGGATAATCGATCGATGGACTACCGTACGATGATGATTGAGAAAACTCATAGGTCGAAGTCGACGCTGATCGAAGCGAGAAGACGCAGAAATACGGGGAGGAGTAGGGGACTCGACTGTGACCCAATTACGGATAGCGGCTGGGGTCAATTGCTTCGTTGACCGTGCGGTCTCGCGAGCAATAGATCTTCGTGTCACGACCGTTCCTCCTCCCGTTATTTCGCGGAAGACGGAAGGGAAGAAGGCTACGACACGCCTAGTAGCGCTGCCGATCGCGGAAACTAGCTTCCAGGAAGCGAAATCGCGCCGCTCATCCGGCCGGCCCGATTCGACGTTTAAAATAGGCGACGGTTCGACGAGTACGTTCACCCGCTTCGACCTGACGCGCCGGTCGCTTGCCGTGCCGCGGATTAATTAACATCGCGACGACGCGAATAAACGCGAATCGACCGATGGAAAACGAGAAAAGGACGGTTAGATAAGCGGATGGTAGATGAGAGAAACGCGTACGAATGGGTGGATGGATTTTCGGCTTGAACTTCGCTAAGGTTTCAATCGTCAGCGAGCTTATCGATTCGATGCACTAATTTTCCTTCGCTTCCTTGGATCGAGAGACAATAAAAGTACGAGTGGACCGATAGTTAGATCGGATTGATTCATCGTTTCTTTGCACTCTTCCGTAGCCAATAAATCTATCAAGTGCTAAGTCGCGATGTAAAGGTACCCTCTTTCACGATTATCAAGACGAATGGACTTGTCACTTGGGAAGATCGAAACGGCAGGAAGCATTGCGCATTCAGGACGAGAGGACGTCGTATGAACGAAAAACCGATGCGAGACTATCGTTGCGTGACGCCGTGCTCGGTGGTCCATGATGAACATCGAATTAAAAAGATCGTACTTGCAAAAAAAGGATGGAAAACGAGGAGCAAAGCCGATCGATGAACTCAGCGGTATCGCGTGCGTGCCAGCGAAGTTCATCGAGAGAGAAAAGGAGATGGAGAAAGGAAGAAGAAGGACGAACATTCGTGGTATCGGTGCAAAAGCATCGTCGCGATCGAATGAAAAAATAAGACGATGACGAGACGGATGATCGCGTGGGAGGTCGACGTGGATCTTGACGCGGCGCAAATCTAATAGCAATAAAATTGACGAACCGCGACAGCTGGAGTAACGAGAAAAACGCATCCCAAATGCGTCTGATAACACAGTTCGAAGAAGCATGTCAATGAATGGGTGAAATTAGACTCGGTAGAAAGTTGCCAGAGCTTTCTCCAGCTATTGACTCTTCTGGGATAAGGAAGAAGAGCAAGGTATAAGAAAAAAGAGAGAAACAAAGAGGAGAAACGAACTGCGGAGGGTAAACGCGACATTCCTCGAGAGCCCACTCGTAATAAGACATCGATCGGACGGCAACGAAGTTGATTAGGCGCGTTGTTCGAGGGATTAAAAGGACGTTCGTCAACTAGGTGGATGAAGCGCGTGCTGGTATAACTCGCGAAAGAGGAACCGAACGATTTAACGACAAGCGACTTCGGAGAGCCTTCGGCAAAGGCGAGCGAAAGAAGAAACGATGAAAGACGAGAAAAAAATAAAAGGACATTTGTGAAAGCAAAGGTATCGTTATCGATAAAGGAGAACGAACGGATAACGGAGGGCGAGTCACAGAGAGGGAGGAAGAAACGGAGGAGGAGATTCGATGGTTTTGAGCAGCCGTATCAGGACCGGCGGGTCCAACAGCGCGCGAGAGCTTTCGAAAGACGCGAAAAGGAGTCAGAAGGAGGCGAATAGACGGAGATAGGAAGCGACTGAACGGGAAAAAGAAGAAGAAGAAGAAGAAGAAGAAGATAGCTAATGAAGAACGAAGAACGACGAGGAGGATGAGGAGAACGAAGAGAGGAGGAAGGAGGTAGAGGGGGACGAGGAAGAACGCGCGGACCCAACGCCGCGACGCGAGGGGAAACGAGGAGTAGGAGGAGGAGGAGATCCAGCAGGGGTCCGTATTACAGCTCATTTAGCAGCGGGGTCCTGTGCCCCTTTCTTCTTCGGCGCCCCGAGAGATTCGAGTCTCGAAGCCACGGCAAAGACAGCCACCACGGTGAGTCCCTCGTTCCCATAGGCGCGCCGCCGGCTGCTCGGTCTGCGCGTTGGTCCCTCCGTTGGTTTGTCCGTCTGTCCATCCGTCTATCTGTCGGTCGCGTTAGCAGAGCCGTGGCACACGAGTCCTCGCGCCTCGCCAAGCCGATCGATGGAATTCTAGCATTTCTTCCTCTCGTCCTGCACCCCTTTGCACTTTCTTCTCCTTCTTTGTCCTTCCCCGCGCCCCTCTTCGCGATCAAGAGGCGCAAGAACGCGGTAGAAGGAATTTTTCAACTCCGACACTTTTTTTTATTCTCACGCGTCTCGAGAAAATTCGAATCAAAGGGAAATTACGCGTTCGCGTTTCACTGATCGTTGAACGCGCCGTGGGAAGTTGGACGGCTGCCTCTCGATATCCTCCTCCTTTGAATATCGGTATCAATTTACGTTTCTCCGGTCTTGAAAGTCCAGCTGGGAGAGACTCTCTTCGAGGAGCGCACAGGTGGTGGATCTCGCGTGCTCCGAGTGCACGCGCGTGTCCTCGGTTATCGACGGTACGTGCACGCAGCTATGTTCCTCTCGGTCGTCCCGTTGGCCTTCTCCGTCGATGCATAGGCGAGTACAATGGCGATGCCACCGAGAAAGAGAGATTTATCGCGTTGCAAGCACGGACACAGCAGCGGCAAAAATTGAAAGATAATTTAATTCGCTGCGACCGCGCGGCGCGTCGGAAAGATATTTAATATGAACTGGTCTACGGATTCTGAACTTCGCCAGATCGTCTTAAGAATGTTGCAGTTTTTATCTACCAATTTTCACCTATCAGAGAGAAAGAGAGAAACTGAAAAGAAGAAAAAGGATGAAAAAGAAGCGCGGAAACGCGAGAAAAACTGAGACAAGGCAACTGAGAGGGTGCGGAGGGTGCGGTACTCTGCAAAAGGGGGATGGAGAAGGAACGGTGTTACCGACTCGTGACCAACACAGACGCGGAATAGCCAGTAATTTATGGGTGAGACTAATTACCGGGGAATGCAGCTCCACCGACTCTCTTCTCTGTTCCTAAGACCCGCGACTTCGCCAGACCAGTTTTCAGAGACGAGGAGAGCCGCCATCTTCCTCCCGCGTCCCTCTGCTGCTGCTGCTGCTGCTGCTTTTGCCGCTGGTGTTGGTGTTGCTGCTACCTACCTACCTACCTACCTACCTACCGCGTATCTCTTTCCCTTCGACCTTAGACTCGACTCTTTCTTTCGAACGTTCCTCTCGCTCCTCCGCCCCTTGCGTCACACTAGCGGATTTCGAACGCGCGGCTTCTCGCTTCTAGCTGTCGAATTATAACTCGCCATCGCGTTCGCCGGAGCCGAGCGCACGCGCCTCCTGCCTACCTTTCAGCTGGAAATCGAACGGATGGTCCAACCAAAATAAAGAGCTAGGAACTTGTTCGAAACGCGTAGGAATAACCCAGTTTGAACCATTCGCACCGAAGAGACGCGAGTATGTATGTAAATTACCTTTTCGCACTCTTAGGAGACAACAGTGTCCCTAAAGCTTCGAAGGAGGGTTAAAATCGACGACTTTGTAAGACTGATTTGAAGTTATCCAGCAAGATTAATTTCTAAAATAAATTCGTTCATCGCGAGTTCTTTCCTATCCCCATTTATCGACTGCGTCAATTGTTATTAAATTATCGTACGCGACATAAGCATTCTTTGTAGTAAGACAAACTCTACAATTTCTCATCTTTTTTCCCTCCATGAAAGAGCCAGAAATTATAACGAAAAACGTACGTATAAGTCCTGGAAACGTCGTTTTCCAGGGTAAATCGATTCGATCGAAGTCCATTGGCAAAAGGAAGAGATCGAAAGGATCGCGAGTTCGTTGGGATTGGAAAGGTGTGTGGAACGAAGCCAGGGAGGAAAGGAAAGGGAGACTAAGAGAGTAGGTGTCGGAATACGGTAGGATAATGGAAGAGAGGAGAAAAACGGGCGTGTTCCCACGAGCCATCGCAAAGTGGAAGGGTGTTAGAACAATACCCAAGCACCGTCGTCGGCCCGTCATTTCGACATTAGCCTGACCCGGCAATTTGGGCCGGGGGCGCGGTGTGCCCCCGCCGCTGGTACCTCGATTCTTCTTCGTTAAATGCCATTATACGTTTCACTCGGACACCCGGTCGCCGCATGAGTTGTGAATTCCTGAGAACCTGCTCGTACCTGTCCGAAGTTGCCGGCATCGAAGCTGATGTCGATGCTGCTCTTGCTATCGCTGCCACTTTTGTCGGTGGGGATGCTGTCGTTACCGCTACCGCTGTTGTTACGGCTTCTGCCAGCAGGAGCGAATCAACGAGTAAAAAAGAGAGTCGAATAGGTATGGGGAGGAGGAGGAGGAGGAGGAGCAAAAGGTGGAAGAAAGAGAGTCTCTTTTATTACGACGACGACGACGAAGAAGAAGAAGAAGAAGAAGGAGAAGAAGAAGAAAGACGAACACGCGTTAATGTACACGAGTGATGAAAACGTTACGACAAAGCTCGGGAATGCGTGGCCAAAAGGAACAACGAAACACCGTCGCTCAGCCGTGAAAAGGATCGTATCGACTTTATAATATCTACGCCCGTATAAAAGCGACGTTCCCGCTGTTTTATCGCCGTTTTATCGTCGGGACGAATACAACGCGACACGAATCTTTCGAATACGCGCGTTTTTCGAGAACGCGGATGCCTTTATTCGACTCCTCGCTGTCACGCGCTCGATTCGATGCCGCTGAGATCTACCCTAAGGACTTCTTCGACTACTACGAACTACTACGCTATCTTTGCCAACAAGATTTTAATGTAAATACGTGTATTGATTTCCAATTTCACGGAAAGACGAATTTCAGGTGACGTGGACGTTCGAAGAAACAAAGAAGAATTAAGAAGCACGAGAAAAAACGAGGATGGACAGACGACTGAAACGTAAGCGTTAGAACGAGCAACGTTTTTTTTTTAACCAATGGGAGGACGGAGGAGCGTCGGTTCGTCGCTCGTAGAACCGACATGGTCGTGAAATCGACGTAACCTCCGGCAGGTAATTACGCTCGAGTCTGGATGGATTTGACGCGTACGATGGTCGTTCCGGGTCGCCGTCGAAGACGTTCCGCATCGACGCTCTGCAGGCTCTAGGAGCGGGTTTATTAAATCTCAGGCGCGTCGGGAAAAAATGATTATCCGTGGGATCTCGAGGAGGTGGACCTTGACCCTGGGGCCGTACGGAGAAGCTACGAAGGAAGGAACGGGGCCCGAGCTACCGCGTGGAGGGAGCATCTCGATCGAGATGGTGAGGAGCTCGGGAGGAAAGGGAGACGAGACGCGGACGCTTTTTGCCGCGAATCTCGCAAGGCCGCGTCGCAGACGGGCCTCGTGACCAAGTGCAGAGAAAGAGAGAGAGAGAGAGAGAGAGAGGGCCCATCGAAAAGCAACGGTTGGGACCGATGCCGTGTCATCGGTCCCACGACAAAGAAAGAAACCCGCGGGCTCCTCGCTTTTTCTGCCGGTCCCTCCCTGACGTTTCGTCGATTTATTAGCCGCCCCGTGCCTCCGTCATCCACGTCCCGATATACCCGTGGAATTTTGCATTCGTCCGTCAAAGTTCTGCACGAATCACGAGCACGACGCGCATCGGAAGATCCACCAAGAATTCGGGCCCATGAATTTTTGCGATCGAGAGTAAACTTTTATCGAACGCGCCTCCAGTCCTAAACTCGTCTGGATTCTTAGATTCTGAATTTCACGAATGTCCGAGAAAGATAGAAAGAGAGAGGTTCCGTCTCTAACCTCGAAAACAGGGATTTTCAAGACTGGAGTCGGAATCCATCTTGATCGACGAATTGCAGATTCATCTCGGAGCTACAGTAAATTTACGATCCTTTATTGAAACGCCGAAGAAAAAAAAATCGAACGTTAAGCGAGCCAGAATCCAACGTGTTTTACGTAATTTAAATCATTGCGTTATCTAAGCCACAACGACGTGGATGTTCTCGTAGGCATATTTCTCGAACATGGCGTAACTCGACTTTTCTCTTTCCTACGCTACCTATCAACTGCAATTTCGCGAACTGCGATTAAAATAAGTCGGTAGAGTTGGTAGGAGTTACGAAGGAAGATATCCCTCCAGGTAGCTCACCCTTCCGCTCTCGAAGCACCGGATGATCCCAGGAGGCGGACCGGAGGTAGGAATGCACATCGTACTTTCCACGATCAACGATCGAGGATGTCGGGTCCACCTTGTCGATCGTACGGAGGCGAAGTCGGTTTCGAAATAGCCGTGGTGAGGTCGGTTAATGCGCGGCAGATACCGATCGGCAGCCAGTTTCTACGGTTAATAAGCGCGCGGTGCGGGCGCGAGCGCGCGACCCGTGGAGGCAACGTGGATCTCGGTGGATCTCGGTCGATCTCGAGCGGGCGTTTACGGCAGCGGCGTTTCGCGATCGAAGTGGGTAAACAGATGCCCCGGGTAAACGCGCCGTGGCAATTACACGGCACTTACGGACCGTCGAGAGCCGCATCTCGAGAGCCGGCCTCGAGATACTCCGCGCTGGATTATCTTCTTCTTCTTTTACTGCTTTTTCTTCCCTCTTTCCTTCCCCTTCTTCTATCTCGCGTACGCTCACGCGATGTCCCTGCTTCATTCTCGTCATTCTCTCCCGCGTATTCCAGCTCGCTTTTGCCCGACACGTCTCTCTACCAGGCTGCGTCTCTCCTTCGTATTTCTCTCGAACTTCCAGGAGAAGTGGAAAGTTTTCTCTCTCTGTCGATCTCGGGTCGACGGTTCGGCTCTCCGTCTCTCTCGAGTTTCCACGATGGTAATTACGAGGCAGTTCGCTCGTAAATTTCACGTAAGCTAAACGCGCGGAGCCGCGTGCCCACTTTCTATTTCCCATAAGGCTCGGGACGCGTCGATATGTTTTGCCGTGGCAAAGGGAAACGGAAAGGGGGAAGAAAGACGAAGAACACGAGGAAGAGAAAGAGGGTAAGAAACCGAGCCGATCGTGCCTGGACCCCGGAGTTCTCCACTTGCCGTCGTCGTTGTCGTCGTCGTCGTCGTCGTAGTCATTGCCCTTGTTGTCGTTATTCTTTCTCGATTATTACGGGGAGTGGTCCGCTAAAACGATATCTCTCCTCTCGCATAGGTTAGATTTATACTTTGGGCGATCACGAACGCTCGCGTACGATCGACACGGTTCGTGCCAAGGATGAAATACGTTTCGTTCGGCGTCAGACGGATCCGCGAGGTTCGTAGATACGTTCCAGTTGGAGAACGGACATGTTCCGATACCGTAATCCGACTCCAGTTGGTTCAAACGGCGCCGTATCGAATTACAACGAATACCGCGACTTCGGTCGATGGAACTGGCCGAGCATGGCCGGATCGAATTTCACCGGAATACCGCGACTTCGGTCGATACGAGCATCCGAACATGTCCGTATCGAGTTACGAGTCTCTCGAATTTCAATTAATCCAGCTCGACTTCTCAACGTATCATTAGCTTGAAAAAATAGTTTAAACGCTGAAGTAATTCTAAAGGAGGTCCAGTGTCTCGATTACTCGACTACTTTAGAGTTTAATCGTCGCTCGAACCGAGTGCGTAGATAAAAATAATTTAAAACGAGATTCGCGTAGTTTTGGAGCCAACGTCGCCTCTTTGGAAGGCGTTTCGCGATCTTGATCGATCATGGAACAAAAACGACTCTCGGACTCTCCCTCG
This sequence comes from Liostenogaster flavolineata, assembly GCA_025433975.1. Classification (NCBI taxonomy): domain Eukaryota; kingdom Metazoa; phylum Arthropoda; class Insecta; order Hymenoptera; family Vespidae; genus Liostenogaster; species Liostenogaster flavolineata. The sequence continues at coordinate 742,586 of JAITYT010000687.1, read as the reverse complement.
AGGTTAGGATAGCCTACGCGTTCCATCGGTGCTTCGCCTTCGTTCTATCTATCCAACGAGCGCGCGTACACGAGCGCAAAACGTACGATCAGCGGACGAACCGCGTGATCTCTCAAGACTCTCGTCGCGAGACACGAGACGCAGGAGGGTCGCGGCATTCTGGATCGTACGATCGTGATTGTAAAAGGCGACTCGGCGGGGTGCTCGCGGTGGACCCTCGACCATATTGTTTATGGGTACGCGCCATTACGAACGGAGACGACGCTCACCGCGCCGAAGTGCAATTTTTACGAGATAGGACAACCGGTCAGCCTTGTCGCGAGCCAAGATACTTCGTCGTCGAGTTACGATCTCGATGTCGGGCGCGCGTTCGGTATCGCGGCCGCGCGTACGTCTTGCAGCCTGGGCCGAAGGTGACGAATTTTTGTCTCCTTCGGTTCCTGTCTTACCGTCGACCGATCTTCCCAGAAAAAATGAGAGCAGAGAGAGAGAGAGAGAGAGATTTAGTACCTAAATTCTACGTTCGCAGAATTCGTTGCGGACACGGGATCGCAAGATCGACCCATTTCGAGTCATTTGGTTCTTCCGTACGAATCCGGTCGATTATCGAGTTACGGATGGACAAAAGGAGGCAAGGACGACGCGATACGCCCCGAAAGTACAAAACTCGAAGCACTCGGAGGTATTGAGGAACGTGGACTCAGGGCGAGTACACGTGGAATTTTGAAGCGGCGGAAAGCGGAGGACGAAAGAAAGAAGGAAGAAAAAAAGGGGGAGAAAAGGAAAGAAGAGCGAGCGTATGGTGCCGCGGTACCACGGTATAATAACAGAGCACAGCGGGCCCGAGCTAGCTGATGACTTCATTGAACCGGGGCCCGACTGCCCTCGGGCGCAGGACCTCCCTGAAACCGCCTCAAATTATAACGCCGGCCTGGACCCGAGTCCGCTTTTGATGGGCCCGAGACACGTCTTAAACTTCCCGTGCGGCCACGGCCTAAACCCTCCCTCCTTCCTCGTTCCCTCCTTGCCGCTCCCACCGTTCCTTTTTCCGACCTTTTCCAAATCGGAAATTAGTCTTTCGCCGATCTTGGGTCCATTTCAAATTGAATTTTATTGAAACGATTCGATCAGTGGTCACCGATCGCTACGACTCGATTGGATTCGCGTCTACCGAATTATTGTTAAATAAAAAAAAAGATCGGTTCGAAAGGTTGTTAACCATTTCAATGGCGTTTAAAGTACGTCGGGGATTATGTGACGTTTCTGCTCGACAAATCCGAGATGTCCAGCGATATCGAACATCGCATGAATATCACGAGCCAGGCTCGAGGGCAGAAAATCGGGCGCGGAAAATCTTTTTCTGATAATGAAACAGCCGATGGTAGTGACCGATTTCGACCCTTGTTTTACTGCTTTTTTTGTTTGTTTACTGCGCGTCGATCTCTACAGCTCGGACCCGGTTTTCGTCGAGCTAAATGGCACGGGAATTGATTAAAAAAATCTCTCGCAGTCGACGCGTTAAATAAGAAATCATAGAAAATCGTTAAGAATTCCGCGGAAGAATTTCCAAAGTCGGAAGATCCGCGTGGCGTCACCACACCGAGCAAAAAACGCAGGAGAGGCAAAAAAAAGTGCGAGGCAAGGCGTCGCTAAACACCGTAGGAGCAGAGAAGAGGACGAAGACGGAACGCGCTAATACGCTTCGACAGACCGGTATCAGGAACGATGATATATCGCGCAAAAACGGCGACTCCCGTAGCGACGCGCGCATTAAATTGTTCGCGCGTCTATGCGCAGGATGATAAGCACGTTGCGCGCATCATGACGAACGACCAATTAAAATCCATCGAAGCTCGCCTACGATTAATCCTCGGCGATCCTGCGGCTACGACGAGAGTAACGCGCTAACGAGAAATCTCAACGTCGATGCCTGTGTAACGTCCTCTTAAAACCCCCAAAAAGAAGCCAGAAGGTAGAATTAAAGTACGAGAAGGAATTGAAACGAAAGCAGAAGTAATTGAAGACGAAATGAAGCGTAAGCCAGAGTTAAAATACAGGGGAAAATTATAATAAATGAGAGAAATAATTAAAGAATCAACTGCGTTCTTCTCGAAGCCGTTGCTCGACGAACGTTCTAAAATCGTTAATTTCGAGTCCAGTTACGAAAGATCGCGAATTTTCTTGTCAGCGCGTTTGACACTATTAAATGCCGGAAGATAATAAGACTAGAATCAATAAGACTATAAAATGCACTGTGGAAACACCCGAAATCTATCGCATCGACCCGCACGAAACGCATGACGAGCTCGCTGTCACGATATTTCTTTAACGCGACGATTTTTCATGCACCGTTAAAAGTGAGATAGAAACGGATGGAAAAGTCGAACGATCGACGCTCGAGAAAGACTCGTATCTCGTGAAGATCGGCTAGGAATGGGGGGAGGAGAAGGAAGGAGCGATAAAGCGCGAGCAAAAGGAAGGCCGAAAGGAAGCCGAGGGCGCGTCGTTGAAAATTCTCCGATCGGTCGGAGCGTATTAGAGGGGTGAAAAACGTAGGGGAGCGATAACGACGCGGCGATCGGCAGCGGGGCATGCGGAAGCGCGCTATTAGGGCCGTAAAACGATCGGAACCCGGTGGTAAACGTCGGTAAACACAGGCAGGTTTCACTCGACAGGTTGGATGCCGGGGGAGATAAAGCTCGAGGGATACGGTGCTAGTGGCTCCAGTGGCTGTATACCGTGCTGCAGCTACTACCGAACGAATCCTAATCTCGTCGACGGCAGTACGAATCGGCCGCGTCGTCGAGACGCCGAGTTTCTTTTACAATCGGCCCTCTTTCACCGGATACCAATTAGATCCGAAGTTCTTAATCCGTTTATCAGTGACGCGCCTAGCGTCGGACTTTTCCGGGAACGGGAGAGGGGGAAGAGCTTGGGATTTCAACGCGACGAGAGCGGCGAGGGGAAAGGGAGGCATAAAGGAACGTCGAGAAGAAGGCAAGAAAGACGTGGCTAGAGAGAAAGGGACGGAGAGTCGTTAATAGCTTGAGAAAAGGACGTGGAAGAAGTCTGCATAGATTCGGATAAAGAGTCGTTCGGAATAGGATGATCGGTTTAAGGTATTCGTAATTCGTGGGCGCTCTTGCGTTCCGAGATATCGAGTCTGAACGAAGTGGAATGCGTTATAGTTCGGATCGAACGATGAACAGGGCGAAGAATTATTCGTCTCCTTGCCGAGAGGACAATAGAGGGATTCCGATAAATTGGATCGATGATCGTTTGATTCTAGACGCTCCTCCTTGGCTCTTTCCTATAAATTTCTGAAAGTCGACGAATGCATCGACTATTCCTCGACCTTACGCCGTCGAACGTCATTCTTTTCACGATATTTTAACGCGCAATTAAACTCGCGATCGTCCAAATTACGAAGTTGTCGTCACTTCTCGTCGAGCCAACTTCGTAAAATTCCACTCTCAAAAGCGACGTATATTTTTAACGTTGTTACGAACGCGAGGAAGGAAAGTATCGCACGGATCTGGCCCTCGTCGAGCCCATTGCTGCGAGCTCCTTACGTCGACGCGACCTAAGCTCCGTCGAAGGACGCCCGTGTAAAACGAAAGGCACGAATTTTTATTAGGGACATCTATTAACCTGCTGCTCTGTCACCCGACGAACCGAGCTCGGAACTTCGTGCCATGCGTATGTAAACTGCTTGAAAAAATGTTAATACCATTCGTCGCGGAGGTCGGATACCGCGCGTGGAGTTGTAAACGGTGCGCGTGGAGAGAAGGAGAAGCTAGAAAAAGAGACTAGAGAGAAAGAGAGAGGGAGGGAGAAAGATCTCTTTATTCATCGGCGGGACCTGACGGGTCGTTCCTCGTCGGCGGGGCCCTTGGTGGGGCCCTCGGTGCAGCACCGTACGCGGCCCTCCGTGGTATGGCAATCGTGTGGATATTAGGGCGATTGTCGTGCCTGATTCGGTACGGTCTTGAAATAAGGCCCCCGCGGCCTGACAGCGGCGAGCACGGACTCGTACAAAGCCGAGTAACAGGGCCCACCCTTCGCGACTACTCGACGCCCCCGACCCCTCGTCGCCCCTCACCCATACCCTCCACACCGGTATACGTATAGATATTCTCCTCCGTTTCCTCGATGCTCGTGTCTTTCTCCTTCTTCTTCTTCTTCTTCGGTCAGTCTCTTTTGCTTTTTCCTGGTCCTCCTCGTCGTTCGAAAATTTGTTACTCGGTTCCTCGTTATTTCCACTTTCCGGAGGGAGATGCGCGCTCGAAAGGCTCGCCGGAGTAATTCGGATGCTTCGTGAACGAGATTACGTTCTTCTTTCCTTCGAGTGTCGCGTGAGAACGCGCTGGAATTATTCGTCAGTTCGCTCCGAAGGAGTTGGGATATTTGGTTCGATTAAAGTTTCGACGCGTGTGCGTGCTGCCTTTATTCGACTTTCTTTTTGCCTCATGAGTTTTCTTGTATTAATTTTACGCGAATTTTATTTTACAACCGCGACGACGGATCGAACCGTCAAACTTTTCCTTTCGTTATCGTTAGGATAAAATTCGTGGATTTGGATGTTCGAATCGTAACCACGACGGACATCTTCCGGAAGAACGGAGGACCAACTCAGCGATCGTACCTGGTGATTTCTTCTTTTCGTCGCTTCGAACCTCTCTTGTCCCATCGAACGTTCAGTAGATCGATTAACTACTCCAGTAACATTCTTGAATTTGCAACGAGTAGTTGTGCGATTCGCTTAAAATTCACGCTTGTCGATGAACGCGAAACTTCCTTCGGCCATAAACAAAAAATATATATATGCTGAATATGTTGAACAGATATCTATCGTTTAATCAATTTATCTACTTATCTTCTTGGCGCAGGATTAATGCAGGTACGCGTCTTCTGCGCTCTCTCTCTCTCTCTCTCCCTCTCTTCCCAGCAGTCTCCTACCCTCCGAGCTACGTATCATCCTCCTGCAGGTCGGTTGGCATCGTGTGAAGTCCGGCCGAGCCATTACGTCCCCCTGCCCCCGCAAGCCTTACTCGGCCCACCTCCCGCCCCTGGGCCCGTGTCTCGGTGTACACATCGTCCCGGCATCCTGAAGCCGCGGTCAGGGGGCAAGGGGAGCCACGTTGGGTCCCTCCGCCTCCTTGCAACCCTTCGATGACCGTCGGTGGAACGCTGGACGAGAATATGGTGAAAGGAAGGGAAAGAAGAAAGAGGAAAGACGAATGAAGAAGGAACAAACTGCCGAGAGAGAGAGAGAGAGAGAGAGAGAGAGAGAGAGAGAATCGAAACAAGACGCTGAACAAAGAAGAAAAAAGGAGCGAGAAAGAGGCAGCAAAGGGAAAGAAGAACGATGAAACGAGACGAGAGAGCGACGAGGACGCGAAGAAGGTAGAAAAAGAAGGAAGAGAAGAGGAAGAGAGACAAAGAGAGTTCGCGATAGAACGGGAAGAAGAGGAGCGAAGAGGAGGTGGAGGGAGGGGGAAGTGCGTGCCGACTCGCGGAGCCGAGGTGTCGGGGCCCGCATTAAGGGGGCGGTGCGCCTCGATGGGGCCCCGAATTATGACGTCACGGACCGCACACGTCGCGATCAGGTGAGCCGAATACAAAATGGATTGTTAATTACGAAGCTCGCTCGGGATCGCCACGGTGGCCGCGGCCAGGCGGGGCCCCTTGCCCGCCCCTTCCACCACCGATCTCACATTTTTCTCCAGATATTCCGTTTCGTCGCGTCACCGCTCCGACCGATTATTATCCCCGTCCTCGTCCTCGTCGTCATCATCGATGATTCTCGCGACTTCGACACTCGACGTACTTGCCAAAGAGGAACGAGATCTTTGAAAATCAGCAGGAGGGCGCGGAGTTCCAATAAATTGTCAAGACTATCGTGCGAGACACGAACGTCCCTGTAGAAGAGAATAACTTTGTTTTCTTTAATCTGTACAAGCTCTCGTTCCTGATGAACAAAAGTAACAATTCACCCACAGTGTTTGATCAATGGGTCACAGTACGGGTCGAACACGAAGACTCACAGACGCACCTCAAATTTGCTAATATTTTTCGAATTCGCCGATATCAAAATTAAAGGCTGACTCCTTGAAAAAGAGAATCCACCATCAGATCGTTGGTCTCGAGAGAAATTCTTCTCTCAAAAGCACGAAGTTGGCTCGATGCTGAAACGCGTACGAGTGGAGTCGATAGACGCAAGACGTGCTTCGAAACAGGAGGAACTAATCGTTGGTACTTGCGAGCAGTCGAATTCCTCGAGTTCCTCGGAGGACAAGGTCGAGGGAGAAAAAATGAAGGGAGTAGAAAAAGGAGAGGAGAGGGTAAAGCAAGGCGATCGAATTAGAAAGAGAGAAATAAAGAGAACGGGGGGAGGAAAGACGCTCATCACCGGCGATTCGATTTATTGCCAGGATCGTAAAGACATTGAGCTTCGGCGCGGATAGAAGAGGAAGGATGGACGCGTCCTGGTTGCGCCAAGGTCGATCCAAGGAATACGAACGTTAAGCATCGTCGTAAGGTCGAAGGCAGGGGGAGAAAGGAGTCATCAAATTCATTAGATCCGCTCTCACGAGGGAGCATTAACGAACTCGAACGTCGTGCTGTTCCACCGAACGGCGGAATCATCCGCACGATTATGAGATAATGCTGTGCTCCGAGGGAAAGAAGCTAGAAAAAGAAGAGGAAAAAAGCGAGTAAGCGAGAAGATACGACGAGCGGAGGAAGAGAGAAGAAAGAAGGGAGAAGTGGAACGTCCGTGGGGAATAGGAAAGGATCGAAGGTAGGAGGGGAAGAAGAGGACGAGTAATGGCGGTTGGGAAAAATCGACGAAAGACGGTAGAAATGGCGGCGAGTCTCGCGTAGATCGATCGAGGAGAGGAGAGGAGAGGAGAGGAGAAAGAGGAAGGAAGAAAGATGAAGACGTTGAAAAAAATTCCAAACGTTCGAAGTATCCGAAAACGGCGTCGAAAACGTGCGAAAGAGATCATAAAGCGACCGCGTCGAGTCTGACGGAGTGCGCCGAAGAAAAATGGTGCGAGGTTGATCGAGAGAGAGAAAGAGAGGAGGGGGGGGGGAGAAAGAAAGGAAGAAACGAAGAGAGGACGGACAAACGAGCGGCTTTCATTCATAAAATCCCCTTTATCCACGAGAAAACTCCGGGAAAATTGGTTCTCACGGAACGAAACGATCTCGTGGACGAATCTACGAGACGGCACCGTAGGTGGGCAACGTAGAAATGGCCGCTTCGAATCGCGCACCGAGCTTCGAACTGGGAGAGCTGCGCGCGGCGCCTACCGCGAGATTCACACGAGTATCGCCGTGTCATGCGCAGCATGCGCAACTTCCTCCAACGACTTGATTTTTAATCTTCTAGGATCCCTGACTGTACGATATTCGTGTCTGGGTCTAATAGCACTCGTAGACCGCGGTGATCGCATCAATAACCAGAATTGCTGCCAGGATCATCGAAACAAAAGTAGATCGAACAAATCCAAGACGTTTGATTGGATATTATTGGCGCGATGGGGCTAATATCGGCTCGCTTCCCTACGTATGTTCAAAGACGCAAGAACGTGGATTACGAAATAGGTGGAAAAAAAAAACACGCACACTTTGCTAGCCGATACTGCAAAAAGACATGTAAGCGTTCGACCAAGAGGTAGCGTGAGAAGAGGTCAAGCATAGCGTCTAGAACGAATCGTAGATCGGTATGATTCGAGCGGGTAACGCGTTCATCGATACAACGCGCGTAACGACGATTAATCGATCTATGGCGCGAGTTCCTGGTCCATCGTTGGGACCTTCGAGTTGTTTCTCACTGCCTTCTATTTTTCTTATCTTTCTGGCGTGCTCTTCTACGACGATAATTGCGATTCTAACGTTTGGTCGGACGTTGCTTCGATCGCTTTGTTCGAGAGGATCCGAAATTCAGAATCGGAGCGGTGAAACGTCCGGAGTAGCTGACTATAGGATCGACTTTGCAACCTTTCTACCTACCTACTACCTAGCTGCCCACCTTCTGGCCAAAGAAACGCGCGCTTCACGGCTTTCACCTTATCTTTCCCTATCCAATTCCAAGCGGGCCAATTAACCCGCTCGTTAATTCCCGCGCGAATTCGCGATACTCACGGGTCCCGGCCATCGCATAAAGCGTAACGAAGTCGTCTTGGGAGGCTGTGGAAAGCCGTGGCAGCGCGGCGTATAGGCTGCCTCCACGCTAAATGAGTATTTACGAGGACGCCCGGGCTCTATATTATGCCTCATTTCGCCGTAGGATCGATTAGCTCTAATCGAAGAATTATAAACAAAACGTTAATAACCGTACGGTCTGCCCCGCGACTCGTTTTCCTGGTTCGCATGCTGCAAGGAACGAGAGAAGGAGAGAAAGAGAGAATGAGAAAAAGAGAGACGCAAAGAAATAAAGAAGGAAAAGTTGTAAGAGCAAGAAGACCGGGTTCGAAGTAGCCAACGAAGAAGCCCGACTCGCAATCTCTTGTAAATTTTCGAGGTGATTCCATTCGTCTTCCATAAATTTTACGAATTAATTCGCATCTTTCCTAATAGTTTTTATTCGACGATCGAATCGGGGAAAGATAAAAATCGTCGGACAAAAGTACCAAAGTGGCTGGAAATAAATGAACGACTGTAATTACAAGTAAATAAGAGTCGAATTTAGCCTCGTCTCGAATAATCTCGATGACGAAGGAGCTATTCAATGACAGAAACAGGCGTCGCGCAGGGGCAGAAGCGAGCTCGACTCGATCGAAAGCAAACGATTAGTCGACGTCGAGGACACCATCAGACTCGCGACACGACTGCGGACGACTTCGATCGTTCGCCGCAAAATTTACGAGGTAAAATAATCGATCTCTCGGGGCGAGTCGTCTTTTTACGCCTTTGCCCGTCGGCTACGCGACATAATCGCTCAAATTAATTATGGTGATTGCTCGAATTACGATACATTCCGAGCGACTGCTTTCATCCACGAGGAAACGTTCGACACGATCAACGAGAGTCGATCGATCTCGAGTCGTGTTTTCGCGTATCGGCGTTCGTTTAATACTGTTGCGCGCTAAATTTTGCCTCGGTGACTTTATAAATCAATGAACACGTTGACTTGTTGTCGATGAACGCTTCGAATTTTTTGCGATTTTGGCCGAAATCTGCAGGACCGTTTTTACGAGCAGTTTCGTTAAAAATCGATGCAGCGGCGTACAATTAGCGGATTTAAGGTTGTTGTAGTCTATAAATTTGATTAAAACCTCGCACGATTTTCCTAACATAAAACACCTTCCAAATGCCAAAATTCGACATTTCGATTTTTCGCATTTTTAGAAGATTTTGCCTATGTATAGGCTTGGGATATTTTGCGATTTTGGCCGAAATCCGAAGGTTAGTTTTTTCGAGCTTTTGCCTTAAAAATCGATGCGGAAGCGTAAAATAGCCGCTTTCTACGTAGTTTAAGGTAACCGATTAACCTGTGGCGACCGCTTAATATAAATACGCGGCGACC
>JAITYT010000687.1:716498-732716 GCA_025433975.1 Liostenogaster flavolineata | reverse complement strand
TAGGCATAGAAGGACAAAGAAGACATTAGTCCGCGTCCCCGACACCAGAGGGACACGGTACTTCTCTTTCCCGTGCGGAAGGCAATCGTTATAAAAAGACGATACGTGATATCCACTAAATAAAAAGTCGAAGTAGGACGACACCTTCCAAACCACTTATTCCCCATATCCTACAAACCCTTTTAGTGCCAGCGAGCCGATCTATCGGCCTGCGGTTCTTACGCGAGAACTGCTACGGAATTTCGTGCTGAGGGACTTTTTCTCAGCCTCGTTTGAAGGGCCTCGCTTGTTTACGTCATTTGGCTGAACAACACTATATTCTATATCTTTAATCTATCCAGCAAATCGGTATTTTGTTCCTTACGAAGCTGATCGTTCAAAATTGTTGTCTACGTCAACATCGACGACGATAGAAGTAAAATTAACAGCGAAAGAGTGGATCGTCGCTACGAACATCGTCGATCTCTGGATACGACCAAACTGATAATACTCCTTGGAAAGAGCCTGGAGTATTATTTTTTTATTTTTTTTTTTATTTGTTCGACCTCCGCGCCGTTAGATCTCTCGAATTGACCCACCAGCGGCGCGATCCACGTTCGAATTAATTAACGGCGTCAATTAGCGCGCCAAACCCTATTAGCGTATGAATCCGATAAAGAATGAAACTCAGCTGCGTTCCACGCGGACCCGCTAAGATCGAAGCGCTGTAAAACGCCTACGTGTCGTCTTCGCCTTTTGTCCGTCGCGATGCGTGAGAAAGCGCGCGAGACGTCTCGACGCGTCCTTATTACGAATCGATCTTCCGCCAGCATCGAGGTCGCTCGATTCCGCCTCTGAAATTGCAGTTAAACGATTATCGCCTCTCCAGGAGGATTACGAAACTCGTCGATAATTTTGAAAACGGATTGGACGAAAACGACGATCGATAAGAATCTTGCGTGAAATGGCATTCGTAGATTTTCCGCTCGTTTCCTAGCGTTCTAAGGCAAACGGTCCGATAACTCGAATTCATTTCGCGATCGAGTCTTCTTCCTTAGTCACGTAGACAGCGTGGAAAACTTTAACGACTCGGAAAATTCCGCGTCCTTCTTCGATCCAGCTGGAATAAAAGAAATGAAGCTGACCGTTAATCGCGTCTGTCGCCACTCTCGATATTACGTAGAGACGCGCTTACGTATCGAGATACATAGCCAGCGCCATGATACAGTGGCCATTGTCGTCGCCTTATCGGACGATAAATCGTTGCTTTGTACTTTTTATCTCGGGAAAGATTTACGATCGACGAGGAGAAGATTCGCGTATCCGAGCTAGAACTTTCCTACGAGATTCCATCCTCGAGCATCCTCCGCGTCCTGCGGCACTCTCCTTCGCCGGTTCGCGTCTATATTTCGTATCGAGAAGATCCAAAGAGGGAAGAAGAGGGACAGCGATCGAACGAACGTTCGAACTATCCAATAAGAGACAGAGTAAGAGAGAGAGAGAGAAGGCAAGTGGAAACCGGGTGGTATAATACGTCTCAGAATCTGCATTTAAACTCGCGAGTGCGTCGTGTCGTCGATCGTACGGACGTAAAGGAAACCTGCACGAGCGACTACATCGAAAGCCCCTGGCTTTTTGCCATGGTTTCGCGATGTTTTTGCGCTAGGCAACGATATCCACGACATACATCACGACAGTCGGAATTAATTATCCCCCGAGTGCTGAATCCTGGATCAGTTATAAAAAATAATATAACTGCGCATGGACGATGTTCGCGCAGAGGCAGGCAAGAAAAACGCTTGTACGGCGGGCTGGTGGGGCCACGGGCGATCGCATCGATGAATCGATCGATCGATCGAACGTATCGTGATGGTCGATGGATCACGGGAATAGAGAGAGTCGCGCGATTCCCTCGAGACCGTCTTCTTCGTCCGTCGCGCGCTTAACGATCGTAGATCGTCGATCGACGATGGCCAGGAGTAACACCGACGATTCCGCTGCTCCTGCTGCTGACCGATGTCGTTCTATTGGTTCTCTAGTTTGTGGCGACGGATCGGTCGTGTCGAAGCGGAATGTCGCCTGGATGTATTTCATTATATTAATTTAACGAAACGAGCCCATCGATTGCGTATCGATACTCCGAGTATCGAAGCGCATCGATGAAACGAAGGAAGCATCACTGGCAAATAGAGAGGAGGAATAGAGGAAAAGTAACAAAATTAAGACGCACTTGGTCCGTCAAACGATGCGTTGATCGATCTAATCGTAAACAAAGTACATATATACAAATTACATATTATATATCAAATAATAGATAACAATGCGATACAGGTAAAGATATTAATTATAATTAATAATAATTTATTAGAGATAAGGAATGCAAATTACAAATTATACGTCGAATATAATTTATAAAAGTAGCAATTATATACAACATGTATATATGCTACGTATGTAAGAACGTTTGTAACAGACGAGTAAGACGTATCGAGACGAATTAAGACGTCCTGCGACACGGAACGAAAGGCCGATCGCTGCAAGAAACGTCTTCGTACCGGTCTCGTATCTAAAACTAGCGATACCGATCGCCAAGAGGAGACTCACTCCTAGCTAAGGTCCAAGCGTGGCGCTAGATCGCAGAAGGAGATCAACGATCTAAGAATCGACTCTCACCGATCTCCGATCATCGATAGGCGTCCTCACAATAGAGCCGCATCATCGTATTTAATAATCTCACAATGGTACGCGTCCTGTCGCGATAAGATCGCGATCGTTCTCTCTCCCTCTCTCCCGCCCCCGCTCCCCTATCCATCCTCCCTACGCGATGATCTCGTCGTAACCATCGATTATCACCGTCGCCTACAATAACGCAATTAACACCACCATTGTTCGATCGATTTTCGTCGCGTTCTTCGTCTCTTCTTTCTCTTCTTTCGCGTCTCCATTCGATTCTTACTTCGATCGACGGAACCTCGTACTTCGACAGCGAAGATAGAAGTCGATCGAGAGCCTCCTCGATCGTCTTCTTGTAACAAAAACAAGAGAGTCCGACACTGCTCTTATCTCGAAACGCGTCTTTTGAATTCTCCGAAGAAAATTGCAATCGCTCGATTTTCTCTTGGCTTTTAAAAGGAAAAATATAAGCAAAAAAATGGAACGGTAGCGCGTTTCGCGACCGCATTTCGAAGGAAACTCCATCGAGCAAAATCGAAATCACTGGACCCGCGAAGAAAAGGAGAGAGTCTCGCCTCTTGCCTCGAAACGCTTCTTTCGCAGTTGAACTTGAAAGCAACTTCTCCGAAGAAAATAGAAATTGCTCGATTCTCCTCTTGGCCACCTAGAAGAGAACGACGAGCAAGAAGCGACCACAGTCGCGAAGAAGCCTCCCCACGACGACGAGGAAGAGTCTCGAAGAAGAGCGCGGCTACGTCGACGCTCTCGTCTTCGTCGTTTCGGCGCGATGTTCGTCGACGCGCGAAACGGCCGCAAATCCCGGGGCTGACAGAGCTCCCCGTCAAGTAGAATATAAAGTATCTATATTATATTAGCTAATATATTTCTCTCTGTAATTCTCGAACACCCTGAAGTGCCTGATACGCCAACGAAGCCAGGCTCCGCTTGATTACGATCGTTTACGAGCGATAAATCAAACGCGCGTCTGCCCCTTTTCGCTCTTCTCCTCACCGCCCTCATCCCTCTTCTCCTCTCGTCCCTTTACCGAGGTAACTCTCCTCGTCAACGTGCCTCTTCCCTCTTTGTCTCTCTCTCTCTCTCTCTCTCTCACTCTCGACTTTTCTTTATCCTTTTTTATCCCCTCGTCACTCGCTAAATATCGCGATAGCTCTAATCGTCGAAACCGGTAGTAAAAACGATCCCTGACGAGGAAAAACCGCCACCTCGAAGCCAATAAAATCCTTCCGCCGGATCTTCCTCGCTGTCAGGGCTACGGACACGACCCTGTGCTAGACTTTTTTCCACGTTTCTCGTGTCCGAGAAGCGTCTCGATTCGATTCGAAGCTGCATTTCGCATTTTTCGATCGAGATCTAGAACTCGTTGATCGAGAAACAGGTAGATCAAGGCGAGTAATTAGTCTTACCCGCGAGTGGAAGGTGATTAAAATCGAGCGACCGAATCAGACTGGCACGCCAGTGGTGACTGATCGAGACCGAGCGACTGGATCAGACCCAGACGCGAATAGTAAACGATTAAATTTTTCTCTAGGACAAGGACGTAAATCAAGTTAGAGCAAAGTTTAGATGTAAAAAATGAAGAATTTGGAAAAATGTCAAGATACGAATAAAGACGTGCTGCTACTACTACTGACAGACGATTAAGTCTAACCATCGACTGTCGACGTCGCGCTCGAAATTATCGTCCATCTTGAGCATTTAAAAGGTCGAGTCTAAAAAATCCGAGATACATCGAGCCGCGATTACTCAAGATCCTCGAAGTAAAATTCCAGAGATACGATATCTTATTCCTTACGACTATCGACAGTCACCGGCTAATTCCTTCGGTCGACCGCGTCCAAATCGTTTATTAATTTCAAGCCTTTGCACGATCGAGATCTCTCCTCCGTCTTTAGCTCCATCGATCGAGGTCCAAAGAGGCAGAACGATAGAGAACACGGGGAAAAAAGGCGTTCCACGATTTAAGCAGACGCGTGGAAAGCAAACGTGGAAGGCGTGAGGCCGTCTCGACTCCCCTCCCCCCGAATCAAAGGATGCTTAGCGTCGAGAGATACAAGTTGTCGTTGCCGTGGGATTAACATTAATAAAACGACGCGCGCCTTCGAACGCCTTTGGTGGTCGCAATGACGACCATCGAACCGGGCAGCGCCAAAAATATATCGGACGAAAGGAACGCCCGAAGGAGGGACACACCCTCTCGCCTAGTAGCCAGGAATTCCAGTCGAGTCCGGAGCTGCTTCGAAGTCAAAGCGCGAATAAAAACGTCGTCTCCTTGTGCGCGGAATTTTTCTTCTCTTTCTCTCTCTCTCTCTCTCTCTCTCTCTCTCTCTCTCTCGACGCTCGGCTCCTGGCTCGATAATCAACGACGATGATAATTCCCGAATCTTCCTTGGTCGAATGAGGAGCGACGATCGAGAAATGTCACGGTTCGAATCCTAAAAATTGGTCGAATCGATTCTCGATGGGATTCTTGGATGATGCAGGTAGACGATTCGATTCGCCACTTTCCTCTCGTCTCTTTTTTTCCTCTTTTCGGACCAGAGCGCGCGATCTACAAGGAGAAAAGGTCGATCGATGCGTCTCAGAGCCGTGGAATGCAACGTCGGACTCGTCGCGTGTAACGGTTGATTGAGATCTACGGCGAGTCATCGTGATTGACTCCGCGACACGACGAGTTGTATCGTCCGTCTCGCTCGCTAGGGATTAAACGCTATGATAAAAACTTACGAGAGAGTCGGCTGGTCGGGTGATCGCGGGGGAAAGTCGTGTCTCTAGCGCGTGGTAGACGGATATTTCAAGAATATTTTCTTAGAAACTGTTTTTAATAAAACGTTCGATACGTTTAAATCGTTATCGTCGTTGTCATCAAATATTTCTTGTCTTTTTTCCTTCGTTTCGTTCCACAATGCGTTTGAGTGAACACGCGCGCGATACTCGCAAATCAGCCGTCCGAATAGAAACGAGAGACAATTTTGTCGGAATAAAAATTACCGCGGGATTCGCCTTGAATCGCGTCTAATTAATTAGAAGAAAGACGTTTAAAATCGTGGAAGCACGCTATTGATAAAACCTTTAATACATTTAAATTAATATCGTCGTTCTCATAAAATATTTTTTGTGTTTTCTTTCCTTCGTTTCGTTCCCCAATGCGTTCGAATGAACGCGCGCGCGCGCGATACTCGCAAATCAGCCGTCCGAATAGAAACGAGAGACAATTTTGTCGGAATAAAGATTACCGCGAGATTCGCCTTGAATCGCGTCTAATTGATTAGAAGGAAGACGTTTAAATTCGTGGAGACATTCTCGACGATTTGCACATGGATCCGGTTATTAATGAAACGTTGAATCGATATCGTCGTCGTCTTTAAAAATATTTCATATTTCCCTCTTCCTTCGTTTCGTCCCACGAGGCATTCGAACGAACACGCGCGCGATACTCACAAGTCGGCTGTTCGAATCGAGATTAGAGACAATTTTGTCGGAATGAAAATTACCTCGCGATTAGGGCAAAGAGGAATCCAAGATAACTTTGGCATGGATCTGGATCGTCTGATCGATGTTTCCATCCGAGCACGTGGCTTCACGTCGTGGCTCATTTGCAGTCGTCGCCTTGTAGCACGTACGACGCTACCTCGACGAAAAGTAGATATAAACATTGAACTTTATGCGCCTCGCGGCGGCGATACTTGAACTTCGATCTCGCTAAGAAGATACGATTATTGAGGTAGCCAGGGCGATGCTAAATTTAGCGGTTTACGAGATACTCCGGGCCCCAAAATGGCTAACTTTCCGAAGTTTCGTGGGCGATTGGAACGTGGACGCAGGAATGCACCAAGACGCGGACGTTAATGGAGACACGATTTCCGAACGCTCGAATCGTTAGCGAACTCGTTGCGTCTCTTAAGTAATCATCGGGTTCCGCTTCTTTCGGAAGGATAAGATCGAGAGCGACTGGATTAAAGAAATCGACTGAATTTAATCGCAAGCACGCGATTAGCTTAGATTCGCTCGAACAGACGTTGCTGGAAGACGAAAATATCGATACGACAAATCGAGACGTAGAAGTTGAAAAATTTCGTTCGCTCTTTCACTTAAAAAATTAATAAAGCTTCGACAGATTGAAATTACGATTCAAATATACAGCGTACAACGCGCCACAGAATTCTCTCAAATATTAAAAAAAAAAAAAGATTGTAGTGCCATCCGATTGGCTAAAGTCAGTCCAAGTGCGAAGAATCGAACAAATCTTGATCCCGTGACGAGAAAATTTCATCGAACGATCGAGGTCTTCCTCGGCAAAGTGCTGAAATCACCATGGAAGAAAGACGAGTTTTCGCAAAACTCAAAAATATCGTAGATCAAAAACGTACGAAAAAGCAGCTGGTGTTTACGAACATTTCGAACTGTCGGTCACCTCTCGTAGAAAGGTGAAGAACGAAACGAGACGAGAACAGTAGGAAAGAGAGGAACGATCGAAGGACGAGTCGGTTGTCCTGCGGATGGTGAGACTAGGAGGCGCGCAGAGGCGACGGAAGAGGCGCGGGGAGAGTGCGAGATCCGACAGTTTCGGAGGTGGCAATGAGCGCGAGTCCCGCCTGCCGCCACACCCACACGCATATATCTTATTTTCCCTTTTTATTTATTCGGATTGGTCGATGGGGACGCGCACGTCGAATACCCCGTGGGCCCCCGTTTTGCCATAATAGGCGAGCATGGTGGCCCATCCGACCTCTCTCGCTCACGGCCGGGTCGTTTCTCGCCTACGAGGTTCACTCTCCCTCTCTCTCTCTCTTTCTCTCTCTCTCTCTCTCTCTCTCCACTTTCTCCGTCAAGCAGTGCGAGCGAGTAAGCGAACGAAAGCCGCTCCTCCTTCGTGCCGTCGGATGTCGAATAGATTTTTCGACGGTGGATAGATGGAGATGCGTTAGCGGGCATTTTTCGGGGGTTCCACCTACCGCGTTGCCCTTTTTATGGCGAACGAGTGCGTGCGAACGGTGTCCATTCGATACGTCGATTCCCCGTGGCTTCGATCGACGATTAACACGCGCGTTAGATGCAACGATGGAATTAAAACGACGATGAACCGATAAATAACGATGAAGATAAATTCGTTCGAGAATCGAATTTTTTTTCCTTTCTTTTCCTTTTTTTTTAATACGACGACGATCTAATTTTCGTCGATCGATGAAGATTCTAAATTACCGAGACTGCGGGAGGTTGATTTACTCGTAGGTACTGCGAACGAATAAGAAGCGAATAGTAATCAAGCGATAAGAAGTGATTTTCTATCGAAGATATGCCGATACAATAGTCCGCCTTCTTAAATCCATTTCGTATCACTGGACTCGCTTTAAAATACGTTTAAACGCGTTTCAAACGCGCCTTTTATTCGGAAAGATCGAGATAGACGCGGTGGAGGCTTTGGTCGTTCAGCTATTGAATTAATATTATTAATAAAATGATAAATAAATAAAATTCAATTTTTTACACAAAGAATAAGCATTTCGTTCGACGACATTTTGACGTCTTTCAGGCAATTTCATGATTCACGATCAAAACACTGACAGAAATAAACAATGCAGCTCGATTCGCGTCGGACTCGAAGCAACGCACGTCGACGCGAGACAAGTCGCAAGAGCAAAAATTCCATCGGGGCGTGCGTCCAATTTAACGTCCTTAGGCCACGACGATACTCACCGTTTAGAGTCTAGAATCTCAGGGAGAAACGAAAAGTAAAGGGGGAAAGCGCTCTTGAAGAAAGAAAAAAAAAAAGAAAGAAAGCGGAAAAAAAGACGCGGACGCTCGTACCTTCCTGTCCTTCCATCCTTCCTTCCTTCGTAAAAGACGCGAATACCCGTGTAACGCACGCGTATAAGCACAAAAATACAAAGGAGCGAGGAAGCGCGCGGCGTACACAAAGGGAAGCGTAAGAATCCGGAAAGAATGCCGAGGATCCGCTTATCCTCTTAAGTCGTTACGACGAGTAGCAGGGAACAGCAGAACGCGAGAAGCGCGTCGCGTTCGTCTCGATTGGCGAAAACGCGCTGCGGAAAAGTCGCAGGAGTTCAGAATAAAAGCGACTCTTGCATCGCTCTTAATCTCTCCTACAAAAAAGAAAAATCACGCGACTCTACCGATGGAAGAAGCTAAGAAAAATTCACCCACCGCGAAGATCTTCGAAACTTTCCAAACCGCCATTTTCTATCGCATACTCC
The DNA here is from genome assembly GCA_025433975.1 of Liostenogaster flavolineata. Lineage (NCBI taxonomy): Eukaryota > Metazoa > Arthropoda > Insecta > Hymenoptera > Vespidae > Liostenogaster > Liostenogaster flavolineata. The sequence continues at coordinate 723,831 of JAITYT010000687.1, read as the reverse complement.
ACCGAAAATCACGCAACGTAATGAAAATACCAACGACAAGAACTTGGAGAAGAAATAGACGAATTGGCGATGCACCGAATAATACGTGAGTTCGCGTTCGAACGACGTAACAATGATTTCTCACGGACAGGAGGCAAGAGAAGGGTAAGAGTGAAGAGAATAAGGAGGAGAAGGAGGCGCGCGGAGGAAGGTAGAACAGAAAGGAGAGGGATCTTCGCGAAATTTCCCCTCGAAGGGAAACACGAGGAAGCGATGCGCACGCGTGACTGGATTCCTCTGCTCGCGTAGGAAAACGGTATTGGAGGTAGCGAAGGACTAAAAGCCGGAACGTCTATGATCCTCGAAAGCAGATTACTCGTAAGGAGGGAGGGAGGGAGGGAGGGAGGTGGAGAGGGGCGAGGATAGGCCAGTTTTAGCTAGCAGATCGATCGCGCTCGGACGCACACCAACAAGTGGCTTTTAGCTGGAAAACGATGCTGGCCGATGATCCGCGGTGCCTCTTGTCGATCGTGCGATCGAGCGTTACCACTTTGTAACGGATATCCCGGATGAACGGCGTCCTTCTTTTCGTTCATTCGTAGCGACGGCCGCGTCGGTGAATGAGTGACGCGAGGACGAAGCGGAGGATGCGAAGGAGCAGGAAGAATCGATCTCGAAAATGAAGATTCTCCGTAGAGAATGCGAGCGACGAACTGCATCTAAACGCGCGTCCAAGCGACGACGACGAACAACCCCGCTATTAACGTGCAACAAAAGTTCGAACGCGGCAGCGGAGATTCTCCAGGAGATCGCGATCAATGCCGAGATTACCTCGCGCCGATGAAGGCCCCTTCAAAGGACGCCGATAACGTTCGAGAGAACATCTTTTTTTTTTCTTTTTTTTTTGATAGTTCGACGCGAAGGATTTCATCCCTTTTACCGAGCGTGTCCCACTGCCGAGCGAAGGAAAATTGATTGGCAACAGGGGAGGACGAAGAGTTCCCTCTGTACAAGGCTGAAAAAGCGATGGGTGTGGGAATTTTATCGACGAGACAAACTTTGCGACAAATGTCTTATAAATGTCTTAGTATAAAAGAGGTAGGAGAGGCGACGACCGGTCGGCAGGTCTTCGGTATTCCAGCGCCTCGAAGTTCGGTCCATGATTGCTCTTCGCTCGTGTCCACTTGCACTTTGTTTCACAAAACACGCGTCGGAATTACGAATATTATTTCACCGATGTTCACTCGTCGATGATCGGTTACGAACTGACACTTCTCGAAACTTTTCCAAACGACGATGTATCGTGATCTGACACTAAAAGGGTTAACATTCTGAATCCTTGGGTCTTGAACTCGAGTTAACTTCGGCTTGATTCGACTTAAATCAATTCGCCTAACTAAAGCATAGTCGTAAATAGAGTCGCGAAATGTATACACTATTTGCGGATTTAATGGCGGATGATAATAAGACCGTTTTTAAACCTTCCTTGGAATTCGATCAATTTTTTTGTTCATCCTTACGATGTAAAAGAAAATAGAGAATAAATTCGTGCAGTCGAATGGTGAAAATAATTTCATCTATTGTTTAATTCGATATCAAATTAACTCCTAGCAGCGTTCACCTGTAAACTTTTTAGAGACAGGTCTTTGGACAGGTAGGTTTAGTGTTGAGACGTCCAAGATCTACGATCGACCGTTGGACGCGTCAATTCTAGCGTCTCGTTTGTCTATATCAATTCCGCGTGTCCGTTCGCTGTCGTCCACGATCGGAAACGCTCGTGACCTCGAGCGAGTGTCGAAGAACAAGGGAACCATTTAAAGCGAGCAGGGAGCGAATTGAAAGGAGGCAAATTTAAGTGCAAAGCTCGAGCGGGACGATATCGTTATCTTCGTCCATATGGACGTACGGTAACAATGTTTACGATGGGACGGGACAAGCGGCGAGAGGATGAAAGGCCCGATCCGTTCCGGTGCGAACTATCTTCCACGAGCCGCTGTCAAAGAACGTGATCGAAAAGGATCGACAGACGCGTTAACGACATGGCGCACCTTCAATAGCGCTGATCGATCCTGATCTCCTCCTCTTCACCATTTTGATCCCCCTTCTCCCTCCTTCGAGGCGTTTTGCCGCTTTAAGCACCGCGAAATCTCCTCAGAGGGCTCGTCGCGAACGCGTTTTTTCTGCCCCCGAGAGAATCTCCATCGTTCTTTTCGTTTTGTCGATCGAAGGCGTGCGGATCACCAGCAAGATGTTCCTAAACTTGATCCTTCTTCCCTTTCATTGGTAATACTCGAAAATTAATGGTGGTATATAATTGTTATAATAGGATCCATATCTGCGAGCAGTGTCCGAAAAGAAAGGTTACAACAATTATTGTAAAAATCCCTTTGAAGTTTTCATTACGACTTAAACGATTCATACCATAGGTCACCTTTTGCCGGAAGAATAAGCAAATTCTATAAACATCTAAAGGTTTCCCTCTTCTTCGTCTTGTTTGCGCAAATGAAATCGTTATCGTTTCACAGACCACGTCCAAAAGATGACCTACGAAACGATAGTCCGAAAAGGTGGCCTGAAAATCGTTTCACAAGCCATCTTTTGAACGTCTCCCAGTCTAAACGGTTATTTAGTCATTCGGGATTGAGAAACGGATGAAGAACGGCAGCAAAATTGAAATACGAGTCGCAATCAATTTCATAGACGTCTAAAATTTCCAACGTCTTCGCGACGCGCATCGGCAGCAACCACATCCTATCCCACCTTCCTTTTCTTCGTCTCGTTTGTGCAACGAGCCAGTGGCATCCGCTTCCTAAGTACCGAACGCATTCGTTTCCATGGCATTAAAGAGAGCGCGAAGGGGGAGTGGGGGAAGGGAAAGGATTGAAATTCTTTGGTGGCGTTGTTTTCGGCCGTGCCCACAGTGCCGAAATGCCGAGCACCAAAACCGAGCAGCGGAACCTGGCTGAATAGACGGGGGCGTGACGACATCTGCGCTTCCTCCTTCTTGCCTCGTTCTTTCTTTCTCCTTTCTCTGCATCCTTCGAAGTGGGTGTTGCTCGCCATTCTTCGCGCATACCACCGACACAATGCTCGTAATAATAGTTAACGATCGAACCTTCTTTAAATAAATATCGCGTGACCTGGCCTCTGTGTTCTCCTAGATGAACGCGACACAGGCTCGATTCAAAGGCGAATCAAAAACGCGAATGCTCGACGAAGAACGTCCTGTTCGTGCCAGACGTTTCGTTGTTTTACTTTAGCAATGGTTCGTACAGCTCGCAGGGACGGATATGTTAAAATTAAAATTTTCGAAAAATTTTAAAGCTTATAGAAGGAGGAAAAGTAAATCGATGTCGATTCGAAGGACGAGAATCAATTTTCGTTCTTTAAATCGTTTTAAAAGATGCTTTTACTTATTTTTATCGCTACGACATCGCGGTAAAGCCATTTTCACGTTGCCTATGGCGTATTTTTCCATGGCAAACGATCCGATCGATTGGTCGAACGGGAGTCTTTGGGATTCGAGTGACCCTCGAGAGATAAAAGACGCTCCTCCCAACGCCCTCGAATATGCAAATCGGGCGTCCGTTTCTCAACGTCCTCGTAGGTAGGCCCATCGTCGACCAGTTCCAGGCGCTACTGACTCGTCTATCGGCGAAAGTCGCTTGCCACCTCTCATCCATGGCTCAACGCCAAGCGTGAAATGGCGAGAGTAGCTTCGCACTTGGCTTCGACACCGATGGAAAATCGCGTGAGAAATAGTAGGATTTAAATAATATGAAAATATTATCGCCATACGATTAAAAAGTACAGAGCGAATGAAAAAGAAAGGAGTATAAAATAACAACGCGAACTCGACATAACTCGGTGTATTGTGATTGATAGGTGACTTCCACAAAACTATTGTCGAAATTACGAGTAATCGACGACAAACTGATTATTTTATCGTTCCACGAATAACAAAAAAAAATGTATAAAATTCTACCCAATAATTAACGTAACAGAAGGTTAGATAAATTAATCGCTAATGCGTCACGCGATTTCATCGCGTGAAAGCGACAAAGAAATACGTAAAAATCGACAAATCTTACGTTCCTACGGTATGAGAACCACTGTATCACCGGCTGCTTTTTATACTCGCCATTAATGAAGCACGCTTAAACGGATAATCGGGACAAGATGTGGCTAAAACGCGCAACAATGTGCGATTTTAATCTCCGGTAGAACTCGCATGGCGTCTTTGCAATTGATCGTTTTTGCATTATATAACTGTGAGGTTGCAGAACCGCGCATTAAGTAAAATGTACCAGTAGGGACATCGTGATTCGTATCGCTCGACTAAGCTGGCCTACGAAAAACGGACGAGTATTAGCTACGTCAAAGTATTTAATAAGGCGTGTTCGAAAGCGCAACCGCGTTCACTTATTCCGCATGCCTGTTTTCGCTTTCTTTCTTTGGCACGCGCTTTACGCGGATATAAAATCGCGTTGCAGAATATCACGTATCGAAAATCTTGAAAATGTCTGTGTCCATGCAAATAAACAAATTTGGAATACGCTTCACGACGGTGGAGATATACTGTTCGATTTATTATAATATTTTCGTAGGCGACAGATCTATGAAAGCGTCAGTCGATTTATTAAAATACATTCTAAATGTTTATCGGCATCCAAGAAAATCAATGGTCAAATTTAACTGTCCATTTATGACTAAACCAATTATGAAAAGTTGGACATTCATTCTGGACTTTTAAAAAGAAATAGAACCTAAAAAAACGTGAATTTATCGATAATTATATCCGTTACTCGCATAACGAACGCTAGTATCATAAAAAAGTTAAGTTGTGTGTTTCCCATCCTCTCCATTTTATCTTCTTTTTTTTTGTATGAAAATATTAACCTTCATTATTCGTTGGAAAATTATTACTCGAGCTCGTAATACGATCCAGACACCGACGATATATAAAAGCAGTGGAAAGTGAACCGCAACGGTGTAATTTGCTATGCGATCGACGAAAATACGTCCACGAGGAATGCATATTATTAAAACATTCCACGCAGTCCACGTTACGTAACTCGACGTGGCTCGCAAAGCGCCGTGCAACCCCTCTTCCTCCCTTCGCCCTGTCCATAACTTCCAACATATGAGCGACGGTACACAGCGAATCGTTCGAATTATTAAGCTCCGCTCGCGCTCGCATTATTTAATAATACGCAATATCCTTTCAAAAAAAAACAAAGCATTCCTTTCCCTTTCTCGTTGTCGAACGAGACACCTGTCGCAACGAAGGGGAAGGGGGTAGGGGGAGCAGAAACAGGCGAAACCGAGGCACGACTTATCCTTACCTTAAGTCGTGTTTAATCAACTTTAAATTTCTCTAGATGAATCGTTTAAAAAAAAATTCGACGCCTTCTTTATCCTCTTTGGCTGGAATTTCGTATCGCTCAGTTTCTCCCAGAGACGGTCTTGCGGCTCATCGGACGCGAGAGGCACTCTGAAAGCGTTCGTTTCTATCATCGAAGTTGCAAGAGCTAAAAGAGAGGAAAGATAAAAAAGCTGACGACGACGACGACGACGACGACGACGACGACGACGACGACGACGAAGAAGAGGCGGAAAAAGAAGAATAAGAAAAGGCGAGGATGTATCGAGCGTAAACAGCATAGCGCTTATAAGGGCGTTTCTTTTGCTTCTGTACTTTCGCGTTGGCAATTTCTTGTTAACCGGCCGACGTCTCAATTAAGATCCAACGTCGTAGAGAGTCCAATTATCAACGATTTTCACAGCCTACCTTCCGGCACTTCTCCTCTTGCGGAACGTTCTCGTTTTTCTCATTGCGGCGGCGGCGGCTTAATAGCCATTTTGCGGAAACGTCCGTCGTTAAAACGAAAGGAACCGATCGATTAACCACGCTCACACCGAGATCGAATTTTAAGTCGCGGCACAATGTTAAATAAATCGTTCCGGGATCGTTCGAAAGTTATCTCCCTCTTCCTTCTGACTCGAGTGTGTGTGTGTGTGTGTGTGTGAGAGAGAGAGAGAGAGAAAGCAAAGTGGAATAATGAAAGAAGACAAGGACAACGAGATCCGAAGGTTCTGATAATTTTTTTTCTCTTTTTCACAGAACTTTCGAATGTACTTTGGATATGGCAAAGCCGAGGCCAATTCTCAACGCGTTCGACACGCTATCTAAATTTATTATTGCGTCGTAAGAAGACTAGAGATCATTCCATCGCGAAAAAAAAATATGTAGTCACGCGTTAGAACCTCGTGACTGGGGGATAGAGGCGAACCGATTAAAGGGAAATCGATCGAACGATAAAATCGCGCGGTAGAGGAAATATCGTACGAAAGACGATAAAAAAAAAGAAGACGCGCAAGAAGAGATGCGAAAGAAGGACGAGTGTCGGGGTGGGAAGGTGCATTTCGAGGCGTAGGCGCGCACAGAAGGGACTGACAAGAGGCGACAGGCGAGAGGATAGCGCGAGACAACGAGTCGCGCTCGAGGATAATTCAATTACCGAGATTTTCAACGCTTCAATGTAAAGAAGTCCCCTCGCCCACTACGACGATACTTTCCCTCGCGCGGAGCACCGAGGGAGAGCGTCTAACGCGCCTGAAAATCCACCGAATGTTCCTCGAATTCTAGCGAATTACGTTGCAAAGTAATCATCGTGCAACTTGAGAGTCAAAGCGCTCTTCTTCACTGGACATCGAACAAATAATGCGGCTTTTAAAATCGATAAATTTCAAATAAATGTTCGTCGAACTGCGCTCTTCAAAATTTGCATTAAGAACAAGAACGAGATAACTTTACTACCTGCATTTTTAGCAAGTCGATGCAAGTAATTTATCCTCCCTCCCTCTCCGACTTTTAATTCACGCGGTTGAAAAAATCGCGTTACTTATGGGACGATCCGATAAATATCGTTAGCTTTTTACATGAACGACTTCGCGCTGAAGTATTCGAAAAAAAAAGTATTAGTAATGTTACGCATTATGCAGAAAAATGGCTAAATTGAATTCCGGTTTAACGAAACAAAACAGAAAATCGTTTCCTTTCTTCTTACTTCTCTTTTTGTAATTAGAGTTTAATTTGATCCATTCCGTTCAATGTTTAAGATCACTTACCGCGTACGTTCCCTTCTATACATTTACCATTACTACTTACTGCAGCGCTACGCATTAGCACGTATCAAGACTCGGTCCTTTGTCCATGAAGGAATATCGATATTCCAAGACGAAGTAGAGAACAAAAGTTAAAAACGTGCAAGTCGAATCGGCGTCGATCGAACGTTAATTCTTGAAATTCTCGACAATCGACAATGCTTAAAAAATTGCCGAAAAATATTCG
>JAITYT010000687.1:691333-704317 GCA_025433975.1 Liostenogaster flavolineata | reverse complement strand
GAAGAAGAAGAAGAAGAAGAAGAAGAAGAAGAAGGAGGAGGCACTTCCGAGCGTTCCATCGAACGACCAGCATCAAGAACAACGAATACAATGACGGAGTGCAAATAGGGTCCTTTCAGGGGGCCCGAGGCACCTCTGACCGAGGCTAAGAAGACGATCGACGCCCGCTGCGATCTTCATTATGAGGCCCTCCTGATCGCGACGCTAATCGCGACTCCGATGCGCCGTCGCTCCTTTTCCGACGAACGCGCGACCCGCTTCACGCCTCTCTTTTTCTTCCTTCCCTTCATTTTCTTTTACGCCTCTTTTTCCCTTTTTTCGTTCTTCCTTTTCGTTTCTCCACGAGATCGTCCTTCCTTTTCGCGGACAATGACTCTCGTAGAATCACGAATGGAGATCGCCTTCCTTCGCCACGCGTCTCTGACAACGATGATAGATCGAACATCGAATCGACTCTTTTCTTCTTCTTCTTCTTCTTCTTCTTCTTTTATTTTCCGTAGAAGAGAAATTCGTCGACAAGGACATAGGCGAGAAATCGAAATTCGCCTGCATGGTTCCTCGTTAGTTTTCAAAGAAAAAATTAACTCGTAAAGTCAAAATATCCATTCAACGAAGCAAACGTTAAGGTTTCCACGGTCCTTATGGAAACATCTGCTCGTTCATTTGTAACTACTTGACCTTCGGTTAACATTTAACATTAACCTTGACGACGACGACGACGACAACGACGCAGCAGTTAGTCTTCTTTTATTTTCCGTAGAAAAGAAATCCGTCGACAAGGACATAGGCGAGAAATCGAAATTTGCCTGCATGCTTCCTCGTTACTTTTCAAAGAAAAAATTAACTCGTAAAGTCAAAATATCCATTCAACGAAGCAAATGTTAAGGTTTTGACATTGACCATAACGACGCCGACGAGGACGTAGCAGTTAGTCTTCTTTTATTTTCCATAGAAAAGAAATTCGTCAACGAGGACGTAAGCGAGAAATTGAAATTTGACTGCACGATTACTAGTTACTCTTCCTACGGTTTTCAAAGAAAAAATTAACTCGTAAATATCAAAATATTCAACGAAGCAAATGTCAGGGTTTCTTGCGGAAACGTACGCGTGTTCACTCGTACCTACTTCTTACATCAACCATGACGACAACGACGACGACGACGACGACGACGACATAGCAGTTAGGCGCGTCGGCGATCCGGCGCATTGAATTTACGCTCGCCGCTGATATAATGGCCAATAAACTGGTTCGCACGACGCGCGTCCTTTGCGTCCTGACAGCCTCCTATGGATACCTTGATATATTACGTAGACAGACGTACGCGCGCACGCGTATGCGTCGTTAGAATTAAGTACGCTCTTCTTTACCTACGTTGCATACGAGATCGTGCGTAGTTGCGCGTACGTGCATCGCGTGCATCCGAACGTCTGCGAGTACTACGTCGCCTTTCCACGCTTGGAAAACGCAAATGCACCACTCGTTCGACTCCTCGTAGAATCCTCGACTCGACAAATCGAACCTTTATACCGTCCGTTCTCGATTAATTCCCCTTTACACGCCTCTCGATTATAAACGGAGTACGTAAATGTAGCACGTACATGTATTTTGTGCGGTAATATCGTGAAGTCGGCTTTCCACTCTTTTTTCTCCTTTTTTTCAAAGGTACGATAGACGACTAAAAATGTTTTACGCTATTTAGGAATTTTGTTAGAACTTTATATAATAAACGAAATATATTATTTTCGAGAGAAAAATTCGATGCTCCGTAAATTTCGATCGATCGATTTTTCGAATGCGCATTTTCGGTCCCACGTATCGTCGAACGCAGATCCTGTCCGCGCGTACGACGTAAAACATTGGAGTCCATCCTCGAAGGCGGGGAACAGATAAAAAGAGTGAAAAGCGTTAACGACGTTGTTTGTACCGACGACGAGATACTCAGCGACGCAAAAATCTACCGAAAGGTTCATTTTATCGGCTCGTTCGAAAAATCGGTATGCGACGGTACGAAACTGTTTGACTTTGCTCGAGCCCGTTCAAACAATGGGAGAATACTGATAACATTCTTCCAGTTACAGGTTGATACATTGTTTGCCGAGCGCGCGGCCGAAAAAAAAACTCGCCAGTTAAACATACGTTTCGTTGTGTCAACGGAATTTTTTCCTATGCGCGGAAATTTTCTATGGTATCGGCGACGCTTTTCTCGGAACTACGCGATGCTCGAAATGACGTCATCAATTTTTGTTAATTAATTGTTTCGTTGAACTTATCCTATTTCGATCGACGCGGATTCTTCTCTTATGCGTCTCGATTAGGATCTGGAAGTTGAAAAATTCATATTTCACTGTTATTCGAAATACGGTCTTCTAGTGAAAAAGAAGGTTCGTTATCGATGCTCATTGATTTTAGAAACCAGTTTGCACGAATCGTAATCACGAGAAACGCGAATCGACCCGCTCTATGGCTAGTATCGCTTTAGAGCTCTTAGAGTACATAAAATTCGCTTATCAACGCTACGTTTAATATTAAATTCCAAAGTCGACCATAAACGGAATACGTCATTGCACCGCGATGCTCGTTCGAAAATATTCTCCGACTGACGAACCGTTAAAATTACCAGACAAGTTTATAACGCGATCGTTCGTTTATCCCGAGGTGAACTCTGACAAAAGTAAAAAAAAGGTCGGAGGCTCGTAAGTTATTTCTATATTTGTGGAAGCTATTTTTACGAGTGGATCGCTCGGCGCGGTTATGCGCCATTAAGTACGAAATTCTAAGCCGTATCGCTTACTTATTTGATACGGTGGAGGAAGGATGGATTAAATAAAATACGTACGTGCTCGTCGAACATCACGGAATCCAACTACCTACGGTGTTATTGCAGATATGCGGAGATAGGCACGTATCGTTCCGGATTTTCCTTTCGAATTCCGATGAAAACGAAAGGCGCACGGGGCAATAAAACGGCCGCTTACATTAGGATGCATTCCGACAATTTTTTCTGCAAAAGAAGAAACGAAATTATGCGAACGTACCAGTAAATGAATCTTAGCGCAAGACATAATAAATTATTATTTCTCTGTTACTCCAGCCAATCTCTATTGCCAATCGGCCACGCGTTTCTCTTATTTCACTGAATTATTTCGTTAATATATGTTTTGCGTCCCCTAGCGAATTTTCGCATTGGTTTTCGCGAGCGAAGAACCATTCTCGATTTACGTTATCGATCGCTTATGCGTGAATTCGTTCGATAAAAGATATCCATCGAAAAGCTTAAGAACGAACGACAGAAAAATAATTCTCGAGCTTCCTCGAAACTGTACGACGTCGAACAGCGAAAACTCTCGACGATTCGCGATTTCACCATAGACGTGCGGAGATACGCAGGCACGGGGTACGTCCTGAAAAATGTTCCTTCGCCTTGCCACGAAGTAAGACACGGCGAACTGGGGAACGCGGAGGTCGAGGACGAGCCGAAGGGAGAAGGAATCCGTTTGGCGTCCGCGCGGTGTCTACGGCAATTTGTTGAGCCAGTTAAGCCCATTAATTTGTTTTCGGTAGATCATCAATAGCGCGAAAGATAAGGCAGGAACTACGGTGTATCGGTAATGGTAGCCCTCAATAACCTCGGCGACCCTAAAAAGAAACTCCATTTGCACCTGCGACTCCGGTGCGCTTCGCCGAAACGAAGACGCCTCGACGAACTTCGTCTTTCTTTCTTCTCGACGTTCTACGAGTCATCGTCTTCCTTCCGTCTTTCGATTATCAAATTATCGGCACCCGGTCGATAATCGTTATTACTTTATCGAGAAATGCCAATTTCATTTTTCTTCTACTCTTTCTCGCTTTCTTTCGTTTTATTCGTCCTCTCTCTTCATTCGCGTCCCGCTTTTTCAAGCGTCTTTCCTTTTCTCCGTTCTCTTTTCTCTCTCTCTCTCTCTCACTCTCCTACTCTTAAGATCCTCGCGTATCCGACGTGTTCCCTCGCTCCTTATTTTCTTTTATCCGCGCGGGTGCCATACATAGCTTTTACTTTAGGAGAAGCTCGTCGGTTAATTTGTACCCGCAGATAACTACCGACCCAGAGCGAACCGTGAATTCGTCGCGACGCCCTTCGTGACTCGACGATTCTTAGAAACTGGTAAAAATGAAGAAAAAGGAAACCGACGAGATACGCAGTGCCGATCCTGCCAAAGAAACAAACCGTCCTAATGAATTCTTACCCTCGCCACCGCTCGTCTTCTTCTCCGCCTCTTTTTCTCTCTTTCTCTCTCTCTCTTTCGACGAACATCGATGTCCGATTTTTACGTCGTTCTTATCGCGCCAAATTCGAACTTTCATCGTAAGTATCTTCGAACGTTGAACATCGCTCGGATCCAGCACGAATAATTCTCGAAGCTCGAGATTCTCGACAATCTTATAATCGTCTACCAATGTTTTCTTTCTTTTTATTAATGAAATTCCTCGAAATTATTTCGTTAACTTTCGAGCCGTACGTCGAAAAGTATCGGTTGAAATCGAAGTGATTCTAAATTATACGAAATGTCGAATCATTCGAAGAAGAAGAAAAATCGATTTTTAAATTCAAATAGACGTAAACATACATCCGACCGCTAACGCCTTGACGATCGATTCGCGAGTGATGAGAAATCCGACGTTTCGCATTTACACGACTTAACAAATTAAGACTTCTTCCAAGATTTTTATACTCCGACGCAGCGTGTGTACGTACTTGCATCGCGATACGCAGCAGGACGTCGGTAATAAGACACGAATCTAGTAGAAAATGCGGCAGAACGAAATCGAGTACCTAAAGGAGATTACGGAGGACGAACAGAAACGGCTCGGCCAAGACGTATCGCGACGATTCCGCGCACACGCTCGGTCTCGTTTTTTCTTCCGGCTGAAAATTAATTAACACCCGGTACGTCGTAATACGCGGCCATTAGGCAGCAGCCGTCGCTTAAGATAGCGCCTTAAGAGCTCTTCTTTCGAGAGATGGATGCCGTTATCGCGACGACGACGACGACGACGACGACTACGAAAAGGAGAATGAGGATGAAAGGCAGGAGGATCACTGGTAACGAAAGGACGTGGATGAACGTGCGCTTGCGATGAGGGACGAGGGGAGACGACGGTACGCAAGAAGGAATAGGCGGTACGGCGGAATGGTTTTATCGGCTCTTTGAGAACGTTCGCACCTTTTGACCCCGCCCTCGTAAAATCGCACGAAGAAAAGCCAGACGGGCGCGTGTTCGTGCACGCACGCTCGCGCAAAACTTACGCCCTCGTAAAAGCTCGGCTTTCAGGTTATCTCGATTAGCGAGCACGGTTCAACATCCAGCACGGAGTTCTTTCGCTTCTTCTGTCTACGTGCCCTACGAATCGAGGCGTACGCACGCAAGATCGACGTACGTATTTTAATACGTATGTTGATCCAACGTACGTCGTTCTTTTTTGCTTTGGAATGTGTCTATCGAAGACTCGCTTCGGTATTCGCGTGGAATTCAAAGTCGGGGATTCGTCAAAGCGATAGATACGTTAAAAGTCGTTCGATCAAAATATTGTATATAGGAAATGATTTTCACTCGAAGTCGATGGTCTCGAAAGACTTTCAAAAGTCATTAAACCGTTGAATGTGCCGAAAGTCGATCGACGAAATTCTATATAAGTATACAAATATAAAATGCAAGTTATACAAGTATAAAAGAAATGAATTTCGCTCAAAATTGGTGGGTCGATTTTTGAAAAAGTTTCTCTCTTTGTTGCTTTTGAAGCTCGAGAGAAATTGGGGACTTACAAAGTGCCTCTGCCGCGAGTCATCTTTCAACGGTATGCATTTAACTTGTCGTGCGTCGTGCACGCTTGCTAACGTAATTCGTACGGAGAAACGGCATGATTATCATTTATCGGGCCCCTCGATATTCGCCTCGCCAAATGCGTTTCGCTCTTGAGTGCGAACGAGAGATTCGTATTTACATTGACTCGATCTTAACTCGCAGATAGCCTCCTACATTTACATTGAAGATCGAACGAGCTCGTCTCGACTCGTTGTTTAGAATCCATCATCCGTCGATCACCGCGTGATCACCGTTTATAAAGACGTAATTGATTCGTAGTACTTTGCATCGTACGTGGGTGAAATACGTCTATACGATTCGCGAATCCGTTGGTAAGGTTTGTCCTTGTAAATCCACTTTGCTCGTTAATCCTCGCTTTCGTATTTTACCAATGATCGATCGATTCCTATTTTAATCGACAAACAAGGAGGAATAAAAGAGAGAAACAATATTGCGAAATCTATATAAATTATTACGCGTAAAATCATTTTGAATTACGTCAGACAGTAGAATTTCAACTCCATTATTAATGATTTAAATTAAGAAAAAGTTGATAAAAATTAAGAAAAGCTTATAATTCTTAGTATTTTTTCATTTGCGAAACTCACGGCAAAGACTCCAAAAATCCTTTGCTAGAAACTGAGCGAAATAATTCTTTTTTCTTTTAAAATTTGAAGAAATTTTGAGGTAAAACACCGCATCGACGAAATTTTCTCTCCGAAATTATCGATCCCTTTCATCCATATTTCCATCGTATTGGTTCCATCCAGATCGAATCTTCGCAAACGACGACAAATCGATACCTTCTCGCGTCGATCGATACTCGCGTCGACGCGAAGAAATTTACAGCGGCACGAAACGAAATAAAAGCGTACCGAGCGGAGAGGACACCGACTCGATGAGAGAGTTAATTGCATCGCGAATGCGGGAGCGAGTTGCAAAATCGACGCGATATCCCGCGGTCGTGCAGGCACGCTCCGCGACTGACCTTCGAAATTTACGACTTCTTGGAAGTCATCAGGCTGTCGAAGGGGTTGAAACGGGTTACGTTTAATCGGTAAAGGATCCAGAGGCGGCTACGCTCGCGATCGAGAATTCGATAACCGGAGCTGAAGGAGGACGATGGAACGAGGAGAAGGGGGAGGCCTCGGGGAGAGCGGAGGGGAGGGGAGGGGGTTGGAAGAAGATCGCGGCATACCGTGAGCACGAGGAATTTCTTCGGCCGGATTCCCCGAGACCAAAATCACTCAAACCGATCGAACGCGCTCGTTCTCGTGGGAAAAGCACCATCGAAAGCGACTTCGAAAAAACCAGCCTCTTATGCAAAGTTCCGCGAAAAAAAAAAATAATCGTTTCCTCTAATCGCCTTTAGCGCTTTCCATTGAAAACGAGAGAACGTCGATCGTCCGTTTCACCACTTTTACGAAGGACATCGCGATTATGGTGGTGTACGTTACGCAACGCGTTAGATCGTGCGAAAAATCTTACGCTTCGTAACGTGCCGATTTTTTTTCTTTTTTTTTCTTCTTTTCAGACGCGTTTTTACATGCTACCGTAAAAGCCATGGCTTAACGCACGTCTTTTTCCCTTCCGCAGCACGAGTTGTCTTATGAGCAACTCGGTGGACGATTGGGTGGGCGGAAACGCCGTCGTTTGTAACGGAATTCCCGGGCTGACGAAGGAGCAGCGCGAGCTTTGCCACAGAAATTCGGATGTGACCGTGGCGGCGCTGAAAGGACTGCAAACGGCGATATTCGAATGCCAGCATCAATTCATGTGGCACAGGTGGAACTGCTCGTCCCTCACGCCCAGCAGCAGAACTCAACAGAGCAGCGTACTCCTTCAAAGAGGTAAGAGAACTCGTCGTTTTAACGAG
Organism: Liostenogaster flavolineata; assembly: GCA_025433975.1. Classification (NCBI taxonomy): domain Eukaryota; kingdom Metazoa; phylum Arthropoda; class Insecta; order Hymenoptera; family Vespidae; genus Liostenogaster; species Liostenogaster flavolineata. The sequence continues at coordinate 696,600 of JAITYT010000687.1, read as the reverse complement.
CAACGCGAACAGAGTTACGCAATTTATTTATCCCTCTAATTCAATCGCAAAATTAAATAACTCTCAACACGGAGAAATGTCACTGATTTCTCGCTGTTAATCTCGCTACTCGGCAAACTCTCGTTACTCACGCTGAAGCCTCACGACTTTCTCCGCGCTCGGTTTCTATCGGATTGTCCGGAAAGTTCGTGCCGATTATATCGTGTCGAATATACCAGAATGATTGAAAAGAAACGGCACGTGTACGTATTCTGAAAGATGTTTCAGGCATCTCTAAAAAAAAAGTGTGGTTGGTATACATTGATTTTTGTTCGTTAGTTCCATACACTCCTTAATTTGAAGGAAGAAACTGTGCTTTATAGGCATTCGATGCTTTACTCTTACCGGAAAGATAATTTTCGTTTCACGCACGAAAGCTTCATTGACGTCGCTTTTGAGGCTGTATTTGGGATTCGCGCGATCCTTCGTGTCGGGCGTGACGATAAAATCACTTGGGTCGCAGAGAGGACTCACGAGTCTTCCTTTTTAATCCCCTGGCGCCGATCCGCGTGAAAGAGGCCGAAAACGATCGGTGATCGGGGACGATCGAGCCACGAACGACAAAAACGTACCTCTGGGACGAGCGTTACTTCGTCGCGACCGGGGAGGCCGCCGGTGCCTCTTCAAAGGACCCATCAAGCTTAAGACGTAAGAAGGCCGAATCTCGGAAGTAATTGCGGAAATTTCTTCGGTCATTTCGCGATTGAATCGTATCGAAAAACGATCTTGACGTATTTTAATCGGATTTGGAGGAACGCGTCGCCGAAAGGAAGAGAGAGGGAGAAAAAGGATGGCGGAGAGGAAGGGCAAAGAAAGATGGAAGCAAAGCGTATCGTTACCTTAACGCGTTCGTCGCCCAGCGCCATTCGGATGAGTTTCTCGTGAACAAAGCGATAAGCGGGAATAGCAACGACGCACATTATATAATATTTTTACGTTGTACATCCTTCATTTAAATTCCTTTTAAAAGTCCAACCGAAAATACTATTTAACTCGAACATGGAAAGCGTCACCCATATTTAATTTTGTCCCGATTTGCCCCGAGTTGTGACTGAACGGTAATCTTAAAGACACTCGTCGACAAAATCCGAACGTCCAATCAGCTCGACTGGTCTTTACTCGTTTAATCTTATTTTAACATCCGTTTGATCATAAGCGGTGAAAGCAGAAATGTGGTCCATAATAGTAAAACACGTACACCAGCGCGTCGTTACCTTAATCTTGTCTCGATTTGCTCGTGACTGAACGGAAATCTTAAAGACACGCGTCTTCAAAGTCCGAGCGTCCAATCAGCTCGACACTCCACCGATCGATTCTCCGACACTTTTAGGCACCGAACGTTTGGAAGCGCGATCGGTTAAGACTGAAACGATTAAAACGATACGATAAAACGAATAATTCTGCGGAATAGGAAAAAGGAAAAGAGAAGACGATGGAAACTAGGAAAGATCCAGCGCACGTAGCGCAAGAGCGAGAGACGCAGGAAAGGAGAGCGCGATACGATAGCGTTTCCAGCCTTAAATCAAAGCAACGATCGCGAGGAGCCAGCGAAAGGAGAGAAGGAGGATTGAAGCAGCGACGTGCAACGCGACGTCAGGAACCGAAAACCTGTCCCAATTCCATAAGAAGAGGACGCGCTCCGGGACGAACGAACGACCGGTCGGCTCCTGCCCTATTCCGGTGTGACATATAAATTCGTCGTGGCGCGTACGTGCGCCGAAAGAGGAAACATATATCGTGTCGGGCGAATGCGCGAGAGCGCGACATCGAGCGCACCTGACCTGAAAGCTTAAGGTTCTTTCGAGCGTCGCTTAATGCGACTGGCCCACCGCGTCCGAGCCTCTCCAGTCGTTCTCCAGCTCGTTCTCGACGTCGTTGACGTCGTTCTCCTCATCTTCTTCCTTCTACCTCCTCGACGACGTCGTCGTCGTCGTCGTTATCGTTATCTCCCACCGTCGATCGGTCGTACACCTTTTTCTTCCTCGCTGTACTACACAAGAGGTGTCGAATTCGCGAGTTTTTTCCTCTCGAGAGTTACGTAAAATCGATCGTGGAATCGAAATAAAGCGCACCTTATCGGTACGATCGAATCGTGCCTTTTTGTCGATCGTCTCGTCGTGCTCATCGCATATGCAACGACGTATTTCAATTTTACTATCTTTACGTGAGAACAAAAGGAGAGGGACATCCGCGTCGCTCGTCGCGATATCTTCGACGTAGGAAAATTGGAATAATCGTTCCACGCGTCCGACGGTATTCCTAGGCTGGAATTTGACTTCGACTGTCTCTGCCTGTCTTCTTTTCGACGATTACTTCGTAATCGCCGCACGTAGGCACGCGTCGTTTTGACGTACGGCCGTATATCCATTTCCTTGAACTTATTACGAGCGTACCACGAAAAGTCTTCTCGTCTCTTTTTCTGGAGATGGAAGCGACGATACGTATGATCAATCGTTCATTGTGTAGCGTTGCCTTCGAGTATCGAGCCAGGGAAATACGATAAATTTCACGCTAGTTGCTCCTTACGATCTTATAATTCTGTTTTATAAGAGAAGAATGATGAAAATCGTAGAAAGTACGCGTCGTCATTGGCAGAATTTCTATTCGAAATTCAAGACTCACAGCCTCAAATCGTAACTTAATAAAATAATAGCTCCTAATGGTTGTTCGCAAAGTAATTTCGTTTTTTCCTAACAGTTCTTGATAAAAACAACATAAAAAAGCAACGTTTTTTGATTAAAAAAAACGAAACGACTTTCCGAACAACGACACGACAGTTCACTCGTGACAGTACATCGAACAACCAGTGCCATCTCGTTGCACTTCGAATAATTAATAATTCCAAAGACATTATTATCGCGTTACGTATTAAGGTTTGATAATGCGCGATTCGATTAACGATCGAGGTCGCGCGCTAAACGATAACCAAGGTAAGCGTCGTCGAAGGGCGCACCAGAGTAGCTATGAATACAAATTGTCTGCCAGTATTCGGTTAATGTTACGATCATCGTTGGAACGAGGGAGCGATTTAAATTTTATCTATGGACGTCTTGAGATTAACCACCGTATTTGTATCGTAGAAGCCGCGATTAATGTTACGTCAATGATACGAGTGCGATTTAAATTGTATCTACGAACGTCTCCCCCTTCGTCTTCTCGCGCTACTCACGATCGTTCACTCTTATCGTAGAAAATTTAAATCGCTGATATTCGTTCATTGTGCTCGTTTGATTCACGAAATGCATGAATTCTCGGAACCTAGAGCGATGAGAATACATCATACGGTAAAATTGCATGACTTTCTGATCGTTGAAAAAAAAAACGGTGAAAACTACATCGAAGAGGGTTCTCGATCCAGGATCTTTGCATTACTAATCCAGCGCCTTGCGTACTACACCACTACGTACCTGTTACTACTGTTACTTCGAAACGGATATTTTAATACTCTTTAAATAAACAACAAACTTATCTCAAAACCATACGTATCGTATGGAACGCAAACGAACATATTTTATTGAAAAGAAAGGTAAAAAAAATAAATAAACAAAATAGATCTCAATCATTTCCTTAAAAAATAATTAAAATTCGACGTGAAAAGTAACTGGAACTTCCAGCAAAAGATAAATAAGACACATTTCCAATCTCGGAGTCCCACTTCCGTTTTTATCCCGTCTTCCTTTCTCGACGAGGGGTTTTCGCGTTTTCTGCGTGGGAGCGAGGGAGAGCTCGTTTCTCCGATTATTCACGGGTCACGCGGCGCGCATTACCTATCGTCAGAGTCGTCCTTTCAATTCGGTTTTCGAGGCATCGGCGAGCGGACTTCTTCGAGGAATTCCTCTTGCGTTCGACTTGAACCGACGAGGGAGCACGGACTCTTTAAAAGTCCACGTCGGTGGGCCAGGTGAGCTCGGTCTCGCGGAGAAATCCACCGTGTCAAATGCAGAGTCCAGGACTGTAACTCGAGGTGAACGGTGCGTCGTTAAATCCCTCGGACACGCTCTCTTCCCGTTGCTTCTCATCTTCTTCTTCTTCTTCTTCCTCTTTATTTTCTCTCTCCCTCTCTCTCCACCATTGCCATTCTCATGGACGTTCGAACGCTCGCCCACCCTTCGTCCCGGATGCAAAATGCGGGCTGGCTCCTCTTCTTCCTCTTGGCCGTACTTGCTCGGATTCGATACGAACCTACCTACTGCGATTATCGTGCGCCATGCCACGGGATACGGAAACTTTTAGCGAGCTGTTTTTGCCACGGCTCGAGAGAGCATTACTGCCTGCGTCGTCTCTTCGACGCGAGTAAATTCGGTTCACCCAGCGCGATGGAGACCTTGGATCCTCTTGGCCCAGAGATTCTTCGTACTTTCGGGCGACCTCTCGAACGTCGGGCATTTTGTAACGTTATCGCTAAAAAGATCGGACAGCGTCGTCGAATTATGCCGCATTGCGACTGATATTTATCGATCACGCTAACGTAATTCCGTCGCGATTCAGCAAGCTCGTTTCAGCATCGTCTCTCTTAACCTATTCGCATCGTGACCCTACTTAAGGTGCCGGATTATTCCGCGCTTGGATGCAAATGGGTTAACGAAATTTTCCACGAAACCTCGGTCAATCGACCTTCTCTAAGAAGACGAAGTCGCGAAGCGCTTCGATCAGCCTCGCAAACTCGCTCGCCTGTTCGATTCGGTTGGTCGTGCGTCGTAGCGACTACGCACACTCGTGGCTAATTAAGAAATTCGCTGGATTTGATACGCATCGCCCTGAAGAGCGAAAGAGACAAAGGGAGAAAGACTGGAGGTAGAATAAGGGGAGGGAGACAGTGGCGGACCTCCGTGACGGCGCAGCATCGCGCTATCTATTGAGTTATCTAAGTAGTGATTTGGGCCTGACACGGGGCAACGAAGAGGCCTGCGCACCATCCGTCACTGCGTCCCTGGATCAAGAAGCCGGAGAGTAAAGAGACGGAAGGCAGTGCGCGTTTCTGTCTCCTCTTCCTCTGGCTGGAGCTCCTTCTTCGTCTTCTTCTTCTTCTTCTTCTTCTCTCCTCCCCCTCCCACCCCGCAGAAGGAATCGGCAGCTCCACGGTCCACCCCTTCCCTTCCACCTTCGGGTTTCCTCGCTGTCCAGGAGAAGAGACGTACAACTCTCCGTGGAGGATTTATTACGAGGTCCCGATACCCCTCGGCTGTCGTGAAACAGCACTGGAAACAGAAGCAGCGGCGAACGGGAGC
>JAITYT010000687.1:669251-683028 GCA_025433975.1 Liostenogaster flavolineata | reverse complement strand
AGAGAGAGAGAGAGAGAGAGAGAGAGAGAGAGAGAGAGAGAGAAGCTTATAATTTATTTATAACGATATTCTATTTAAATCGATATATTTAATTGATATTTAATTTTAACACCCACGCAACTGTAACACCTCCGTCACAGTATTATTAGAATGAAGTTACGCGCGAGTCCGAGTGGAAGAGCACGATTATATACAACCTTAGTAATACGCGTACAATAAAGACAGTTCCTTTAACCGCTGGTTCGTTCATTGTTTCGAAAAAGGTCTAATTTGGTTTCGATAGTGATTCGAGGCTTGTCCGTCGTTACGATCATTTTTTTCGTTCGATTCGAAGGCGACGGATGGTATCGATCTTTCTAATGCCTTTCTTTCTCGAACGACGTATTTCGTGACTATTCTTCGATTTCCGACTATCTACGAACAAAAATTGCATCCTAGTTAGAAACATCGTTTTTGGATTTTTCATCCCTTCGAATCGTAGAAAGGAGGAGACATCGTTGTTAAACGTCTTATCGATAATTTCTTTGGCGAGCAACGTTCTAATGATACCAACGTTATCGCCGCTGATAACGCATATAACGTTCGCTCTGATCGATCCGACGACGGATTAACCCGCGGAAAAGCTTTAGAAAGATCTATGCCAATCCGATTTATTCGCTGAAAGAGGCGTATTTTAGAATTCACGAAGATTAAGGTAAATGTCCCAGTATTCGGACGCGTTCCAGCGATCGGGAATTTGATAACATTTCTCGATGAGCTAATAGAGACGTCAGAATTTTCCAATGTTCGATTACTGGATCGAATGGCAGTTTCGCACGCTTCTTATTTTTTTAAACTTTAGTATAGGGTTCATTCGAGAAATTAATACTGGAAATACGTGGAAGACATGAACGACAAGAAGAAGAAATAAAATCGTTGAAAGGAGAAGAAGATTTCCGATCATTTCCGAGTGAACGAATGTTCGAGTTCTTAACTGTCCGATCACCCGAGGCATTTATCCTACGAGTCAGACATGGTCTAGACGATTCTCTTTCCTAAATCTTTGGCGTTCGTGAACTCCCTCCTTAAAGTTCAGTTTCCAAGAACATTGTACGTTTTATCTTAGTAATACGTTATTAAAAAGTATTTGTTATAAGCAATTTTATATTTATTTATTGAAATAAACGATATTTAACTAAACTCACTTTCTTCGCCGATCATTACCAAAACGACGAGTACATCGAGAAAGTCCACGTAACCTTTCCAGCTAGCTTGCCATCTTCATTATTAAGTCGAATTATTTTTAATCGTACGACGATCGACCTTACCAACTTCAGCGTATTCGAAATAAACTCGACGAACGATTCAACGTTAATAGCGATACCGCAGAGTCGAAAGTAGCGACAAAGCGTTACGCACTGCCGCAAGATCGCGATTCGTTTTCTTTGACCTTTAGCTGGGACGCGCCGTCGTCCAACAGCGCGTTTATTCCTTAGCCCAAGGAGACATCGTGTTTCCGCTCACGTCTTGGAAGCATATCGCCCCGCGCGGTGGCGATGTCCTTTGATACCAGCCGCCAATAATACGAAGTGTGATCGGTACAAGCATTATCCCTCGATCGGCGATACGTCTTGCGCATCGGCTGCGACAGAGCGACGACTGAAGCGGCGGAAGAAGAAGAAGAAGAGGAAGAAGAAGACGAGGACGAAGAAAGAGAGGCTTCTTTCGAGAGAGGGTTCGTACGAGAACCTGAAAGGAAGAAGAGAAAGGCGACAGGGGGGAGGATAGGAGGGCGTTTAAGCGGGAGCTTATTGATTTTGTATGAGACGATAAATGGTGCTGTGGGGCAGAGGGGGGAGGAGAGACAGGGCGAGAAAGAGAGAGAGATGGAGAGAAGAAAAAAAAAGAGAAAGGAAAGAAAGAAGAGAGAGAGAGAGAGAGAAAAGACGAGAAGAGAAAAATTCTGCGTTTCGCGCGCCACGTACGTGACCCGAATGAGCTTGTTTTGTAAGTACTTCTTGAACGACGCGCATCCTCTTGAACGATTAACCTCCCACGATCCCTACGCTCGAGTCTGCACAAAGTGGTAACAGCCGTGTTGTGAGAAAGTCGTGACCGAGGAGGTAACGGCTCCCTCTGCGTACGTACCGTCGATCGTGCCTGCAAAAAATATATTTTCACCGAAAATATCGCGGCACCAAGGGTCTCGACGCGTTCGTATTTTCATCGACGCTTTCGAGCGATATTCGACGAATTACTTGGGTCGCGAGGGCATTCCTTCAGCTTCACGCAGACGAATTTCGCACGAGTTGCTTCTTAAGCACGTTAAAACGTAAGAAAACCTCCGTAAGAGTTCGAAATCAGTGAGACCAATGGAGTTATTCCAGTTAGTCGAGTGGTAAGTCGTTGGTATAATGGGCGAATCGAGTACAAAAGGTAATCATAGGTTTTCCTTAAATGTGCGGAATTGTCTGGGTTATCTTATTAACTAATTAGGTCGCTACACTTCTTCATAAAAGCCAATCGATACGTCTTTAAATATACTGCGGCACGGTAAACACCAACTGCGCAAAGTCATAAAACGTGAGATTGCAAGAAGGAAAGAAGGACGAAGAGAAACACGAAGCGCCAACGTTTCGACGTCACGTGCGTCTTCGTTATTTTTTTTTTTAATGGTCCTGGAGCATTCGTCCTGACGTAATCACGATCCGCGCTAGAAATTCAGATATTTTTTTAATCCAATACACTTCGATTTCTACGCACACATTTATATCGAATTAAAATATAATTCAGCATCAGGAGGGAAAAGCGTACCTCCGATATCGTTTTTTCGAAGTATATTCGCCGATCCAAGGATAAAAAGATCGTCACCGGGCAGCTGACGATTCTCGAATTTGAAAGAACGAAACATACCATCGACAAGCTCGAGAATTTCTTCTAACGCAGGGTGGATCGAGCAGGCATAGGGTTGGTCTTAAGGTAGTCGGGGATCGGGGGGTGGTCGGAAGGTCGCGAAACAGCACGGAAGAGGCAAGGGACGCTCCCACGAAACGAAAATCCAAACTGGCAAGAAGCTGGTCGCGAAGAACGCGCAAGTATCCGCGCATTAACCGACGCTCGCGAGATCGAGCGGCTCCCTTTGACGGCTGTCGGCCGGTCGGACGACCCTGAAGAAGCCGCGATAAAGCGCATTAATTTATCGCGACCCTCGAGAGATCTTTTTCAAGGCGCATCGATCCGAGCAACGAGATTAGAAGCGCGAGCACGGCGCATCGCTGAGAACCCCTTTTTTTAGAGCCGCCAACCGGCAAGACAACGAAGACAACGACGACGACGACTCCAGCACGGCGTATTCCTGAAACGCGTGCCGCGCGATAACTCTGAAAACGGAGAACAGCAGCAAGGAGACGTTGAATGCGCTCCTTTCCTCCTCCTCCTCCTCCTCCTCCTCCTTTCTGCCTCATTTAATTACTTTATATTTATTTTTGCCGCTTCCACGTTCTCTCCTCTCGATCCGTTCGTTTATTCTCCTCGTTATTTGCGCGTTTAACGAGATCGCTAGCGTTCCGTGGTGCAGTTATCATCGATGTAATACAAATTAATTTGGCACAGTGGCGCGTTCTCCGAAATATCTATGTAACCAGCCATTCCTATGAAACAACGATTTAGGATGGAACAACTTACAACTTGCTTACGAGTCACTTACGAGTTATTCAGATAACAGTGGACGAGATATATCGAATCGTTTGGATTTGAAATTGCTTGCCCAATATCAATTTATTCTCCCCTAAGGGGTGAAACTTTACTCGTCGTTTCAATGAGAGATACGAGCTATCGCTTTGAGAAATTAATCTAGTAAAGTAACGTTCAATCACATTTAGGCAGGCACTACTCCGGTAAATCTTTTCATTCGTCCACTTTTCGTTTAATTAATCCAATCACGCCGAACTCGCTGAGAACTTGCGAGCATTCGAAACGTACTCGATGATACTCGTAAATTTCGAAGGGCAAGCCATTCGATACGGAAATCACCCCCCGCCATCGGAGACCAGTTTATATCCGACAGATCTCGTCAAAATCCAACGAAACTACCCCGACGAAGCGAAGAAAAAGATTTCGCCAACTTCCGAAGAGAGTTTCGAGCCGCCCAAAACCTCGCAAACGCTCGCTCGAACTCGATCACCTCGATCGAGAAGAAGCGATAGCGAATCAGCGTGAAAAGATTCGATCGACTCGAAAGCGAGGGGGAAAAAAACGAGAGGAACGATCCGACCCGAGAGAAGAGAACGGATGGCAAAGCTGGCGAGCCCGGACCAAAAGGGACGTGGGAAGAAGAGAAGGAGAAACCGTAAAGGGGAAATCGTCGAAAGAGAATCGTACAAAGAAGGTCCGTTCGCGAGCTGGTTGGAAGGCTACGTCGAAAACGAAATCAATGAGCTAACAGGCTTGCGAGTTAGCAGTTAGTTAATTAAGTCGGCGTTATTGGATCACGTAGGAAGCCATCCCTACCCGCTGCCGGTGGATACTATCCGGCTCGTGTTAGAGCCGGTGGCTGCCGACGGGACTACCACCGCCCTAAGCGAGCTCGTCCTCGCCTTAGTGCGCCGTTGTACGAGTCGTGCACACGAGCTTTGCGTGGCATTGCGAGGGTGGACTCCACGGGGCTCTCTGCTGCTGCTGCTGGCGGTGCCGCTGTCGCTGGTGCTGTTGCCGCATCGACACCGACCGACGTGCCAGACGTCTTAATTAAAAGGTGAGTTCCATCGCGCCTACTAACGCTAAGAGAGCGCACTCTTATCTCCTTCCCGGTAGAGTAAGTATTTCTCACCATTCGCCAGCCTCTTACGACTACGACGACGACGACGACGACGACCGTAGTAGGCCCTCCTTCCATCGTTACGACTATTCAGTTTGCGAGTGTTACCCTTTCCTTCGACGCCGTCTAGTCGCTCAACGATTTAAGTCCAGTCGATAGGAAGAGCGACTCTTGGCTCTGCTCTTCGTGATCGAATCCGACGAGAACCGGTGGCATTGAGAAATATCGTTGGTACGTTATTGGATGGATTCTCATCGGATGCCAATGGGAAACCATCGGGATGACACGTGCACGAATTGAACTGACGGACGGAGCTGGACTTTCTTTTGCTCGTACGACATTAGCGTTACGACACCGTGGAATTTGTAATTATAATAGTCGAGAAGTGAATCTTTAAGTGGAATTGGTAGTCGTATGGCTAAATAGAAAGTTCGGTTTCTCGACGATTTTATTTCTTTGTTGACGGATATCGATTCGAGTAAGTAAATCTTCTGTAACAACGTGAAAATAATTTTCCATTCGCGTGTTAGATCGGAAAGTGTTCTGCAGTAGTAAAAAGCGTCACAAAGTAGACCTAAAAATCTCACGACGAAAGTAACGGAATGTCGATGAGATTTGGAAACAACTTCGAATGATTCGAGTTACGAACGAAATCGGATAACTTTGAACGATGCGGTAAGGGAAAATGTTTACAAAAATCGTGGAAATTTATTGCATTTGTCGCGACAAAAAATCAAGTTCAACGTGGTACAGGATGACGACAGGGAACGTGCTCAGATCGTCGCAAAATAGCATAATACCAAAACATTTCGATAATTTCGTACGAAATCGCAGTCGACGAAGAATATTAAAGAAAACTTGGACAGCCGTGTTCCAAATTAACTCGACCCTCCGAAGAAAATCTTGTTACTCCTCCTTATTTATCTCGCTCTTTCTTAAGATCGCGATTAGCGCCGTAATTAACTCTTGTCAGGGGAGTACTCCTCCGCCCTTCTCTCGTTTTCCCTCTTCCTTCGCTCTTAACTCCGCCCCTCGTCTTCCCGGAGCCCTTCTTCGCCCTCGGAGCCCGTAAGTCGCCGCAGAACGACAGGAGAAGTCCGAGGGAAAAATGCGTAGGACGGCGCAATCGTAGGAAAGGAATCGACTCCGTTTCTCGAAACGCTTTGAGCTCTACGGTGCGGATCTTCGAGGTGCGTTTCGCTATGTTTCGAGAAAACGCAAGGAAAAAGGGCTGCGCGCGACCGAGAGGTAAAGAAAGAAGAAAAGAGAGGAGAGCACAGGAGAGCAAGCGCGAGGAAAGACGAATTTCTCCCTTGGCGAAAGAAATCATACGAGAAAATTCTCTCGATCCACCGGGCGATGAGGCAGAAAAATGAAGAAAAACTGAAAGGAAAACGATGAAAAAAAGATGGAGAAAGAGAGGCTCAACCATCGAGATAGAACAACGAATTTGACTCGCAGTGCGTAACACGATCCAAAACTAGAAACTACTAGTCTGTTTCGTGACAATTATTCTTTCCGCGTATTGCAGTCGTATAATAAAAAATTAACAGTACAACGATTAAAAGGAAACGCTGTGTTTTCTTCGAGCACGTGACAAAAAGACGAAAAAAGCGAACGTTCGATGGCTTTGAACGCGCGTCCGTTCGAGTCGAACGGGACGGGAGATTGGCGCACCCGCGCATTGAAGTCTCACGGCTGCGCTTGGGACGAGTCCTGGATTCGATGGTCGCGAATCGCCCGAATGAGGCCTTACCTACAATATTCCTCTTCCTCTTTCTTCGACTCCTTCGACCTCAGCGCGGTGTTCTCGCCATCGTCGTTGGAAAAAGTTCGAGCGGATCGACTGGCAGAGAGAAAGAGAGAGAGAGAGAGAGAGAGAGAGAGAGAGAGAGGGAAAGGGAGAGAAAAGAGAGAAGGTGAAATCGCGGGAGTAGCGCCGCGCCGCGAGAGGAAAGACATACCGGGAAGTTAAATGTTGCATGAGCTTCGAGGAAGAGGAGAAGCACCGAGATTCTTGGTATCGATTAATCCCTCCTCCACCACCACCACCACCACCACCACCTCCTCCTCCTCCTCCTCCTCCTATCGTATCCCCTCTCCAGATGCAGTGACGGAAGTCCACTGATTTTTCGAGCGAGTGAGCGCGAGAACGGCGACACCTTCCACCATAGGAATTCCAAAGAGAGACGCGGACGCCGTTATCTGCCGAAAGGATCGATCTTCGGTGATCTGTAAAAGGCGCGGGTACAAGAAGGGCCCTTGCCAACGAGCGGGCAAGAAACGACATATGCGTGTACCTACGTCGACCGACTCGTGGCCGATCACGCGACGACGAGGGGACAGTTGGGGAGGGGAGGGGAGGAGAAGAACGAAGACGAAGAGGACGCGCTTCTTTGCTCGGGGCGCGAGTCTCGCGCGCGACCATCCTAACCAGGAGGGGCTGTCTCTTAAGACGGGATCGCGTTCGCCATCCAGTTTTCAATCGAGCGTCTGTCTTTCCAGGGGTAGCCGAATCCTTCCTCCGCTTCGATTCCGTCCGAAAAGCTCGGTGGAAATGTTGGTATCCCTCGTGAATCGCCATTGTGATTTCATGGAAGATTTTGATGAATAAATGTTCGTAACGTCGAGTTTTTCTTGTGTCATTTTGCGTCGTTAAGATTTGGGAATTGCGAGGGTAACGTTCGATCGTCTTCGATAATTTTAATCGCCTGCTTCTTATAATCGTTGGGTGATTTTTCGTTCGAACGTTAGATCGAACTAATTGGCTTCTACTCGTTTCGTTAACGAAATGCGTCCGGCATTCGTGTGTATCGTAGAATTTATATAATTACGATTATTCGTGCCGTGTCGCGAAAATTCTTAGAAACTTCGAATCTTAGGAAGTGACGCTTAGAGAAAATCACTGAATCGTCGACTCGTACTACTTGGGAATCAAAATCCACGGAAATTCTACTGTACACCGCGTTATAATCCAACGAAATGAGAAAGAATCGAGAACTTTTCTCTAGACTATGCAACGGACGCGTATTCTCCGTCCAATATGTTGAACACGAGAACATACGCACTCAAATCTATTCGTTCGCCTAAACTTTCACGTACGCGAGAAACGTAGCAGTTTCCTTGAGCGATCTCGTAATTGAAAACTATATTAAATTTAATATACACGTTATTTAATACATAATTTAATAAGTACGTGCTTTCTATAAACATCTAAATTGCACGACAAAAGAAGATTAAAAACGAGATTAACTCGAAGATTCAGTGAACAATGCGATAAAATGCAAGGAAAAGGAGCAGCCGCTCCGTTTACCCTTCAAAGCAAGATACGGTCGTTCCTAGAAACGAATCCAGCACAAAGGGACTGACGATATCGTCGTCACCTCTTGCGAAACTCGATGCGTCCGAACGTCACGCGGTTCTCGAATGTGCAAAAGAACGCGCGTTCGAGGGAATCATTGGAAGCGACGGTGTCGTGGATTAATTAATCGCGTCTCGTTACGGAGTCGAGGCCGATGGTCGAGAAACGACGACTCGACGTAAAAAGCTTCTCTCTCTCTCTCTCTCTCTCTCGTTGAAGTCGTTGCGATTCGCGCACACTTACGCGCGACTTACGAAGAAACGAAACAAAAGTCTTCGTTTTGCCGTACTTTCTCGAAGAAAAAAAGTGTCTAACGCATTTCGATCGGTCCTAACTGGACGTCCTCGTTTTTGGTCTTCTTCCTTCGTCACACTTTCTTCTCCTAGTCTTGCTTCTGCTTCACTACCGTCTCTACTACGACTGTTTCTGTCTATTAAATCAGTCGAAGACTGTCAACATCGATACCGCATCAAAGTTCCCTCTGATCCATCGGACATCGACTTTCCCACCGTCGCTTCGGGAAAAGAGCTCTCGAGAAACGGACCACGCCGCCCTCCCTTCCGTTCCTTTGGAGGGGCACCAAACGAAGGACTCGGTCGTTCTCCGATATCCGCGTTGTTTGTCGAAATTGACGAGCGACCTTGAAAACCTCGAGAGCGATAAAAGCGATGAAAATGTTAATTTAAGGTATTTTTAATTCTGTAACAAAAAATGTTATCGGTGGCTTCTACAGTTTAGTATCGTTAATATCGTTCAACGAAAAGGACGAATTCGTTTAGGTGGTAGAAAGATTGACAGAAGCGATGGAAAGTCCTTCGATTTAATATTTCCACGATCGATGCGTGCCATTTGCATTGTGAGACACGCCATGTGTATTTTACTTCACGGACGAGTGATTTTAGGTTAGTCACTATAAAATCAATGCGAGCGATACGTTAAGTCCTATCGCGTACGACCTAAGGTTTCAATGCACGCTACGTGTCCGTAACTATCTCGTGACTCGGCACGGAGAAATGTAAACTTAGGAAAGCTAAAGGTAAGAAACGATGTCGCGTAAAAATCGTCACGACAGCTCCGAAAGAACGTCCACCAAAATCGAGACAAACGATAGTAAAACGCTGAATCTATCAAGACGAATTGATCGAAAGAAATCATCGAGACTCGACGAAACTCACGATTTAATATCAAACGCGTCTTTGCGAATGACGCCAACTAGAAATTCACACCATCGCGACTCTCTCAAGGGCACAAACGACTAGACGATAATACAAACGAGTCTTCCGGATTGTCAGCCATTTTGTACATAACGTCGACACGCTCGATTCACCGACGGTGCGAATCCGAAGCGCGTTTCTTCGAGGAGAGGAATTTTTCTTCCGTGAGGAAAAGCTCGATGCGGGAGAAAAGGCTCGATCGCGTCTGGACGCGAACGACCTGTTCGCTGAAGAACGAAGAACGGATTATCGACGACCTTGAGACAGCGGTTTCCGTGAATCCACGTAAATCCTGTCGGTCGAGCGGCGGACCGTAGGGTGGGTGAACAGAGAAAGAGAGAGAAAGAGAGAGAGAGGAGTCACGTCGTTAGCCAATTCATTTATTCCCTGTGGGTCGGCGCTCGGTCGGCATAATCCGTCGATTTGTCGGCGCGACGTGTCCCGTGTAATGCCGCTTCTTGCTGCTTGTAATCGAAGAAAGATCGACCAACCGATGAAGAAAGAGAGAGAGAGAGAGAGAGAGAATAAAGAGAAGGAGGAGAAAATCAAGCGAGAAACGAGGCGAGGCGACGCGACGCGTCACTGACTATATGTGAACAACCGTAAGAAAAGCACATTGATCCACGATGTCCACGGCTGCCCTCGTGGTACGATCCTCTTTCCAAGTTCTCAGTCCTCCTCGAAGGAAGATCCCTTGTCTTCTGCTCTGTGTCCCACCTCCTCTCCCTCCCCTCTCCCTGGTCATTCCAGAACTTGCTCCTTCTCCTTCTCGTCCTCCCTTCTCGCGCTAGTCGCTTTGTTCACCGCATCAGGTTTATTGGTACGCCGGGGCGTTAAATTATTGATGCTCGACTGCACGTCGCGTGGAAAGAAGGTGGAGAAGGTGGAAGAGAAGAAGAATAAGAAGAAGAGGAAGAGGACTTGGCGGTGGTCGGGAAGTGACGGAAGAGAGGAGAGAGAGAGAGAGAGAGAGAGCGTGGTGAGTCGTAGGAACTGTAGGAGGCAAGGACGGGTCCCGTGATTTCAGAAAAAGCTTTCCACGCCACTCGGCCGAACTCGTACCTCTCCTCTCCTCTCCTGGTCGCTCCCCAGCCTCATCTTCGTCGTCTTAAGTGGCCAACGGTGGACCGGACCTCGCGCGCTCTTTAAAAGGCCAAGAAGAAGGAGGTGGAGGTGACGAGGAGAGAAGCTGCCCCGCAGTGGGACGAGCACGAAGGCACCTTGTGGGAAAGTTTCGCGTGCGAACATAATCAATGCGCGTTACGAGCCGAGGTCACGGGTAGAAACGAACCGACGCGTGTCCAAGTGAATTTCTAAGTACTTATTTTACCTTAGGACGATGTCCTTCCGATTTCTCTTTGTTCTTCTTCTTTCGCGTTAAAAAGTAATCATCGACGCGGCTTTCCGTCATTTTTATTAACATTGGATCGTTCATCGATCAAGGGTGGCCTTTCGTTCAATTCGAAGGATTAGAAGGAAATTAGTCGATCGTCCAAATCGTCGAATTTAAGACGGTTAAATGGAATGTACGTTGGTTTGGAATCGTCGCGACTGGGGAATTGCGGGCTCTCGGTGTATATACGTTCTGAAATTTTCTCACTTAGACTTCAGACTTTGAACAATGGTCCTATTACGAAGCTTCCGCGTCGAAAAAACTCCGGTGTACGAAAGAAGCTTATCAATTGCGTACTTGAAGATGAACGGAGGAAAAGGTAAAGATCGATGAGTCCTTCTTGTTGTCTCGAAATGATCGATAAGAATACGACAAAGTCGCGGAAACGAGAATTTATACGCGATCGGAATATCTCAATCTTCTTCGAGAAAGAAATAATTAAATAAACTTTGAAATATTCACAATGAGAACAAAATATGTATAATACCGTGTAAAAGCGTACGTAATACTGAATTTCTGGTAAGCATTGTTGTCGCGGATCTACATACACGTTAAATAAGCTTACGTAATCTGGGGGATCCGATAAATGGGATATGTAACCACCTATGATGTTTCCGTAGCCCTACAAGTACCTGGACGGTCTTTTCTTCGTTTCTCTTTTTCATTCTCCCCCCTCCCCCCCTCTCTCTCTCCTCCATCGTGCCACAAAGACAATATTCTCGTACCTTCCCTTTAACCGTAAAGACGCTAAAATCAAAAAATTACCCAAAGATGCGAGAAAAATGTTATTACATTAAATAACTTCGTTCGATAAAAAATTCGTCCGAACGTAGCTCGAGTTCCATTCATCCAACATTTCTGCCGATTTGTTCGCAATTTCTCGGTTTCTTACCGAGAATCACCCTAATTTTTCTCCGAGCGAGGAGATGGCGTTCTTTTCGCTCGGAGGCAATCGAAGGCGAAAGGTAAGCGCAGACGGCGCCGACGAGATCGCAGAGGTCGCCTCGACGAGCGACTAGAGCGGAACCTTTCTCCGCTCGCCATCATCGACTTGTCACGGCCTATCGAAACTTTCAGGAAGCAAGGAAGCAAGCCGCTAATTAGCCATTGCCTCCCGTTCGCGCGGCACTCGTAATAAAATCTAATTAGCACTCGGTTGCTTTGTGACGGGGGACGCGGCACTCACCGAAACCTAAGCCGCGCGGAGTAGCGCGACTCTGAAGAAAGGAAAAGGTTCCGCGTTTCAAGAGTCATTCCGAGTCTCGAAATCGTATCTCGAAATCGTATCTCGAAACGAGGAGCGAGAAGAGACGCGCCGATCGTGAAGAGGGTACGCCGGGCTTCTCCATGCGTCGTTACGAAATCATACCTCGTAGCCGGAGCCAGAGGAGGTCTTCTCGTCGTTCCTCCCGCCGATCAAACGAAGGAGCAACTCGTTCTCCCTGATTTTCGAAGTCAATTTGTCCTCCTGTGGTTTTCGACCGTGGGAGGAGGGGTCAAAGCTTTTGAAGTTTCATCTAAGCTGTTTCTGTGATACGTCGTGATAATAACGAGGAAGTCAAGGCGGAGTTCGCGAGGTCGAACGATCTCGTCGTCGACCTCAAACGTATAAGACGAGAAGCGAGTCTTTCGGAAGGACGTCTTGAAACGAAGAAATTATAAATAATCTCGAACTGTCTCGAAAAAGCTGTCGAATCAGCCGGACGACGAATATTACGCGTCTCCGGCTTTGGAGTTACGTTCTGGCTTGAACGTAAAAATTTTTCAATTTTTTATATCCAATACATCTTTATATATTCGCATAAGATTCGTTGGAGTTGTCCCTACAGATTCGTAAAATAGTGTTTTCTTAGTTAACCCTTTGTATTCGTATTTATATTTGAGAAAACTACCAATTGCAACGGTAAAACGTACAATGTCACCTTACGGCGACATACGAGTGAAAAGGGTCAAACATTACGCAACCTGTTTCACAGCCACGAGAAAAAATTCTCGATTCTTTTATAGGAAAACAACGCCTATTTTCAGGGAGATAAATTCGACATGATGGACGATTACGAGTACGGGAAAAGGGGAGGCGGCGGCGGAAGACGAGGCGGTCGAGGCGAGGACGACGATTTCGACATTCGCGAGAAGAGCTCGGGTCCCGGGACTCTTCAGCGTCTGGACAGTATACAGGATCCGGGAAAGAGGTACGCTCTGAAGGACTGCATCGGTTCCGGCGTGTGTGGCGACGTTTACGAGGCGACCGACCAGCAAGCCGGTACGCAAACAATCCTCATCTCTCTCTTTTTCTCTGTTTCTCTTTATCTAGCTAGGCTGACCAGAAGGTCCATTTTAACCCTTTTAGACGCAAAACTAGACTATTCGAGTGACACGGGACGCACAGACTGCCTAAACGCAGTGCAAAAGCAACAAAAACATAGTTGCATATAAAAGTGCGGTTGAAACTTATCGACTGTTATCAATAACTCGTGAGTAATGTATTCTATCGGAAGTAATATGAAAACATCGGTTTCGTTAACTGAAAAGTGGTTATTTACAGCAACAAAACAAAGCGTGTTTTATGGCTTTTGTGATTTGACTCTTTTTTACGCGGACAATTGTTTTGCAAAAGACTCAGTCATTGTACAAACAATTTCTTCTCTCAATATTTTGTTATATTTCAGGAAGTGGCCTGTGAAAGACTATCTAATTAAAGGAATGCTATCGTCGAGGAACCCAATTTAACGATACAATAAATACGACACTAACACGGTATCATTGTGTAAATTGCGACGTCGGTCAATACGCCATATGTTTTGTTTCAAAATATATCGAACAAAATTATATTATATAATTATATATAGTTCGTGTTCACTTACCCGATGTATCGAGGAGGCAGGAGAGGCGACGACCGGTCTGCAGGTCTTCGAAGTTCGGTCCATGATTACACTTCGCTCGTGTCCACTTGCACTTTGCTTCACTACAGTTCACTTTATTGCACTGCACTACGCGACGCGACGCGACACGAC
>JAITYT010000687.1:644907-669133 GCA_025433975.1 Liostenogaster flavolineata | reverse complement strand
ATGATCGGTTACGAACTGACACTGCTTAGGATCGCTGTAAGACACCTTGGTCGACCGAAATAAAAAAAAGAGAGCATCGTATTTCGATGAATTGTTATTGTTGTCGTTTTGAAAGTAAATCAATTACAAAAACTCCTATAAAAACTCATCTCGTTCTATTTTATTTTTGTTATTAAGAAGCACTTATATGAACAAAAAATGGCACGTGGTAACTGAGATTTCACGGTTAATGTTTCTACTCCAAAATGACAAAAAATATTTATCGTGACAACATACGTTGTTACAGCGATTTAAACGAATGCTGCATTTTCTCTGCGTCTAGGCAGTCGCATCTCGAACGAGATACATCGTCCTTCGCGTTTCTCGAAACTTTTCCAAACGACGATACATCGTCGTCATGCACTAAAAGGGTTAAAAGTGCACTGTACGACTTTTTTCCTCTTATTTTCGTATTTGTCGAAAATAAAGAAGAACGCTCGTATCGATTTTCAATGTCGGTTTATTAACGCTTCTGCACCTCGATGCGGAACGATTTTGCCGATTTTTATTACGATGATAAAGTAGGTGCTATTGCGATCAATCGTAAAACATCGAAATGCCGAGCTTTACTGCAAAAATAAGGAACTTACGATCGAGCATTCTTCCCTTTTATAATACGATCTCTGGTCTGACCTTGTTGTGTTTATCGCACTCCCTACTGCCAATAAGAACACTACGGAATACTAATGAAATAAATGGCGCTTTAGGTAACAAGAAAGTGGCGGTAAAGGTACAAAAGCTGACGCCGGAAACCCAGTCCTTGATCGTCGAGGAGTACAGGGTACTGCGAGACTTTGCCGGACACCCCAATCTTCCAGATTTCTACGGGATTTATCGGAAGCGATCCGGAAAGAAGACCGAGTACGACGAAATATGGTTCGTCATGGAGGTGAGAGACGATCGCTTTCTTCTTCGTAAATTTCCATCGTCGTGATGGATTTATTCGTTGAAAAATTCTTCAACGATTACGCTTCGATTTCGATCACGATTTCGACCGTAACACCGAAACGCGCAAGCGCGACGTAAAAAATCGAGGATTCTTCGATTTAGAGAAAAATCTCTTGGAAAAGAGTAGAAATAAAAGAAGTTGACAATCGAGCGCTTCGCTGCAACTTCCACGTCGAATTGGCGTCATTACAAAGACGAGTCACGCGTAATCTCGATCGATTTCGCGTCGTATCGTCGTGATTATCGCGCGAAGATCGATATTCTCGCGAACGGTTCTTACGGTGGTAGATACGATGCGTCCTGTAATGCGCCTCCTGTAACGTCGTAATTCTCCTCGACGAGACTAAGGAGAGCGAGAAAAAAGAAGAACGGGAGGAGGATGAGGAGACGTCGTGAACGGGAGGAGAGGAACGAAAGGAGAGAGAGAGAGAGAGAGAGAGAGAGAAGCGAGAGAGAAACGAGGCCAGAAGCGGTCGAGGGGTTGCCGTGTATATACCCATGCCCCGGGACCCGGAGGCAATTTCAAGCATTTGAGACGGTCGAATACACGGATAATTTACGACACGCGCGGCCATTAAACAATCATTAAACTCGTTCGTGTACGCAGGTGAGGCCCCGGCTACGTCGCGGCCCTAATTTACGAACGGACCTCCGCGGCGAGCCGAAAATATTATTACTTATCTCGGTTATAGCAACGATCGCTGACGTAATGGGTACGCGGTGCAGATCGATGGACCGTGATTCCCAACCCAGGTGAGCCCATCGACGGGCTCCCGGAGCCTTCTTTCGAAGATTCGAAACTTCCGATCGCGATTAACATTGTCTCGAAGCGTCGAAACGTTTCGGCGGAATTTCGACGCGCGACTTCGAGCCATTCCGACGATGAGACGTCACTCGACAGACGCTGCTCCGATTATCTTCCTTTTCATTTCTCCGGGACGTTCGAAGTATTCGACGACGAAATCCAGTAACGTCTGGATCGCGAAACGAAATATTATATGATATAAAAGAGATTCCAACGGAGATCTTTCGCTTGCAATACGGATCAAGATCGAAGGTACTTTCGGTATTGTTTCGGATTTTTTTCGAGGAGTCACGATAAATTCACGTTTTGCTCAGGGCGTCACAAAGTATTTTTATAATAGTATCTTTAGCGTGTAATGACAAAATAATAATAAATATAATATCTATATTTATAAATAATAATATCGTTCGTGGCAGAAACGAAGGGAAATTTTGTTGGTAATCTTTGTACGCTAGTCGCGATAGCAATTTTTCCAAAGTTATCAGAGAAGTCGGAGTAATTAGGAAATTCGCACGCATTCTCGATAGTACGAGCAATAGCACGAGTACTCGATAAAAAGGACGAATTCACTTGCATCGGCGTGCCGCCAGTTGAACGACGCTGGCCATTACCTTTGCTTTATTCCCGAGCGCCGTCGAGAGTAACGAGAACGACGGTCTCGTCCTAACCAAAAAGAGCGATGCCTACGTTACGACTCGCGTAAAACTCTTGCTTACGATAAAGCGAATCTAGAAGTTGCTCGGACGAGGTTCGCTATCTTTCGCCATGTGTAGACGAGAAGCTATAGAAATGTTCGTACGCCTAACGATCGCGTTCCCTCGGCGCGACACTGGCCACGCGGTCGACCGCGATTTTTCGTCGAGGCGCCGAAATCGGCCATTATTCCGCGACGCTCGTATTTTTACATAGAAGGTACATTTTCATTTCGTTAAAAAATAATTCCAACGCGCATACAAACGATCGCAAGAAGAGTCGAGGAAAACGAAGACGAATTAAACGAGTTAAAATCGTAACTGTGAAAGGGAACGAAATGAATTTTAATTAATTTTGTTCCTCCGTAATTAAATCGCGTTTTCGATGTCGATTACGACTAAAGAAGAACGAAGAATATCGGGCACAAGATGTCAACCGTCAACGATTTATGTCGACATAGTAACGCGAAAAATAATAGCCGGTTAACGATCAATTACTCCGAATAGCTAACCGATGTTAGAGTGATGATCGAAAAATGACGCATCGAATCTGCGAATCGAATTTCTCAACAAACCCTAGGAGACTCTAAAATCGACCGATACAATTGTGATTACCGCACTAAATGTAGCATAATACGGTTAAACCATCGCGAACAATGACGATCACCTCTCGACGATCAATAAGTAAGATTAATACGTCGCGATGCAAGGTAAGAAAATTCCTAAAAAATAAATGCAAAAAATCGTACAACTTTCAAATCGCCGCAATAGCGCGAACTGCATTATTTAACGGTTCGATCTCGCGTAGTTTCGTACTTGAGGAGTTTTCTATCGAGGAGGAAGCTTCGAACAACCGTAGACTTACGCGGGACGATATACCTTCGCGTTCAACGACGAAAGAAACGTAATGAGAGCCGCGCAGGTCGTTGCGTTAAGTTCGCTGATTGCCCGTTACCAGAGATTATAAGCGATAAAGGCGTTACGGACGGTGCCGTGTAAGAGCTGGCCAGAGGAAGACGAACGAACGAACGGAGAGAAAGACAGAAAAAAAGAGAAAAAGAGACAGGGCGTAGAACAGAGGGGTAAGTGGCAGTGGGAGACGAGGGTATCGTCGGTGCTCGAGGGGGCCAGCGTAACAACGCGCGTTTTGTAAGTCAATCGAGCTCTCGCGGTGCGTTGCGTGGACGAAAGAACGAAGGACGAAGGACGAAGGCAGGGGAATCGACGATTATCCCGACGCATCGAGAAAGAATGGCAAGAGGGAAGAAATGAAGGAAGAGAGCCGAGAGACGCGAGTTGCGCCGCGTTGCAACGACGACAATGTGCCAATGATTTATCGGCGGTTGTATTTCATATCGAGGGGCGAGGCGGAGGACGAAGAAGGGAGGAAGGGCCTTTACGAGTACGTCGCTGCTGATCGTGGCGGCCACGTCGACGATTCTCGCGAGGTCGCATCGAAGAAATTGCCTCGAAGGCGCGCGCACGCGCCTGCGCAGGAACGACGTGTAGATCGCTTGGAATTCGATGAAAATTGCGCTAGATTTGTTTGCAAACGTTTGCACTCGATGCAAAATTAATTTCGACTGAAATAAAATATCGAATACGTAGACTTCGAACGTTCCTAATTCTCCTCGAATTTAATTCTTCCCGAAGGATCGGGAACTACTGCATAGATCTCGACGGAAAAATGTCCTTGATTTTGCCAGAATTTATTTAATTATTATTAAAATGTCGACGATACGATCGACGGATAAATTTTGCTCGGCGCTCGAGAAACATTCTCACGCACTCGTTGGTCGAACGCGATTCGATTTCATCGAAACGATCCGAGGTGGAAAGAGGTCGTTCTATCGTCGCGTCGTTGAAGTCAAGCTCGCGAACTTACGTACGTACGAAGTTACATGGCACGTCCGAGGCGAGTTTATTCCTAAAAAAATGTGCAGGAAATTCAGCGAGGTCGCGAATTTCTAATCTCGGGTCCTGAATTAAAATTACTTCCGCAATTACGAAGGCATTTCCATCGTCGTACGTTCGTTCGTTCGTTACTAGGTACGTGCGACATCTCGAGCCCTTGAACGTTATCCGCTTACACGCGGATAACCGAGAGTCCGCGCGCGTGCTCGCCGAACAAATTACGTCACGACTGAAATTAAGTGAGGATCGCGTGGAGATTTACTCGCGGAGAGAGAATAATCCTGGCGGGAATGTAACGTCGCAATTATCGTGATATCCTGATGCTTCCGTGACCGCGATACGGAACGAGTGTCGACCACGAAATCAGGTTTCGACGAATCCACGCCACGCCGATCGAGGTACTCGATATTTCGAGAGCGTTTTGGTGATCTTTAGCGCCGTGTTGTCGAGGGTCGCCTCGATTTCACGTTACGAGCCAACTTCGATCTTCGTGCGAGCAATGAAGCGAGATTATGTACGAGTATGGACGTTCTTTCAGCTCTGCGAAGGTGGACCGGTTATGGATCTGGTGAGGGGACTCATCGCGTGCAACAAGAAGATGCGCGAGGAGCACATCGGTTACATCCTTAAGGAAGTGATCAAGGTGAGTTCCGTGATCTTTGGATCACTCCTTTACGGGGATTTACCCCGTCGATCGACCAGACGGTACGTGCGATAACTAGGAAAATTTATGAACCGTAGAGACCTTCTTTCACTGAACAAGCGATTAACGATAAAATGGTTTATGAATTTATAGCGCATCTAACGAATGAACTGAGCCTCAAATTTTCTATTTCGTTATTTTCTACTTCGGATAAGATGATACGAAAATTAAATACAGCTGTCGATGAACATAAAAGACGCGTTTGAAAAAATAAAAATGTTACATACTCAAAGGAATAATTCTCACTTCGATCTGAATGTTATATACGAAACTATTAAAATCCAAAGTATGCGAGAATCACTTCGTAAAGAGTTCCCATAGTTTCCGAAACAATAAACAAATCAAGTCGGTATCGAAATTTCGTGATCGAATTTACGAAATTCTATTTGAAATTGATATAACCGAAGATGATTCGCGGTGGGATTGTCAGTGAATTCGATGTATTTCGATGCGTAATCTTGCAAGGAAAAGAGAGAAACGAACCTTCGCTGGTTCCATGAGCGCAACGGGGTTCGTATCGTCGACGGATATAAGTACAAGCGTGAAACGGCTACCGATATCCTTTTACCTGTCACGCGGGATACCAATCTTACGGGCAAATAAACGTACGCTGTTCTACCTTGCACCCAATAAATTATCTATAGAGGATAAATAGCCCAGTGGTAATACGCGCGTGAATAATTGCTCGAGCCATTAGCGAAGACAATCGACCAGTTTGCACGATGATCTTCCCACACGATCGAAGATTTACTACGAGCTCGATAAATGACCGAGTCAATCTTTTAACATCGATTCTGCGCCATTCGTGATATTATTGCCCACAAACAGGACGTTTCGTGAATCCGAACGTGTCGTCGAAATTTTCAAAGAATGCGACGATGAAATCTACGAAAAACGCGCGGTTTTTTCTTTGTTAAATAAAAAAAAATTGCAAATATTCTCGACAAATGTCGATCGATTCATTTGTCAAAATGTCGATGTCAATTATTTTAACGCAACGAATTGTTCGATTTGCTCGAGTGGAAAGAATGTCGAAAACCGCTTCGAAGCTCTCAGCCTCGCGATGTACGATAAAATCTTCCAAGGACGGAGAGTCCCACGAGTGTGAAACGTTTCCCGAAGAATTCGTTGGATGCGTAAACGCGGAGCACGGGTCCGAAACTCTCGATAAAAAAAGGCGAAAGCCCGACGAAATAATAAATCGTCCGACGAAATAACGTGGGCAATGCTCGTGATCACGCGGTCGCTCCCGCTCGATCGGCCAAGGTAATTATTTTTTGCGAACCGTACAGAGAGTTATATGTCAGCGAGAAGGAAAGATGGCTGTCGTGGAATGTCCAGCAAAGTCGTTGCCACGATCCTCTCCCATCGTCCGTCCTACCTTTTAACCCGAGGAGCAATAAATACCACCTGCGCGGTGAGACGAGAAGCCATGGCGAAACCGACGACTACAATGATGGCGTTGGTAGGTAGGTAGGTCGAAAAGAGAAGGAAGAGCCACGTTATTATAACATAATTGTCTCGGCTGGTATGTCCAATTGGGATTGCTATAGAGCCGCGATGACATCGGTTTTACGACGTCCCTGAGAGCCCCAACGAACAAAATCGATGATGAGTTGTTACCCAAGATTGGGATGGCAACTTTGGAAAACCATTAGGGATAGAAGATTTGTGTAAATCGGTGAGTCGGTCCAAGCTATCCTCTAAAATATTTATTTTAGAGAACGATTGATTCCAAAAAGTGGAATATTTTCCACCAAATAGTGGTGGTGATTACTATCGTTAGTCACCAATGCCGTCATTGACCGAAGTTTTACGAGAAATTAGCGAAATAGCAGTGAAAAGTCTCGCGACTCGATTTTTACAACGTGGTACGATTCCAATATTTTATCATTCTCGATGCTAATTTCGATATTGAGGAAAAATCCAACCGTCGGAATCAAGAGTACGAAGGAACGACCATACTTCCGTTTTACGGCCGGTGAATTTGCGTCTTACGAGAATCGCTCTTCTTCGATGATTGGTAGTCGGAAGGCTCGTTTTTACGTGGCTTTGCGACGATGAACGGAAACGAACACGACGTTCAGGGATACGAAACGATTCTCACGTCACGAATGGAACTCTAATTCGCAGCCAATGTAAAACGTTCGTTTCCGTCTCGAACACGGCGCTTCGATTTTCCATTTCCGGTCGGCGCGATGCGCCATCCATTGGTCGTCCCTCCATTTTGCTGCAGAGCTTTCGATCGTCCTGATACTGTCGAATCCTCCTAATAATTATAATATAATAAAAATAGTTCCCTATACAAGCCAGGAGTCTTCTTAACGACTCGATCGTAAACTCAGGAATTAACCTAAGAACCGAAGAAGTGACCTCGAAGTCGATCGAGGAACACACGAACACGTATGCACGGAAAAGGAGGAGAAAGAATAAAAAGACAAAAAACGCATCTATCCTAGTTCTTACGACTGGGGAAAACGTTAGAGCGATAGTCGAGTTTTAACGAAGGGCAATAGTTGCTAGCTTGCCGGGTCGACTGTACGCGAGCACCTATCGCTTTTCAATCGGTCGGCATAGTAAGTATAGACCAGAACGGTGTAACTGTCACGAGCTATAAAACGGTAGGCGCTTAATATGTATTATTACTGTCATGTACGCGGTGCACAGATACACGATAAGCGGTGTTTAGAAAGGCATCGACGTGTGGATTACAAAACAGTATCCACGCTTTGTAAAGGGGCAACATCCACGATATTCGGTTTTAATTCGCACTACACTCCGCTCAAAAATTCGACGAATGGACACGTGACCTTGATCGTTTATCCAACGCCTATCGAGAATTCGTTGTTCTTGACATTATCCTAAAAACCAGATGGAAGCTGACAGATAGTTCGTGTAACATCAATTACTATCTTTCTAATAGCGTTATCCCTCTTTGCTTCTTTATACTCGTACGTACAAAACTGGTGATGTTAGCTCTATGATCGTCTTTTCTCAACTCAGCCGTTCACTGCACAAATCGATTAACTCCATAAAAAAAAAGCGAAGAAAGGTAACGAAATAATTTTTTTCGATAGTTTTACTTTATTTCTTACGAAACATTGCTAAACAAATTATCTTTGCCATTGAACACTGGCTGTTGTATTTGAATTACATTGTCGTAACGATTTATGTACATTAGAGTATGCAGTTAATTAAAATAGCTTTTGAAATAAATTATTTATTATTCAATGGGCAAAAAATGTTGTCATTCGACCGTGTTAATCACGATTATTTGGGAAATTTATTATAAATTAAATAAATAATATTAAAAAACCAAGTGCTTTGACGCTTAAATTTAAGAAACAAAAAAGTGGAGTTAATCGATTCGTGCGAACGGCTCGACTGTCTCGCCAATGAAAAATCATCCCTAACAGCTTCGAGGATGGGAATATCACGCTACCATGCCTCGAAGTTGGAAAACTCGTGTCTCCACGACCCAACGAAGCTCTAGAAACGCCATTCGCCCCCACGATCGATTCCTACCGCGTGATCGTTCTCAAGCGACTGCTCGACGTCGTCAAGAACGACGTCAGGACAGAGCGAAGCAGAACGGAAGAAAAAAGGCGAAGAGCAAAGGCGATCGTTGTCGGTGCGCTTGCAATAATCAACCGACATTCTTTCCCGCGCCGTTCCCCCATTCTCGACGGCACGGTTCACGGGGGTTCACCAGAGGCGATAATATTTACGATTCGAGCAGTTTGTCACTAAATCATTAAGCGAGCCGTGCGTGCCTCGTGCTCGCACCGGACTCTGGTGCCTCGACTAGAGGAGGGTGGCGGTAGCAGTGGGGTCCCTTTTGCCACCCTCTTCGCCTTACCCGGTGGTGGCTGCCTCCAGACCGCAGAGAAGCGGGTATATCCCGAGGAAGGCTCGTGCTCGCCTTCCTCCTCTACCTTCGCGGAACGCCTTCCTACCACCAAGACGAATACGTGTTCCGTCGGCCCGGTAGCGATTCGACCACGGTCACTCGTGCGGTAAATCAGGCCACGCTGACGTTTAATGCCGGCAAATTACACGCGAAATAAATGCCCGCGAAGTGCGCTCGCGAGAAAGTTCAAGGAGGCGAGGGGTACGAGGCGAGACAAGGTGGAAAAAGGAGAGAGACGAGGTGGAGAAAAGAGAGAGACGAGGAGTCCAAGGAATATCTCGATCCTCTTTATTTATATCCAGCATCCGTCCGACTATCCTTCGTTCCCTTATATTTTTCCTCTTCCTTCTTTCTTTTCTCCTCTTGCGTCTCTTCTACTCTTCCTCCTGCCGCCGCTGGTGGTGTTACACAACGCTACTCCTTCTTACCTCGGACTTATCTTGTACCTTCGACGACGAGCAACGATACGCGTATTAACCTTTCGAGCAGGTTCGATGCACGCCTCTATGTGCGTATGCATGTATGTGTGTACGTACGTGTACGTATGGATGGATGGATGGATAGACGGATGGCGTGGATGTACTTACGCGTATGGTCAAGTTCAGCGTTTCTCCATGTAGCCTCGGCACGCCCGATTAATACGATTATTCCGGACGAGATACGAACCAATCGGGTAATGCGTACGAAATACGCGTGCCGGATACACGCGTTCCTACAAGCTGACTCGCTGTAAGGTTATGTAATTTGGCAGCCGCGGTTTCCGCGGAGGAAAATTACCTTACCAGGCTGCCCTCGGCTGATGCCTCGAGCGATCGATCGATCTTCCTACGTGATTTTTTGCGCGCCTAAAGACTCATTTCGCGAGAGATGCCTCGACAATGCGTCTAATGCGCGTCGCAACGTATCGGTGAGGAACGTTTCGACCTTCAAATCTATCGAGTTTCGACGAAATAATGCCCGTATCTCGATATTGCATTTTGCACTCGTACGATGGTATTTTCGTCCATCCAATTTCCAATTTGTTATACAAAGGAAAACATCGATGTACGAACGAGTGAATTTTTTAATAATAAACGATCACGTCTAAGTTTACGCTGCCATTTTGCGTTTTTGCCACTTTCGATTTCTCGATGATAACGTCTTTAGTCGGTAGACACGAAATTACTGTCGCCTTACCGTAGTTTAAAGTAGCAGAGGGGAGAGGAACAGAGCCGGAGGGAAATAAAAGGTAGAAGAGAGAGAGAGAGAGAAAGGTACGAGACAAAGAAAGAGAAAAGTGCAAGAAGGGAGTCGAGCAGCAGGAACGTTCTCGAACGTAAGACGTAGTTTCGAACGCCCGGCTCGATGATGAGCCAGGTATTAATGATTTCATGCGCATGCCAAGTCCGAGCCGTTGGCCGTGGGTACGGCGCTTGTTACGCGGCCGGAGCCGGCAGGCCGCAAATTATAGATCGTTCAATTTGCAGTAAATCTATAAAGACGATTCTCGAGAGATGCCGAAGGTGCCGAGTTGCCAGGCTCTCTCTTCCGCCTCGTCGTATTCGTTCTGTGTATCTACCTTTCGTCTCCCCCTCCTTCTCTCGTTGCCACCTATTCCCCAGTCGATTCGGTCCCCTGTTTTTCCTTCGTTTACTTCGACCGTCGCCCAGGTCGAAGCTAACAAGTAAGTCGATCTTGGTACCCGCCATCTTTACGTAAACGACGTTGCGAGCGGCTCCGTCTTCCCCCTTTCTCTCCCACCAATGCGATAAATAACGATTGGAATTTGTCGTATCCAATTAAATTGCACATGTGTGTGCGTGTGTGTGTGTGTGTGTGTGTGTGTGTGTATAATGCATATAGGATTAGGCGTGAATCTATAAATAATGTATAATCAGCCAAGAAACGGTGAAATATATCTGGGAAAAGAGACAAAGAAAGAAAAACGTCAAATTTTTCGAAACCAGGAAACACATTTAAAACTAAGAATGGGAAATTCGAGGAATTACGAGATCTATTTCACCGATCCTCTCGCGTCTAGGATCGACGAGAACTGACGGTTTCATCGTTCTAAGGAGTCACCTAGACCGATCGAAGTATAAATAAGAAACAGCGTCGTCGACGTCGTTCGACGAGCTGACGTTGTTGTCATTTCGATAAATCACCCAAGCTCCAAAACATACGTCCGTGTTTACCGAACGCCCACCTTCCGAAACACAAAAATGTTCAGAATTACCGTAAAATTTTTTAGAACTAGAAGAAGCTCGGTTCGACGTGATTACGTTTTTGGGCACAGGTACACTTAAAATCGTTTCATCGAAACGAATGTAAATGAACGATAACGAGCATGTCGACCTGTAATTCTAAAGATGTCCCGAAATAAATTGTCCAAAAATCTTATTCCTTCGATTTGCACAAAACCTCCCGCTCGTCCCATTATTCGGCTCGATCC
This sequence comes from Liostenogaster flavolineata, assembly GCA_025433975.1. Classification (NCBI taxonomy): domain Eukaryota; kingdom Metazoa; phylum Arthropoda; class Insecta; order Hymenoptera; family Vespidae; genus Liostenogaster; species Liostenogaster flavolineata. The sequence goes on along the minus strand of JAITYT010000687.1, from coordinate 657,691 downwards.
TTGCTTTTCAACGAAAAATGATCCTTTTGCGTACAGGCGGTGATCCACCTGCACGAGAACAACGTTATTCATCGGGACATATGCGGCAACAACGTCGTTCTGACGAAAGAGGGCGAAGTCAGGCTAGTGGATTTCGGGTTGACGCGCATGATAAAAGGAGAAATGGGCAAGAGGCGCACGTGCATCGGCTCGCCGTGTTGGATGGCGCCGGAAGTCGTGATGAGTAAGAGTGGTGGCACCGACACCGGATACGGAAGTCGTGCCGATGTTTGGGCCATTGGCATCACAGCTATCGAATTGGCGGATGGTAAAGCGCCCTTCCAGGACATGCATCCCACCAGAGTGCTCTTTCAGATCGTCAGAAATCCGCCGCCGACTCTCTATCGACCGGCAAACTGGTCGCAAAACTTCAATGACTTCATCTCCGAGTGCGTGTTCCTATCTATCGAGATAATAAAGATCGAAAATTTGTCCGACCGGCTTAATCCCACATACGTGTTACTATTCGGCGCAACCGTTACGAAACTCTGACCAATTCATTGCTGTTCGTTTTAGATGCCTTGAGAAAAATCCAGATAACAGACCGTTCATGGCGGAAATCATAGAACATCCGTTTTTGTCGGAACTTCCGGAAAACGACTATCTGGTAAATAGAATTTCCCTTTTCTAACTTACGAGTCGTCTTAATAGATGCTAAAAATAAATAACGATCTTGGGATCTTCTAGTTAACGCAAGAGATCAAGGCGCTGGCTATGGATGTCTGCGCGAAGGGGAAAGCCGAGAGAAAGCCGGAGGTTATCGTTCGTAAAAATTTCTTAAAGGTAATCGCTATGATGATCGTTCGAATAAACAAATAAAATCGAACTCTAGCAAGTTAACGACGTGTTAATAAGAAAGAAGAATGAATTCTTATAGTAAAGCATGGTACATAGTAAAAACATATATCTCTTTAGACTCACCAAACGGATCCGCCTGAACCAATGTTTACCGAAGATCTCGCAGCGCTGGAGCTTCTGACGGAGGATACGATTTTGAACGAGTTGCAGGAGAGATTACATCAAGGCCATTACCACACCTTTATCGGCGATATTTTGCTGATACTGAATCCCAACGAGAATCATAATATATATGGACCTAACGTATGAATCTGACCTTCCATATCTGCAAAACGAAGAAACCAATGAGTTTCGTGAACAAAATTATGATGTTAAAATCGACAGTAGCAGATACATTCTATATGTCGTAGTCGTTCAAGTATACAATTTTGAGTTAACTAATTCTCGTTGTACGTCGAATATCGGTATTCTTTCGATATTCGTGCGGTTACTCGACGACGTTACGATCTTTCTTTTAAAACTTAAAAGAGAATTACGATAATTAAAAACACATGTAACGGAAGTAGATCGATCGTCTTGGACCGCGATTGTTATATTTTCAAAAATACGTCGATTCACAGTAACTACGATAAAATAGAAGGACTATCACGTAGAAACCCATACGTCATCATTTTACAGGATCACGCAAAATATATGTGCAAATCGCGGTCAGATAACGCGCCACACGTTTATTCAGTGGCGGACAGCGCTTATCAAGATGTTCTGCATAACGAAGAACCACAACACATAATATTAGCTGGTGAAAGTAATTCTGGAAAGACAACGAACATGTTACACACGATCGAACACCTTATGTTTCTAGGGAAAGTAAGTACGTCTGCATTTGTACGTTTATCGCTTTAAACATTAAAATAACATTTGAAATCATAAGATCCTGCAAATATCTCTTAAACTTTCGTAAACGATTTATTATGCGTACAACGCATGTAACGCTCATATTATTGTACAATCTACGGTAGTTTTTATCATTCGCAATGAATATCGTCATAATTGTATTAAATTTATGCGACGTCTTGTGTAATGCTACACTTCGTTTCTTTCTCCTCTTTTCCATATTTGATATTTTCAGAGTTTACAAGATACAGGAGCTAGAATCATGAGAGCGATAAAGGTAATTCATGCGTTCAGTAACGCTGCAACGCCACTCAATCCAAATTCAACGAGATGCGTACTGCAGACTCAAACAACATATGGATCGTCTGGAAAAGCATCCGGTGCTATATTCTGGTTGTATCAATTGGAAAAGTGGCGCGTCTCTACGCGTGACAGGTTGAAAACTACCATAAATACATCTTATAAACGTAGAAATTATAAAATTATATTTTAATACAAAATATTTACGAAGTTCACTTTCTACGCTGAAATACATTCACGACATTACAAAATTTACGATATCAATAATTAAGAAAGAAGAAAGATGATAAAATATGACTAAAAAATAATAAACAGGACAATTGTAACGATGCATAAAAAAAACGTTTTGCAGGAATGAATTTAGCACGTTAAAATCTGTAAGATAGGACCCTAAAAATTAAAAAAAAATCGATACGTACGAATTTTCCCATTTTTGGAGGATTTTTCCTACCTATAAGCTTGGAATTTTTCGCGATTTTGGCCAGAATCTGACTATCGATTTTTATGACTTTAAATGATCCTATTTAATGTAAAAACACGTAATACATAGTTAAAATATGGTTAGAACACTGGAATATATTTAAAATACGTTTTCGTCATTGCAGGAATCAATCCAATTTTCATATATTTTATTATTTCTACGATGGACTTGATGCATCGGGGAAATTAGGGCAATATGAATTACCGCCTGGAAGAAGACTTCGATATCTTAGAATTAGCGAGAAGGGCAACGAGAGAAAACGATCCTTCAAAGTTAGAAACGATCCTAGCGGCAATATCGTTAAATTCGAAGAGCTTAAAGAAAATTTGCAAATAATGGAAATGGAAGAGTATTACGATACAATTTGGAAAATACTCTCAGCAATTTTAATACTCGGTGAAATTAGATTCGTGGAAGGTAACAATGGTGAAGCTGACATGGATAGCACCGATATGGCTAACAGAGGTAAGAAAAAATGTCCTTTTTCATCGATAAAAAAAAAGTATCGTTCACATAATTCTACATTAAAAATGCATAAACTAATAAGATACGTAGCACTATAAAAGTTAGATATAAAATAAATCTAAAATTTCAGTCGCAAATCTCTTGAATCTTGATTCGAAAAAATTTTGTTGGGCGTTAATTAATTATTGCCTGATCAGAAAGGGGGCAGCCATACGCAGAAAGCACACGTGCGAAGAAGCAAGGGAAGCAAGAGATGTTTTAGCAAATACAATCTATCAAAGACTCGTAGATTGGATTATTAATACAATAAATCTTAAACTTACGGTCACGCGAGCTCTTTTGTAAGTTATTCGAAACCTCAGAAGCTAAACTCCCAAAAGGAGTAACCTCATCATTGCAATCATCATTATTTTACAGTGGCGATAAGTTCTCCATCAGCATCTACGATCTTTTTGGTTTCGAGTGCTTCGCAATAAATCAACTCGAACAATTGACTGTGAACACGATGAACGAACAAATGCAGTGTTACTATAATCAACGTATATTTGCCTGGGAAATGGTAGGCCACAAACAGTGAATGCATAGAATGATTGATCCAACAAAGGAGACCTGAAATTCACTCGCTTCCTTTTCAGCAAGAGCAAGAGGAAGAAAACATTCCGATACAAAAGCTACATTTTTACGACAATAAGGACGCCATTGATCAATTGATGGGACGAGAAAACAGCCTGTTTCACATAGTCGATAGCGCATCCAGACAGCTCCAAGACGCTCGATACATCTTAGAAAAAATTAAGCAACGCGCTCGCAATGCGCACGTGAAACCGGTCAGTTCGCATGAATTCATCGTAGCTCACTATACCGGCACGCTTGTCTACGATGCGAGTGAAATCGCCGAGAAGAATCGAGATTTCGTTCCACCAGAGATGATCGAAACATTGAGACTCTCCGAAATCGAAGTTGTAATACAATTGTTTACGAATAAATTGACGAAAGCCGGAAACTTGACGATTGACACTGACCCATCTAATCCATCCGACAAAAAAACCACGGAATCCAAACGGAATAAAGTCCCGCAAGAAACAGCTAAGCTCAGGGTAAGACATTTTTTCTACGATTGTTCGGATCAAAAATAAACGATAAAATAAAGACGAAGAACGTAGGAGAGAGATTACTCTTCAATCGATAAAATAATTTTTATATTATTCTTTATGAGACATTTCTTCTCACACAGCTACTAACGAAAGATCTTTACTTAAATTTCGCATTATTTCAAATAAAATTATTATGATAAGCGTCTAATATTTATCGATTACGATAATTGGAAGCACGAATTCGGAAATACCATACACGCATTAATACGCACACAATGTGTACAGAAATATAATACTACATCCAGAGGACAGTACTCGCAAACTCGGAAGATGAGAACATGCACCATGATATTTCGCTCTACCAGCCTAGAAATCCTGAAGAATCTGTCGATAGGCGGTGGTAGTGGCGGTACGCATTTTATTAGATGCATACGATCCGATCTCGAAGGTACACCTCGTGGATTTTATCGTGATGTAGTCAGACAACAAATAAGAGCTTTAGCCGTGTTGGATACCGCGAAAGCCAGACAGCGCGGTTATCCGTGCAGAATATCTTTCCAAGAATTCCTTCGAAGGTATTTATTATTATTATTATTATTATTATTAAGACTGAAAATGATTAACAAATGAATTATAATTAATGTTAACTTTTCATTACAGATATAAATTTTTGGCATTCGATTTCGATGAAAACGTCGAAATAACGAAAGATAACTGTAGGCTGCTATTAATCAGATTAAAAATGGAAGGTTGGGTAATCGGTAAGACGAAGGTGTTCCTGAAATATTATAACGAAGAATATTTGTCGAGATTGTACGAGACTCAGGTAAAAAAAATAGTAAAAGTTCAATGCATGATGAGAGCCTTTCTAGCGCGGAAGAAAATAGCAAACAAGGTCGTCGATCTTAAGAAAAAAATTGGTAGGTAAATTGATCACCAAATGGAACGACTTATAGTACGAGCCAATCATTAACTCACAAAGATATAGATATCCCAACTATGCCTAATAATGTATCACGCATATTAAGAACATTTCTTGTGCATTGCTTCATAAATGTAAATATTTTATATGTGGAAAAGGCTCGTACGTCTAATATCCTGCGGTACAAGAAATTTAACGGATATTGTTTCAGTAAAGCAAGCGTCGATAAAGATACCGGAACCGTCGATAGAGATGTCAGAGGAGGATGCAGCGTTAGTTCTACAGAAAGGTATAATCAAGGGGGAAAAATGATTCAATTAGGGAGCTTCAAGACCTTCGATAACCCCAGTTATTTTAACAGATATGTTTTTTTAATCGCTTAAACACTTATTTTAACAGCATACAGAGGGCATGTTGTACGGAAGGAAGTGACACCAATGTTGAAGGGGGAGATGGATCAGGAGACGAAGAACTTTATGAAATTCTACAGCAGCAAATGGAGGTCGAAGAGCATATTCCAAGTCCTCCTACATTACCGTGCAGCCCGCTATCAAGACCTCGTGCAATTCTCACAACAAGTAAACAATGAATACAAATTCGCTTTGCGCCTACAACTGTCACGAGAAAAAAAAATTAATATATAAGCTACCACAACTTGTCCATTTTTAACAGTTGACACTAATGCATGATAACTTCGTTTTAATTTCGATCTGTTGCCGATCAGCATGCACAGATATTTCCTTTCCCTTCAGGTTCATCTGTTCAATCAAGCGATAGCGGGGGCGTTGGAAACAACGAATGATCGCATACCCCTAGAGAGGGTCGACCCGGGCATCAAAGCATCCACATATTTAGGCCAGATAAAACCACCCCAAGTGCATAAGTTACCCTTTGACCCCTATCACGAGCTACCATTCTTCGACACAAGTTACATGAATGATCCGTCAAAGAAAAAACGTGCTGGGTGAGTCGATTTACATTTTCAGTAAAAATTAAATAAAATATCTGCGTAGATATTCCCATCGGGGTGGAAACGATGCTAATTAATTACGATTTTACATCGTGCGCTTGTTTATAAGCTGTAGCATATGCGGTAACTTTGAAACGTATTAACGTATCTACTTTTTAACATGAGAATTATGAGAATAAGTAAGTTTTAACGAAAACAAAGTTTCGCGTAAAAGAAGTAAAAATTAAGAATCGACTTCTGCATAATTAAATACTAGAAATTAAGCCAAAAACGATCAGTTATCATCATTTAGTACAAAATTTCACAATAGTTATCATCATTCACGTAGTAATCTAAAAGATCTATTATCTAAAAGATCATCGTCAGAAGCTGCAGAGACTCAAGTATATACACGTTTGCGATCGAACTTTGTCTCCTGTCTCCTACGCCCGTAGTCCCGTCCTTTGTGTATGTCTTCTCCGCTGTATGACGTCTTTGTCCAAGTAAGAGTCGCTCGAAACACTCGGTGACCGTTAGCGTCAACTGAGAAATACGTTCTGCAGATCCGTCTCGTCATCGGCGTCTGACGACGAGCATGAAGCCTGGGATGCGCCATTAAGGAGACAAACGGTGCCTTGGGCCAACAGCAACTGTCGTACCAGAGGTGCCTATCGCATTTCCTTTCGTCCCCGGTCCAGGTGTCGCGCGATAAAAGTGTCCGGATCATTGGCCTTCTTTTCCACGAATCACGCAAGAACACGAAGTGTTTTATTCTTAATATCTTTCTATCTCTCTTTTTCATTACTCTTACTCCGCACTGTCATGTTCTTTCTGAATGGCTAGACAAAAAGACAATTATATATATGCTTACTATGAACTATAATCAGACAACAAGCAAAGAAACTTCGTAAAATGATCGTGAAAAATATCTTGTTCAAAGCAATCGAGTGTTATATCTATTTGTAGTCACTCGTTGGTGGTGCACGCACGATAATCTCTCAAAAAGAATACGGTCGGTTTAACGATAATATCTAATTAAATCACGCAGAACTTGCCATTTCGTCTTGCTACTTTAGCAAACGATCTTTCATCGGATCTTAAAGTACGATCTTTCTCTTTCGTTCTTTGATGCGCGTAAGCAGGGTGCTCCGCATGCCCTTCAATCACTCGACACTATTTTGACTCGATCTATTTTGACGTATAACGAGGTCCAGCGTGTACAAATCCCGGCATTCGCAATACCCTGTTTCGTATAGCCGCACTGATTAATTATTTCACGATTATCCCTTCCAGTTGCGTCGTCTGTACGTAAAGTGTCTCTTTTTGCCATGATAGCGAACGTCGCAAATTTTCACTTTTTGATCGTTAGACCCCCTTGCCGTTGACGTAGGAGGGTTAAAAGAAAACGACAAAACGAAAGAACTCGATACTCTCCGCCTTGGACACGCGACAGTTACTTATAGGAGAGAATTCACTCTCCAGTCGATCTCTCTACATTTTTCAGACGTCGAGGTTCAAACGACGAACTCGCCACATCGAGTGGCGCATCTCCCATCGGGCAACGGGGGACAGAGTCTGATCAACACTCCGTTTTCCAGGGACCCGAATGTCCCGGTCCGATGTCCACCAGAAGAAACGTCCCGGGGCAAGGTCGGCAACCCCGAATTTCAGCAACCTCCAATCAACCGTAGTCCCCTACGATCTGCCAACGCTCATAATCCTCGCTCAGTAAGTCTTCATCAATACCATTGAATCGCAACTGTTATCGCGATTCTCCCTTGTGTCGAATCACATCAAGCACACTGACTCAAACGATAACACTCAAATATAAAACCATCGTGTATCGTGGTAATTATTGATTTGAATACTTTCATCTTCCACGATTGAAATTTCTCTTAGACGAAGGCGTATCCATACGACAACGCATGAAAGTTAAATGTTAACATTTGTCTCGCTTCTTCAAAGTTCTGAGCTTTAATTTAATTATATTATACTTTGTTATAGCGATGGAAGTTTGACTTAAAATGATTATACGTTACATCTTTTCCAGAATAATTATGATAATACCGGGTCAATACGCTCTAGGAAGAAAGTTCCCCCACCTCCCATTCCATACAATCAGGCACCACCAGCATCATCATCTCGTAGTCACAATAGTTATAATTCGGAAAATCGAAGCAAAAGTAATTTAGAAAGCCGAAATGACTGGGAGATCGAGGATAAAGTAAATAGAAACCCCAGCAGTAGCAATCGGTTAGTTTAGCTCTCAATAAACTTAATAGAATTAACGTAGAATTGATTTCGTCGATTGTAGTACGATCGATAATTTATTTTCAGTGTCAATCCTATTCAAGAAATGCAGATGATAGGCCGTAAAAATAACAATATGGATAGCGAAGACGATCCACCTTTCAATTTTCAGGTAAGAAGGAAAAATTAATAAAGATATTATTACTACACTTATTCGTTACCTAATTATCCATAAAAATATCCATTATAATCTTAACATATATTTTTATAAATTTGTATTCTATTCCTTTTAACTTTAGGCTATGCTGAGAAAGACTCACCATCAACGAGCCTCAATGAAACGTACACCCATATACGACAGTTATGGCCCTTCTCCCTCGCCTATGTCAGGATATCGCCCAACTAGTCGTGAAGACCACTACGATTCGAACGTTGTTTATAGAAGTGGCGGAAGTCGTAGAGATTCTTCTGAATGGAGTCCAAATGAGATGGTTAGAATGTCAGAGAAATATGGTAGAGAGGGAGCTTGGGGTGGAGACCGTTCTGATCATCCGGACATGAGTGAAAGCGTCACCACAGAAATTGCTCCAGGCATCATTGTCGAGGGCTACGTAGCCGAACTGTAAAATTTGCCAAATCGTCAAAATCTAAGACTTTCCTTTGTGGATAACAAAAAACCGAAGTACAATTAATGTGCTTTCATTTTCGATCTTAAAGAAAGAAGTAATATTTTAACAAAATATACATTTTCAAAGCAAATGAAAAAATAAATACAAATTTTATTATGAAATTTCGTATCAAAACCGAAAATTATAAAAGATATTTGAAGTACATAATTTCTTTGTATTTTTTATTACAATGAAACAAAATTATTAGAGAACATACGTTGAACTAAAAGTAATTTATTGAAACTTTAAATTCGCTAAAATTATCTGAATCGTGTGTTTGAAAAAAGTAAAAAAACGAATAGACCGTTCGAACAAGAATTCGAAAACGTTGCCAATTCTCGAAATAATTCGTAATCGCATTTGTATATATAAATCTATTTTTATTAGTTTTTGTACTTCAATTGTAACAACTTTTTGGCACTAGTGGTCGTTTCTCACCAAGGACAAGATTGTTTTTTGCCTACCGTAGTTTCTGTCTGACGTACAATTGACATGCCCTTAAAAGGACACGATCTCCTATACGAATAAATTCTAGAAGTTAGCAACATAATTGGTAACAATGAAAGTAATGAAGAGTTTGCATGTTTTCTGTTTTATCAAAATAAAGAATGTTATAGTTATGGAACGTATTATTGATTTTGTTTGATTGTCAAGTTAAAATTAATTTCGTAGTTTTTTATTCTAGTCATCCTTAGATTTATTTCAAATCAAATACAATAAAGAATCAGAGAGATCAACATAATTATAACATAATGAAAGAAATTTTGTCTGCCAACAATGATACAAGATCGATACAAAGTAATGATACATTTCTAATACAGAATCTTACGGTATCGGTAAATAATATTATCGTTATCTTTACAACAAAGCCTATGAATGAAATGAACAATTTTGCAAATGGAACTGATTGCCTGAAGCAACAACAAAAACGCACTCCCTAATTCCTACAGCGATTCCCTAATTACCTTCGTTAAATAAGCATTTATAATCAATAACTAAATTTATCGATTACATTCGCAACGCTTGTAACAAAACATCATAAACAAAATACGATTGATGTACGATTATTATAAAAAATAAACGATCTAAAACGTAAAAAGAAGATATTATTTCATCCATTCTAAAACAATTAATTCAATATAAAAATATATCGAGAAGAGAATCTTAAATTTTAATAATAATAAAGATTCTTACATTATCCAACAAAATACAACATTACGGTCATGGCACAGCAAACGAACTGCTTAAATAAAATATAGACTTCGTTATATAATTTATATCTGTGTATAATAAAATTGCATATAACATCATATACCGCTCTCATTATTACTTAACATTTTCTCCTTCCATAGAATTATATAGCATAGAATATATGTATACACAAATATATATGTAATATGTATATATAAAAAAATAACCAAATAAGTCTTTAACATAACATTAAAATTCAATACATATTTTCGTCAAATCTCACTTTTATAAATTAAAAACTATACCTATTTTATAATACTTTTCATTGAATAATACCATAGTGTCACTTTAACATAATACAAAAACTAAATCCTTCCAGAAATTAAATATAACAAATAATTTCCTTCGAACACAATATGAGTCATATAAATGCTCATTTCTACTATGTTAATATATATTAAGTAATATGTTTTAATATATTACTAATAATGCTTGTATAGCAAGGTGAATCAAGCTTATAATATTTTAACCATTTCCCCCCGAATAATATAAACACGCGATTTCAAGTACGCAAAATATCCTAACTTCTCAGTCTATAAATGTCGACAATTAATTACGGTAAGAGTTATCTTGTGCGCTATTTTGTGGAGAGCTTTGCTTAATAATGTTCGCCAATGTATTCAATTTCGTTGGTTGAACTATTTGTAGGACCATATGAGCTTCTTCTAAGATTAAGAGACCACTCTGAGCATCGTTTGCTGACAGATTATGAGCCGCTATTACGTGTTGCTTCCAAGCAATGTGAGTAGGAAGAACCTAAAGAATTTAAAATGAAAATATATAACGTGAATCGTTGCCAAGCCAATTTTCATTATCACTTTACGTTATCCGAATTATTTCATGAACAATTCCAATCAAACACTTATTATTGTTTTAACATTGAGTGTTATAATGCTTCTTACATCATTCGTAAATCTAAATTAACTCACAATATACAAACTCATTCGAAATCGTGTTCAAATCGGGCGAATTGGAAATAAAACAATTAAAACTTTCTCGCGAAAAATACTTAAATTGCAATGTAGTATCTACTTTACCGCACAGTTACTAAATTTAACACACCTGTGAGCACCACTTGCAATTGAAAGATGGCGACATAGAATGAATAGCTTTGATATGTCTTCTTCGAAAACCCCAGCTGGCGTACGCGCGATCGCAAAAAGGACATGGAAAAGGGGGACCCAAGCGTGTCCCTTTGATAGCCTCCTCGAAGACATCCATTTTGCTAGTTTCGGTGAACTTAGGAAAAGTCGATTGAGATGGAGCGGTACTGTGATCCATCAAAGATTCCAATTGTTCGACTTCCGATTCGGATTGTAAATGTTTCAGAGATTCAGATATTTCCTCCGTATATAGCAAAGCTTTCCACGATGAACTTCGTAAATCACCTTCGTTAACAACTGGAAACATTGCATGAGTAGATAGTCCCAGACAAGGATCGGAAATTTGTCGAGCCTCCGCCATTATCGTCACAGCTGGTTTTGATGATCCTACAATTATCGTCCACAACTTAAATTTCTTCGACCTACATAGATAATCCGAGCAATCAATCGACGACAAGGAATAATACATATATCGCACTCCACTACCGTCCATAAATCTAAGTCTTTTTGTTTTCTCGAAAGGATAATCCTCGTAAATACCGTTGGTAAATAAAGGCTTAACGTTCTAAAGAAATATTTTATTTACATTTTACAACGGTATATTTTACAATACATCGTTAAAATAGACAAACAATCGTTACGTATACGTGGAGCGATACTTTTAACGTCTTTTCAAACTCAAAGGCGCACACAACCGTTTCTCCTACAATTCTGAGCTCAAAACACGTATCTCGTAATGAATGTGTCTCTCTCCGGATATTTCTAACCGTAATAAAAATCTGGGCACCACGGATGATATCGTTCGAACTATTATTGTCCGTCACAAAAATATTATCGAGTACTCAAAAGTATGATTAACAATGACAGGAACACTCGGTAACGAATCGTTAACACGTTAAGCGTCAAGCCTATTTTGTGTTCCTTTCCGTTCGTGCCACGATATGCTGGCAGCCCGAGAGACACGTATGGTTGCGAAAAGATTGCACGAATATCATCGAATGTATTCTTTTTACGTATCTTATCGCAATCTGTATATTGTTACGCGTACATTTTCAGGTGCGTGTGTGTGTATGTGTGGGTGCGAGTAATAATATTTAAGTACATTTTTCTATAATCTTTAAACAATTAAATATCTAATCCTTAATAGTCCAATGCCGCGTATTATTGTGCAAAAATCATTGAATTATTTTCATTAATCTTGTTATTGTTATGTTTTCGATCAACGCGTTAAATTTTAGGTCCTTTCTGTGAGTTTATTTCCACTTGTTAACTGTACCAACTTGTAACTGTGTGTGTTAGTTTTTATCCTTCCTGTCCACGCTAGAGCGCATTATGCTCTTCGCGTGCAAATTCAAACTCGATTTGATTTTGCGGGATAAAGTGCGCGTTCGCAGATATCTTTTATACACCTGAGTTTATTTCATTTTTATATTGTCAACGAAACTATAAAATGTGTCTGGAAACTGTACAAGAATAAAATACGTTAATTGTTTCGGCACGGTATTGCGGTGGAAGATGTGCCGTGGGAAGGCTGGTGTCGCCTAGGGAAAGGCTAACTAAGAAAGTAGTT
>JAITYT010000687.1:624499-644101 GCA_025433975.1 Liostenogaster flavolineata | reverse complement strand
ACATTTGTTATCCACGTGCGAATAACGGTTCCGAGAAGGTTCTAGACGCGAGGATTCGAAAATATTCTCTAACCGGACTCGATTCGAAAGAATGAACAACGCTTGGTAAAGAAGTGACGGTCAGAAAGGTTGGCTGACCGTGGGTGGTCCTACACTGATAGTGTCAGGCCGCAACATTAATAACGAAGATTTTGAGGACAATATTAGCAATAGTGACGACATGTAGAATTTCGATATTTCTATAGATGAAAATAAAAATCGGAGAAGCATTATGTTTTCAGAGAAGAGTGATAGTGACAATGGTAGTGATGGTAAAGTAATTCCTAGGAAGAATACGAATACCCAATACAAATCAATGAATCATCTTATAACTCTGATGTTTTTCATCAAAAAAATTAATTTTTTTTTTGTTACAACCCTAATACAAAAACGTTCAGTAGATAATTTCTCTTCGGATTGATATAAGAATACGTGGCCTGAACGAAAAGTATAAAAGACTGACGCGACGCTTATCACGTTATTTAATAAAAACGATAAAATGAAATACAAATCGGCATAAAATTCGTCCTATGTTCTCAACGATCCGCCATGATTTCACGCGAATGGAAAGAAATCGCCTGCCTAATTCGCAGAACAAAAAGGATAGAGAAACGAACGATAAAAGAACGTCGAGCGCAAGGAAGGAACGAAGCCCGCGTTAAAAAGCGGGAAAATGATAACACTATTAAAAATGTAAAATAGGTTTATTTGCGACCAGTCGTGTGTCTTGTCTACAATAATATCGATTTAAATAATAGTCAGGCGGTGGCAGCTCGACCGTACGTTCGCTTGGCCGACGATTCGACCATACGATCGACCGATATTGATCGGCAGACCCAGCAAGAAACGAAGACCAAGGGAGAAGGCAAACGAGCAACCACGCGTGTTAAAAACGAACGAACGAGCGTATAGCATTCGCCGTACACCCTAATAGTTAAGCGTCGTGGCAACGCGCATTTCGCTTTAAATATTCTACAAGCATATCTTAAATTGCTAGTCTCATCGTATGCGCTACGATTTCTCTTCCTTTAAGTGTACTCGATAAAATAGCCGGTCGTGGGACGCGAGATCGCACACGCGTGTCCAGCACGGCCGGCACGCTTCTTCGCGCGCGTGTGTAAGTAAGTACGTGCGTGCGTGCTCGCGAATGTGTGTGTGTGTGTGTGTGTTGTGAATTTGCGTGGCTGTGTACGCGTGTACGAGTGTGTACGAGTTTGAGAGTGTGCGTGTGCGTGCGCGCGGGCGCGCTTACGTCCCCACGCACGCATGCCAAATCATCGTCCGTATATTTATATAGACTTCTTCTTTCTCACCGTGGCTATAAGCGCGATCGTTACGCGCGCACGCACCGCACAACCACACCTAAACGGGTTTAAACGTATTTACCTCTACGTTTGTATTTAATAATACGTGACAGTACGTGATGTTTCCTCGAGTATACGAGAGTCTCGCGTGTCTTTCCGCGGTAGAATCGACTTAATATCGTGCCGTCTGCGGCAAGGAGTGCGTACTTACGTTTGCGTGAACATGGTATAAACGACTAAGAAGGAATGTTACGTTATTTAGAATTCAGTGCGAAATAAAGACAAATAGCAAGAGCGCTCGGCCTCGTTCGAGGGCGCATCATGGATAGATACAGAGAGTGAGTGAGTGAGAGAGAGAGAGAAAACGTAAAAAGGATGCTTCGAACCTGCGATGCTGTTGCGTGACGGAAAGATAAAAGGCGAGAATATCGGAAAAGCCTCAGAGGAGTGATTTCTCGCTTCTTACACCGATGACAATAACGAAAGTAAATAGAAGATTTTCAAATTACGTTACCATTGGCCACGTGCGAGAAAACGCGAAGCGCATATAAATAATTTAATAGCGTATTTAATAATGCCTTTTCTCTAATCACCCTGTCACCTCGAGATCTACGAACCTTTCCTCCTCGATAGAAAGACGCCGATACGAACGACTGGCTGACGCGAATCATCGTTTACGAATTTCTCCGGGTTTGGATCCTCCTATTGCACGTAATATACATACAACTTAATTACAACCTCTGCATAAGTTTCGCATCACCTTTCCTACCCAAGCGCCACCGATCCTCCTCCCCTCTTTTGCGCTCGATATCTTCCCTCGTATTTCTGTGCATGCACCTAAACACGACTTTACGCGCAACGGCTTGTACAAGAATTTTACTCGTGACGTCTCGTACGCGAAACGAAGATCGCGAAGAGGTACGAATGGGAGGACAAAAAGGACGGAGGGAGAAAAAAAGGCAACGGAGCCAGACACAGAAAGAGAGGCAAGATCGGGAGAAGTCACGGAAAACTTGGAAATTGCAGAAACACCAGGGTCGGGGGCGAATGGGATAGTGGCGACGAGTTCACGGGACGTATTTCTATTCCAGCCAGTGGAAACGTTTCCGTTTGACCCCTGACTTAAATCGCCCTAGTCATTGAGTATAAACCGATCGTCTCTGAAACAAATACCTTTTCAAACCCCTATTGCTAGTGTCGATTTTAGTTACGCAATTCTTCCATGCTTCCTCCCATTCGATGCTATTTGGCGCGATACCGCTGAAATGAAGTAGCACCTCCCTAATGAGATGTATTTTGTTACTGTCGAACTGTTGCTTCCCCATCTTCCCGTTGACGTTACACAGTATCCTCTCCTCCGGCGTGAAAAGGATCTTCATGAGATCGCACGCCAGGTGATCCATCGGACGCGAGGATGCCCAGGTGGAGATAATGTCCGGACTCGGAAGTAGATCCGCGTAAGGTAGCTGCTGATACGCGTAAAGTAGCGGCTTCACATCCGAGAATCCAGTTAGGCCGGATAACCCAGATAAACCAGAAATGTCTTCAGCAGGGCTGTTCCCAGACCCTGCCACACACATCAGCACAGCGCGCTTTAGAGACGGCTCCCCCTCGCACACGTTGCTTTGCATTACACGGATAAGGGTAAATAGGATGATATTAAGATCATACCATAGGATCAGTCGCACTTTTGCGAAGCTGGATAGCGTTCGTACGTCAAAATTTCGAAAAATTCTGATCGACGGATAGTGAAAATAAAACGAACTACTGTTCTCTACTTCTAACGATGCTTAGATCGTCGCTCAGCGCATTTGCGCATCACGCTTGTAAAACACATACGAACGATCGCGAAACAATACCACCCGAAATGCTATAATTCATTCGATACGTGTTTCATACGTCTTGAATTAATTTACTAGAGAAATATTATTTCCGTAAAAAATGATTGCGTTTATGCTATCGGCGTATAATGCGATATAAGATGAAAGAAAAACAAAGTTTATCCAGCTCAGCACGATTGTTCCTACAATCTTCGATTACACTTGCATGCTTCTTTACCTTCATACATAGATAAACTAAACACCAAACAACGTGTATGTACACATACGCGTATAGGCACGCGCGCAAATTCGGTCATTCTCACTTGCTCGCCCACATTTTCAACACCTTCATAACGTAAAAAAAATAAAACATGACGCACCAATCGAACAAAAAAGAAATTGCGATTAAAGCGACCTAAGACTTCTAGCAAGCTTTCACTTGGTACTAAAGAAAACGCCTTTGTACCAAATGATCGTAACGGAACAATTCAATATTTTTATTTAAATAAGCAGTGGTTATGAGTAAATAACGTTGATGATATTGATAATTCATATACCGTTACCGAATAAACTAATCGTCCGTAAGGTCATATTTTTAATCATGTCCAAATAAATTTTAAGACATAATATAATTGTGCGATTATATATTTATTTCTTTGAAAAATAATGTCTCGATAATGTACACATAATGACCAATAAAGAAACGAAAATAGAACAAGTCCGAGTCGTTTTATTTTATCTTAATTTTAATTATTCTCTTTAATTTTCTTCTCGCAAAATATTATACTGTCATATATATTATTAATAATTTGTTATTTACATTAAATCGATAATATCTTTCTTACGATTCGTGTAAATATACTACATAATATAATAATATTGAAAATCTGCTATCCACGAGATATCAAAATTTGTTCTTAATATTGCAAACAAGATGCCATTACTCCTGATAATAGAAGTTAATCGATAAAAGCTAACTATAAAGTTCGCGCAGCATTGAGTATATAAAGACACTTAACGAGCAATTTGCACAAAAACAAAAATAATTTGTGCTTTTAAAGATAATAAAAAATAGTAAGGACAAATACACATAATTCTACAATCAAGCCATTTAATTTAAACGTGGCATAGGTCACTTATATAAGACAAATGCCGCTTTCGAAAAAATAGCTCGATTTTAACATAAATAAGAACAATGTAAACTGACCTTGTATCCCATCCAATTGACCAGTATCCAACCTTTCCGATGGATCTTTTTCCAAAGGCGAACGTTTTTGCAAATCTTCTATAGTCATTTCCAGTGGTTCTATCTAAAATAACGTCGAATCGATTATTAAGTATTACGTACGATCGATACCGAACAAACTAACACACATAATATAAATACTTTTATCATTGCCGCTATATTAAAAACTAACTTTCATCTCTAATCGATGATAGACAGGATTAGGTAACGTTTCCGACGACGTATACTCCATATCTTTTCCGCTTTGTTCGCTAACATTTGATTCGCTGGTGTTTTCTGACTGAGATATCCTCGGCGTAAGCGCCTTCTCCAAAAGGGAGTTATTATGCTGCTTGTTAACCTTCTGCTTCTTCTTCGGTGTCTCTTCCTTGGTGGTCGGTATATCCTCGGCGATGGCCTGTTCCAATTCAGCCAATCTTTTATAGGATTCCTTGGCAAAGATATCTCCTCCGGATAGTCCACGAATTTGTAACGTTTCCGCAGCTTTTAACAAAGCAGGCAAGTTCTTCTGCTCGATATTTACCTCTCCTTTATAAATAAATATGAGTAGCGCTTCCAGTTCGGTAAAGTGAACATCCTGTAGTATTATAACTGGATGCTGGCACGGATTAGTCTGCAATAAAGAAAATTCCGAATTAACCGTGTTACTCGATATTCCAAACGTGACGTCAAACGATCGTATCGTCCAAATCTTCGCGGAACGTATCTATCCTAAGGTGATACGGGAGAAACGTACATCGTCGAACTAACAAAGAGCATGTCCACGAACTTTCACTCGGCAAACTCTTATCAAACGTCGTGCTTCTGCCCAAAATCACATTTGTCGTACGTGTTCTAACCTCGATTTTAAAGTGTCGTTAGACCGAAACGACAGCTGTCAAAAGCGATCATCCTCGTTGTCATTTCGAACAAATCGTCGAAAAAACGATACGTCTAACCCTAGACGATGATCGTACTGGAAGACAACGATTGAAAAAGCGAACGCGTCAGATACGAGCTAGATCGATCGCTTACCTGGAAAACCTTCTTGAAGAAGGGGCTGCTGGCAGATAATATCACCTTATGCGCCGTGAGACACTGTCCGTCACTCGCAAGTGTCACGTCCACTAGGCCCTCCTCCTCCCAAAGGCTCTCGAAGCTCGTTGCGATATTGTTCAAGAAACTGTTCCACTTTAAACATATTTGACTTGACATGTCGCGCCAGGATATCCTCGTAATCCGATCGAACAACTATCACCGTATCGCGGACGCGAGCGTTCACGCGACGACGACGACGGCGAACGCTGGATAACAGCGATCGTGCCAGGCACGCACAAACATCGTCGAACTTGGGAGTACACAGACAATATGGCCGCCCAACACGGATCCAGAAGCGCGCCAACTTCGAATCGCTTTCAATTTGAATTACTGTTCTTTTGAATTTGAATCGTGGGTGTCTTCGAAGACACTTATCTACTTTAACGCGGCAAGAAGTCCTTGTCGCTACCAATTTTCTACCATGGATTGCACCTAATTACTCGAAAGATAACGAATTAATTACTGACCTTGATCGTGATAAGATATTCGAACACGCTTCTTTGGATTATTCCTCGAACGCGTAAATTACCGCGTAAATTAACAAACAACTTAAAAGTTACCGTAAAACACTTCAACGATTATAGATTTACCGGTAAAAGATCTATCGATCGATATCGATCCTTATATCGACGATAAAACGAGACGGCGAGGTGTCCTAATATTTTCCAAGTTTTTGAACCGATATCGATGTTATATTGTATTATAAGCGTTTAAAACAAATGCTCGTAAGTGCACGTAAACAACGTGCAGGCGATATTACGCATTGAATTATCACGATTTGAATAAAAGTAATCTTAAATCTAATCATAAATCTAACCATTATCGTACATAAGTTCAAGAGTCATCGAAATTTTAATAAACGTATCGCGCGATACCTCTGCGAATATTATTTATTAATACTTCTCGAAATTACGATTAATTACGAGCCACAGACGAAATATTATATTAACGTTTCGATCTACGATTCGTATCATCCAGTACTTGCGAAAAATAGTCATAAAATATCTTATAGCAACCTGCTTAAAAAAAAATCGTTTGGTTTACGACATGAAAAACTCGTAAATCATTTCGATGAAACGGAGAAAACAAATTAAAATGAAACCGATGGGTTGATACGTGCGTGCGTGCGTGCGTGCGTGCGTGCGTGCATGCGTGCGTGCGTTCATGACTCGGTTGCGTGCGTGGTAATTCAACCGCGCGGCTGCTTGATTTTCACGTGCGTGTTGCGTGTTGCGTGCTGCGTGCTCGCTTGCGTGCATACATGCTTGCGTGCGTTCGTGCTCATAACAGAACACCGCATCGTTAAGACTCTGCCTTACTCCGCGTATCAAGCGTGGGTACGTAAAAGTACAAAGGAAAAAGTCTTCCGATAGACGCACCTGCGTTATAACAATTTCGAGATCTAGATCCTTTCTAAATAACGCATAATTTGACTTATCATGAATCGCTATTAACCCAGATAACGCAGCATCTGTAATACGATTCTTACAGGAAAACAAATTAATTTTACATAGACTAAATCGTCGAATGTTACGTTGAAAGATCTTCGTTGCAGTGCGAATGATCGAACTGTGCTGATCAACATATAACAGATATTATATTATAATTAATATATAGCATATATTAATGACGAATAACTTATTTGCCATATTTTTATTCTTACGAGTTGTTCAAGTTCGTCGATTGCTTCGGCAGCATGCAAACTGAATCTTCTCGTGTTACTTATTAAATGTGTAAAACGAAATCGTTACGGTATTTATAGAAAGAGTAAAATACAATAAGGCAAAAATACTATATTGCAATTATACTTGTAAATTGTAGTCTCATGAAAATCAAATGAAGCAAATGATGTTGGTTCTAAATAACAAATAACCGAAAATCTACTAACACGTAAGAGGAAACGTTTGCATTGTTGAATTCCAGTAGAAAACGAGTATAACATTAACAACATTAAACTTTATGATTGATAAACTAAAAATCAGATTTTTTCAAAGTGTCATGTTGCGCGCGGTGAAAATTCACTGTCGTTAGCGATATAGCGAAATTCGGAGTCGAATTTGATAATCTTCCGTTTCGAATTCCGTGCCATACGTTTCACATTCCGTATTTAGCATAGCATGATAAACAAAATATAAGTATTTCGACATGAAGAATTCTTCGAGAACATTACACGCACTGTTCATGAATGAAACGATAAAATCAATATACAGAGAGTTTGCTTATTTATATTGTACATTAACACATGCTACTTGGCAGAATGTTGAAGAAAATCGTATACTTTCTTGCGCGCACATATACAACTCAATAAAAACGATGCAATTGCGAACGTAAATATATATGCGCGCCCAATCATATAGAGAGGTAAACAAAATTACTGCATATGTTGCACAACACTTACGCATATCATATTTAAAATTTTAATGTTATATTCGTAGAGGAAATTTCTTATTGAAGAAAAAGAATCAATATAATCACAACATTAAATTCACTTTTCTCAAGAATCAAACAAAGCCACAAAATATATTGAAATTAAGTACTGCAACTATAAAAGTAAAGGAATTTATTTATATTTTTATGTCTCCAAAAACCTAAAAAAGATCTTTGTTAATGCATCACTTATTCAATGATTGCTTTAAAAATCAATTTAACGAAGCAATTATTTACTAATTTTAATAACGATTAAGTTCTAAGCCAGTTAAGCAGTTCACAGTGATAAAAACGTTTTATAATTAAAAAAGAAATTTATTTGAGTTTAATAATAAATTCTAAGACATCCTGAATATTATACAAACATTCTAGTTTTTTCCCTATGTTTAAATTACTCATGAAAAAACTTAAATGATATTAAATGCTGAATATAAATAAACAAAATTAACATATATTTAGACATGTAATTCAAATTTCTCTTTAGGTTTATCTACTTAATTTTTTTACTTAGACTCATAGAAATATATATTGGTAGAATACATTGAATAAACATTATTGAAAGCGATGAATTTGAAATACCTTATGTAGAAAATACACAAATCAAAGATGACTTTCGTATTATTACGGTGTAGGTGTAAATGATAAATTCATTGGTGATAATTGACTTCCTGGCGTTATATCGGGTCTAGCACTTTGTTCAATTACAGGATCTGTTTCATTCATATCCTCCACCTAAAATCAAACACGCTTTTAAATGCTTAATATCGTGAAATATTTGTATGAAATATATTATGAAATGTTTACTAACAACCATAGAACTTTCGTCAACTTTTACTCTTCTTTGTGCAATGGTTCTTAAAAGTGCTTTTGCTTCTTCTTTGGTTTCATCAAATTGAAGGCACTTTTGTGCATAATGATTGGCTCTATCTAACTGCTGTCGTTTCAGATGATATTGCGTCAGATATTTATATGCATGACTTAATCCAGTCCTATCCGTATTCCTAAACTCATCCATTACAAAATCTGTATATGCCGCAGCTGCATGGTCGTGTTCGCCGAGTTTTTCATACAATCTAAAATATCAATCATTTTTTATTTATTAAAGTCAAACAAATTGCATTCATACAGTTATATGATATATACGCACGTTGCCAATTTTATCAATGCTACACCTTCTATGTCACCCACATTACATGCTTTATAATAGCATTTTAATGCATCCTGAATTTTATCTTGCTTTTCATAAGCTTCGCCTAATGCAAGAACCATTCTACTGTCATGTGGCCTGAGTAGCTGAGCTTGTTTATAATAGTATAATCCATAGAAAGGCATTTTCAATATTTCATATGTTTGTCCTAGACCATACCATGCTCTATAATCTCTTCTATTAACCTCTACATCAGAGAATCAAAATTAAGAAAGTCTAAAATAATACTTTAATTATTTCTTCAAATAAAAATACGAAAGACACACCAATAGCTTGTCTATAACTATGTATAGCACCATTAGTATTTTTCATTTCCATAAATTCATGGCCAAGCAATGTCCAAGCAGATAAATATTGAGGATTGAGCTTTAGTGCTCTATGAAAATACATCACTGCTTTTTGATGATCTGCTCTCAAACTATAATAATTTCCTAAAAGTCATGTGCCTGCCTCATAACATTTTTCCTTTTTCAATTTAATAACTAATGATCTTAACGCAAGTTTGTAGGTACAATATACTCACCTACGATACAACATGTTTCCAATCTATATTTATCTATCTCTGTCGCTCTATGAGCTAAATAAGCCAATTCAACTTTCATTTCTTTCACGTACAGTAAATTCGAGTATGTATCCATATTATCAAGACAGTATGGATCTTCTTTTATGATACGTTTAAATGTCTCTAGAGCATTATCAACATCTAAGGAAGCATAAGTTTTTAGATTAATAAACAGGTAACAATCATGAGTTCGTAATAAATGTCAATACAGAAAAATATGTAACTACCTCGCCTATAGTGTACTGCAATAGCAGTTTGCGCAAGTACATAACTGTTTTTTTCAAAGCCCAAAGATTGTAATTCACAGTATAAAGCTAAACCTTCATCGGTAAGTTGTAATTCTAAGTACATGTGAGCCATAAAAAAATGCTTTATCCAATGATTTGGTAAACGTAAATTCTCAAGCTTTTCCCTGTCTGTAATCAAAGCAGCCAATTCTAACCAAGTACCCCAATGCATAGGTTGCCTATGCGTAGATTCAACCAAAACGTCGGTTGCTTCTTTAACAAGCTGGAGTTTTTTTAAAGTCACTCCAAAAAGGTAAAGACCAAATCCATCAAGTTTATCGGCCAAATGATCCTTTCTTAAATCAGCACAAAGTAATTTTAAACTGTCATTTTTTAAAGGATCCGGTGGTACGTCTATCATATCGTCGATCTTTTTTTTCTCTCCTGACAAGTAACGAGAATACAAATGCAAAAATCTAACTTTAGGTGTTTTGCAATGTTCGGTGAAATAAGCTGCTCTATCGTATTCTTTCAAATCAAAGTAAGTTTTGGCCAATGTATACATGTCATCTTCTTCGTTCATGTCTGTTAAACCAATGTCTGCAGTCATATTGTGCAGATCCAACTTGACATCTTTTAATGAATAATTTAATTCTGCAAGCCTGTAAAATTAAATTGATATATTTATACATGTTCTACTCAATATTTAATTTGAAAGAAATATCGTTTACCATTTGGTAGTGTGCAGCAAACCACGTTGAGAACATTCGCCTATTGCTCGAAAAAGATCGTACTTAACCTCTTTTACATCAAATTTTATAGGTTCGTCCATTCCGTAATGTAATGCGTATTAAGGAAGATCATAACAAAAGAATGTTTGGTACGTAGTTTCAAGAGGTATTTCAGTAAAAGCATGAAAAGTATTTCTAACGATTTATCTACCTGTAAATAAACAGTTTATTTTTTCCTGTCATGCATCGAGTACATTATTGCCATCTACAGCCTGCAAATGATATTCGATCTTTTTATTCCACCTATGTTAACGTAGTACCTTAATGCTCCAATATCCTTCGAAAGTACATTCATTATGTATTTCTTCGTTTTAAAATATTAAGACCTTATTTTTCGTACGTGGTGTGTCAAGGATATATTATACATCATATTTTTAGTGATGTCAACCTTTCATCTATTGGCATGGGTAAGAGACACTTCTTTTCTGTTTTTATTCTAATAAAACATTTATGCATACTTCCGCAGAGAATCACTCTCGCGCATTAAATCGTTTACAAGTTCTCGTGACAAACGTAACTCGAAATACACGAATCTTATAGATGGGATTCAAGGTGATGAATTTTTGCAACGACGATATATGGCGTATCGTATTGATGCGAATGTGGCTGAACCGCCTGTTTTAAAGTATTCTCATATATCAAGCAAAATAACATCTGTGTTTTCAACGTTCTATCTGTTTTACGTAACATCGATATAAAGTACTGTAAAATCGCGAAATTCTTTTAAAAAATTTGAAAGTACGCAATTGTACTGTGCAAGCTACCTATAATACAAATAGCGTATACGACTGCGTGTTAGAAATGATCATACGTTGATTGTTAAAAAACATATACTTGATAATTTTGAAAGCTTTTACACGAAAAGATTAAAATAATGCAGCCTTCGTCAAACAAATAATACTAAGATCTATGTGTAGAAATCACGCGATAGATGTATACAAATATATCTTATTTTTAAATTATAAAATGTTATTAAGAAATCTCTAGAATTAACTAATTATAAATTATTATGATAATATTTAAATACTATAAATACTAAACAATTTTATTTTCACTTTTTTAAATAAGAACATAAATAATTACTTTCTGATAAAAATTATCTTTGCATAGGGTGCAAATTCTCACGGACAGTTGAGCCTTGGTAATCTATCGGAGCAATGTATATTTCCACAAAAAGTCGATTTATCCGAATGCTTCTTAAAAGTAGAGAATGTAAAAAAGATTGTCGGAGGTGCCGGCCACACGTTAATTTTAGATACAAATGGACATATTTATTCCTGCGGATGGAATAACAGGGGTCAAACGGGACATCCCGAAGTAAATAATGTGTTGAATTTCAAAAAAATAAATGGAATTCTTGAAAAAGAGAATGTAGTGGATGTTGCTTGCGGATGGGACACTTCGGCAGCTTTGACAAAAGAAGGAATTGTTTTCCTATGGGGCTCGAATTATTACGGTCAATTAGGGAAAGAACCCTCTACTCTTCGTTGGTCATATAAACCCATTAAAGCTGTACTCGAACAAAAGGTCAAAAAGATCGCGATAGGTTTAAGACACATCGTTTTCGTTACGCAAAATAACACGGTTATCGTAGGTGGTGCAGGTAGCAATGGACAACTGGGTTTGTCGAATTTTAATGAAATTAAAGACAATAATGATGTGATCCATCGTTTTACCGTGGGTAAATAACAATCTATTTTAATATACAATTTTCCGAAGAAGAGTATCAGATTCGTTATTTTAAAGATAAATAATTGTACGTTTCTATATTATAGTGCCAGAGTTAAATAATGTATCGGATGTTTCATGCGGACAATATTATACAGTGATAATTACCAAAAGTACAGAATTATATGTTTTTGGAGCTAACAAATATGGACAATTAGGCATCGATAGTAATATTTATACAAAGGTACCGACACCAACAAAAATAATAAACGTCAACTTTAAAACGTCAATTGAAACGTATGCTGGATGGACGCATACAGCTGTATTAAACGGTATTTTAATAAATAAAAAATCAGTAATTTAACTTAACAAATTGAATTAAAATATTTTAAATTTTCCGGTAATACTATCACAGTATTATGTATCGTTATAATTTTTTAAAAATTAACATACAAATATTAAAAAAAAATAATTATTTTCAATTTATAAAAAAATTATTTAATCTACTTCGAAGTTATTACGTATCGTTAAATTTTCATTGAGGGAGTGCTTTTTACTGCAGAAGGAACAATCGTTACATGGGGACGAAATTCATATGGTCAGCTTGGATATAATGGACCTTCTTCCTGGAAACCTAAATTTATAGAAAATATTCCTAAAATCTGTCAACTTTCGATTGGTTCGCAACATAATATCGCTTTAACTGGTACTTATATTAAAATCAGATATTATGCAATTTTATAAGTATTTACGCGACTAACATCTTTCACATTATTTCTATGCTCAGATACAGGCTCGATACTATGTTGGGGTTGGAATGAACACGCTAATTGTGGAAACGGAAGTATTAATGACGTTCTATCTCCCGAATACGTTTCTATTCCACCAAATTCTAAAGGAATCCTCGTGGGAACTGGTGCAGGAAACTCATTTGCTGTGATAAAACAAAACAGTTAACAAATATAAACAGTTATCTTAAAAACAAATATATATATATATATATATATATATATATATATATATATATATGTTTTTACCATTGTATATATCAGTTCCTTCGATAAATTATATCTAAAATCGCGAAATGAACTATAACGTGCAATATTATAATTTTATTATTATAATAATTTTATTTTAACTACAAATTTATCGACTCGATTATCGGCACGATAATCGTAAAAATTAAAATTTTACGCTTATAACATACGATGAATAAAAAATGTTAAAACTATATAAAATTTATATAATTTCCAATTATTTCGATAAAATATGATTTACTTAATAGTATTTTGTCCTTTCAGAATAGAAAAATAATATTGTACAGATATTTTACATATGAGACGTATCATTTTTCGAATTAACAAAACATGAACTTCAACTTTTCACTTAAAATGATTGATTATTGATATGTAAACGTGTAACGATAGATAATGTATTCAATGGAGTAATAATTTTGATCATAGCATTAACGTAGTAAAACGCGGAAGTTTTATAGTTATTTCTAAGGTACTATAGAAAATGTGGTGCAACCCCACCTGCTGCTATACACCACCTGGCAGTAGGCAATTGTCACTCCGTTCAAGCGAACGACGTGATAACATCGTAACACGATAGATTTTATTCTTATAAAAAGTGCTTTGATATTTCATATTAAAAGTTATTAGAGAATGCTTCGAACAAGATCACAGAGCAGTATCTGGTAAATATTCTAAACAACTTTAAATTTTACTTACATTCATGGATTTCTTACGTTTATATATCTGTCAATGTCACAATCCTCCTATATATTACCAATGATTTTTATTCATCTAATAGTGAGCAAGAAGCAAAATTTGTGCAAGATAGGATTACAAATGTGGAGAAACATTTCGCCGAATTGTGTTCGATATTCGCCGCGTTCACCAGGAAAGCAGCCAGGTTTGTGTCTGATTCCAGTAAACTATATCGATTATTTGTTGTGCTTGAGTGCTATTGAACCTATAAAACAATAAATACAATATGTTAGTACGTTTTCAATAGAATAGTTTATTCTATTAAAATCTTTGAATTTGTATATGTATATACACTATCTTACTACTCATATAATATCTTGATTCGTGGTTTCATAATATAATTTAAATTAATTCAAATTATCAATTTCTGTAATCAAATATTAGTCCTTTCTATCCATAACCAATAATTATCCGATATTTTGTTTAATTCATTATTTATCTTGTATTTGACATTTATTTATAAAATCAATAATATATATAATCGATATTTCAAAAAAAAATTTTCTATAAGTACAATTTTTTTTAGTTATATCGTAATTAATTTTTTAATACGTCGATTCATAATTTTAAAAAAATAACAAAGATACATAAGGTAAGTACGAACGAAACAAATTGTATCATGGAATCATTAATTAAATAATTATATTTTATTAAATATGATAAGGATTTTGTCCACGTAACTAATATATGAAGACTAGTGCAAAGAAAATACTCTGGTTGTTTAGACTGCGCGATAAAAGTGACGAAGTTGCTAAAACATTACATGCTTATGCAAAGTCGGAGACAGTAAATCGATCGCTTAGTAATGGCCTTTCAAATTTTTGTACAACAATGTCTGTGATAGGCGATTACAGGTAAATCTTTTACCTTAAAATATTGCAACATGAGAAATTCGTTTGGACGATTCATTTGCAAAGACATTTTCCATATTTTTATTAGAGACGCAGAAGTTCAAAGACTTGATGCAAAGGTAGTAGCACCTCTTTCTCAGTATGCAACAATTTGCAAACATGCTCGTGATGATGTAAAAAATACATTTGCGGCGCGCGATAAAGAACTTACAAGACGAAGGCATCTGGATAAAGTTCGGGAAAGAAATCCAAGAAATCGACAAATGATTGTATCCTTTCATTTAACATTAAATTCTTTAACAATGTTTTTTATGTAATATATGTAGGATTTTATGTACTGCAAGATTTATTGAGACAGGACATTCAAAGAAGTGAGTTATATACCATGGAAATTAAAATAATTAATCAGTGTATAACTGATTCGGACAACTTTCGATCACCGTGGGAAAAAATGGATCCGATCGACTCATTGTCAGATCACTGTACGATCTCGAGTTTTCGAACCTCGGATCCCGAATCTCTTCGCTCCCTGACAGGGCAACAGCTCGCCTCTGCGGAAGCTTTTTTTAACGAATTCGTCTGTTTTTTCGTCAATTTTTTCAAATTAACTTGAGCACGATTTGTTCCCTTCCCTTGCCAATTTCCGTAAAAACGCACTGCTATTTCTTCTCCTCGGAAAAATCACATATCCCGAACCCCGCTCCCATACAGTTATCAATCGCACGTATGTAACGTACAGAGGAAGTGCATAAAACCCTTATAAATAATCATAGTCACAAGCTGAGTCAGAACTAATTAAAGCTACTGTAGAAGTTTCGAGAGTGATTAAAGGATTGGAAGAACAAATTGATTCTTTCGAAAGACGTAAACTACGTGATATAAAAGGTCTACTTTTGGACTTTGTTACCATTGAATTGAGCTTTCACACAAAAGCAATAGAACTTTTAACCAAGGCTTATCAAGATGTAGCTGACATTGACGAGGCCAAAGATTTGGAAGTAAGATTTAATAAAATATTTTATAAGCGGCTTGTAAATATTAAATAGAGGTAGTAAATCAGATTCGACTCAATTAAATTAAAATAAAAATACACAATACTCATTCTGACATTATTATAGTAACAAATAAGATAATGATATAAAACAATTAAAACAAAATTAACGAAATATTAATACATAAAATATACTTTGGTTTAATATCAAAATTATTTCATCCTTCTTATGCAGGACTTTCAAAATATTAGAGGAAATATGAATGGGGTAATTTTTTCCTTCATCTTATTAATACAATAATTAATCATTACAGACTATATATAATATTTACATTCTCTTATCATTTTCGTTACGTCACGATGTGACACAAAAACGCTTTAGTGCATGCAGGTATTATAAAGTAAAGAGCTAAGTTAAGTAATCAATGAAATACTATATAAATAAAATTGAGATTACTGTTAGAATGTAAATTATCAATTTATAATATTATGTAATGTATTAAAATATAATGATGTAACATGATAATTTATGAATATTATTCGTAATTGTTTAAAGCATACATATTAACAATAACCTCGATTTTAGTTTAATGTAATACCTAAATTCGAGGGTATAATCATCATTAAAAGATAATTAATGTAAAAAAATCTAATCGCATTTAATATTCCGAAAAGAATAGAATACTAAAGAATAATCGCAATACTTTATAAATATTACTTAAAATATTTAAATACTTAAATATTATTTATTTACGAACTATAGTGATACTAATTGACTATTATTTAAACTTAGGAATTTCGAGAGACGATGCGCATGCCGAATACGACTACAAGACTAGATACCGTCGAGAGGACATCTTTTCGGCAAGCATATTCGCTTTCTAATTTAGCGAGTCGTTTTGTATCCTCTCCTATGATTTCTCAAAAATCAGCAAGTCAGACGATTGAATCGACTGTAAGTAAAATATTTCAATATTTTTAATAAATAATTCTTACTTTTATAATAACTTTATCAATACTTCTTACAGCAAAACTTTCGTATGTAAAAACATCGCTTTTTTGTGAACTTATTTGCTCGTTTAAGTAAAATATAGAATTTAATGAAATAATTATTCGATTATGTTCAATCTTATGCATAGGTTATCAGCAAATTTTTTTTAATTAAAAATTTTATAAGATGACGTTTTATCTGTATACTTTCCTTTGTACGAACGCCTTGCATTCAATGAGGTCTGTAACGTGACATGCTTAACGCATTGCGCAAGATAGCGAATATCAATAACAAAAACACGATATTTACGCTTCCACATAACTTTACATAATTTGAATACAATTTCTTTGCTTTATAAGTGCAAAATAAATGTACTCTACTTTGCAACTTCGAATAGATAAAATTGTTTCCTAATTCAATAATAGTACGTATATTCTACATATTTGTTACAACAGAGATATTTATAATATTTATTGAATATATGTAATATATAACGAAATTTAGATAACAATTTTTTTAGGATTCAGTCAAGACCGGTTTGACGAATTCTTCAGAATCCGTTCAAGTCGAGGAGTATGGGATCAGTTCGGAAGAAACGGAATCTGAATCAACTCAAGAAAAACCTGTGAGGTCAAGAAACAAATCTATGTGATTATAATTATTAATTGAATTTGTAATTTTAGATGAATATATCGCACAAATATCAAAACAAGTTAAGGAAACGTATCGCAATCAGAGTAATACCTCCCGTTCCCAGATATCAGAAATCTTTAAGATCATCTATGATATACAGTATTCCTAAAAATATGAAAAAAAACTGACATAATATTTTATTTAAATATAGAAGATAAGTTGTACGCACACGTTGTTTTAATATATTCTCATATTATTATTTATTTAAATTTTGGTGTACATATTTTAAAAATATAAATTAATCGCTAACGATATTGTAATACTTTTAATTTATCAGTAGAATCTGTGTACATAGACATATTCGCACAAGAATAGATAATCAAAATAAAGATATCCATATAAAAAAAGATGTAAGTTTATTTGTATTACAATTGACCATGTATATATATCAATGATTATGTAAATATCATTTTTTCATGACTAATCACATTCCATTTAATTTTTTTTATTATAAAAACATTCTTTTAGTCATAAATATAGAAACTTATTACTTATCAGCGCCTTCCACTCCGGCTTGAGTCATCAGATCTGCAATGTTTTTCTCAAGATCATCTATCCTATTTCCCATTTCATCTAGTAACTCTTATTAAGGATATTTTGCAACGATATTAAGTAATTTGTAATTTTTAAAATAGACAAACCGAAGTAAACAATACGTAATTGACGTACGATATTATACACGCTTAATCACACAATTTCGTTTATTCTTGTCAACCCAAGTTTCATTATTTTCTGGAATGGGCAAGATCAATTGCGTCTAAATCAAGCATTTAAAAATAGAGAATACATAGATGTTTTAAAAAAATAAAATTAATTACAGTTACAGAAAATCAATAAATATTTCAAAAATCTGCAAAAATTTTTTTACATATCTGTAGTTTACACGTGATATACGGAATGTAGATATAAAATCAGAAGTTAAATATTAAAATAATGGAAAAACGTTAACCTTGTCTGACTTTTGCGAAGACACGTGAGTCAAATATTTAACTTTATGTATTCGAAAGATAAATGACATTTATTTAAATTTCGCGCTCTTTACCGGTATGATAAGAATGCACCTTGCGCTTATAGCATGTTAGGTTATGTTAGCGAAAATAAATAAATTATTGTATGAAAAAGGATATTTCTTCCTATGATCTGATCGGACATTGTTTGAAATTTATCTTGCATGTTCTGCAATAAGTTCTGTACCTAAAAACAAGATCGTCTAAAGTCGAATATGCTTTATCGTAAAGTACATTCGACGACGAGAAACAATCACTGATGTCACGTTAAAATACGATCGTGGCCAATTAATTACTCACGTATTGTGTTAGTTCCTGCATATTCTTTGGATCGGCACTGTTACCCATTCCGTAATTATCCGCATCTTCGCCTTTATGTTCTTGCTTAACGTCAGCCATTCTCAAACAAGCGGACTAAAAACTGCTAAGTGTTCGGCTTGATCTGTTCTAACGAATTCGTACGGGACGTCTTTTCAGCGATTAAATACGAGCAAAGTGTATTAAATCGATTCGCTTTGGTGACGAGCAAAGAATGGCACCGTTCATCGATCCAACAATCTTTCGCGAAAAGGATATAATTCTTCTGTTATTTGATAAGTTTCGTATGGAATCTACTGTATCAGTCGGTGACTCACGATTACATCGACTACAATTTATTGACTCATTTGTCGTATCTGCTGGAAATATCTTATTTTGACACAACAATTACACTGCGTTTCGAACTTTGATATTTTTAACAGTGAACTTTCAACACGGATGCGTTTCTCAAAATTATCTACTGTAAGATATTCAAATTAAGACACGAGTCAAAAAATATATAAATAACGCGTACAAGTTTAAGTGTTTTAGAGTAATTTATCATTTCGAAAATTTGCAATAAGCCAGCGTATAACAATACTTAGTTTTTGGTCGTATCGTTCGATAGATAA
>JAITYT010000687.1:606333-624412 GCA_025433975.1 Liostenogaster flavolineata | reverse complement strand
ATTAAAATTATATATATATATATATATATATATATATATATATATGTTGTATTTCTAATATGAATTTCATTCCATCTCTTCGCAATGATTGGTCAATATTGATAATGTGCTACCGTGGTCTTACTCGTGTCAATATATATGTGCGTCGTCAGCTGATTAGATGTCAGTAGCGTAATAGATGCGAGGCGATGTACAACAGTTTGTGAGTATTTACAGTTCAATGGTCGTAAACAGATACACGTGAAATTACGTCTGTAATTTACGCCTCCACATGCACGAAGAAATAGAAGAGATATTCTGGATAGTCAGTTATACCGCGAAAGCAGTACCTCTCGGACGTTCTTTCGATCGTAATTCTTCGTTCGATTAAAATTGTTATTCGGATAGACAATGCGTCTAAATTTGATTTTTACCTTCATTTCTTTGTATTCCTCGGTGCACTTTGTGATATCGTGGCATTTTAAGGGCAATCAATTATCTCCCGTTATACTGGGTAACTTTTTCTTCTTATTTGTACACATTTAAACATTTCTATTATATTTTGAAAAGTTTTAAAGGACTAACGAAAAATTAGTTCGAATTTGATATATTTTTTAGAACACTTCTGTTATAAACTATTATGAGTAGCACAATGCGTGCGTTTAGTTCCAGGTGATGGTGGTAGTCAAATGGAAGCAAAGCTGAATAAATCTTCGGCCGTACATTATATCTGTGAAAAAACTACTACTGAATATTTCAATATATGGCTGAATTTAGAACTTCTTGTTCCAGTAATAATAGATTGTTGGGTATGTCTAATATGGGTATTATTATTCATAAATAAATAGATAATATTTACAAACAAATAGAAATATCATGATATCGTTCATTTCAGATAGATAATATGAAATTAATTTATGACAATGCAACAAGGACAACAAAAAATCAAGATGGAGTAGATATAATAATACCAGGATGGGGAGATCCTTTCGTTGTTGAATATCTAGATCCTAGCAAAGCCTCTCCAGGGTTGTATTTTAAGGACATTGGTAACATGCTAGTCAAAGACTTAGGATATGTCAGAAATGTTTCCTTACGTGGTGCGCCGTATGATTTTAGAAAGGCACCTAGTATGTAAATTAATTAATATTAATAAATCGTAAAATAATTTTCTATTTTTTTATAATTAATTTTATATAATTCAATAGATATATCGTATAAAGTTTAAATTAAACTTATTTCTGTAATTAGCAATTTACTTGTATCTTAAAATTTTATGAAAACATTTAATTTGTGTTTCAGACGAAAATGAAGATTTTTTCGTTAAATTAAAATCACTAGTCGAAGAAACATATTCAACGAATAACAATTCACCTGTAACCTTATTAGCACACAGTATGGGTGGTCCTATGTCTCTTATATTTTTACAACGTCAAAGTCAAAAATGGAAAGATAAATATATAAATTCTTTGATCACCCTAGCAGCTGTCTGGGGAGGATCTGTCAAAGCTATAAAAGTATTTGCAATTGGTAAGCTTTTATTGCTATAGTATTTATTTTTCCTTTATGTATTATTTCTGTGGAATTATATAAATAAGAAACATTAATAACGTTTGTAAATAAATTGCAGGAGATGATCTAGGTACATATGTTTTGCGAGAAAGTATTCTGAAAGATGAACAGATTACGAGTCCAAGTTTAGGATGGCTTTTACCTTCTAAATTATTTTGGAAGGATAACGAAGTATTGGTCCAAACAGAATTAAAAAATTATACTCTTTCTAATCTAAAAGATTTTTTCATGTAAAGTTCAGAAATGCGAGACATAACAATAATTTATTTACTATACGAATATTATTAATACTAATATTATGTTACAGAGACGTTAATGTACCAAATGGTTGGGAATTTCGAAAAGATAACGAAAAATATCAACTAAATTTTGCTACTCCGGGTGTCGAAATGCATTGTCTTCATGGAATAAAAGTTAATACTGTAGAAAGGTATATAGATTACATAGTATAGTAATTAATTTATATAATTATTTTATGTGTTAATCAGACTCTTATATTGTTTGTTTTTAATGTTCAAAGGTTATACTATAAACCAGGTACATCTATAGATGACTATCCAGAGTTGATTCTTGGAGATGGAGATGGTACGGTAAATTTAAGAAGTCTGGAAGGTTGTCTTAAATGGCAAGGTAAACAAAAGCAACAAATTTACCATCAGACATTCTCTGGTATAGATCATATGAGTATCCTTAGGAATGTTAATGTTTTAAATTATATCAAGACGGTCTTAAAAGTTCCACAAGATCGTAATAATGTGAAATAAATATTACAAATTCTTTATTAACTTAGATATTCTTTGAGAAAAGGCAGTTATGAAATATTCCCGAACGTAGACAAACAATTTTAATTTAAAATGCACTCATTTTTATCATAAAGTTTTAAATATTTGAATACTAAGTATTCTATCATGACAGTACTAATTAAAATCTATGTCAGTGATGTACAATGAAACCAAATAGTAGATACAATACATTCTACATATTGTAAATCAAAAAAATGTAAAAATCCATATCTCAGGTATTCATTTTATTTTATAAATTAACTGAATAAAGTATAAAGTATAATAATTTATAAATATAAAGCTTTTACAATGACCCGACATGTTTCTACTAGAAATAATATTCTATATTCATTTTAGATAGTTATTTATATTTTGTTCATAAATATTTATATTTATATATGATCATGTATATTAACAAATACACACACACACACACATATATATATATATATTTATAAATATATATGTAAACATGAATAAGTGCGTGTACGTATGTGTACGTGAATTTTAAGTTCTATGTTTCGACAAGTATATGATCCCATAGGAATCAATTGTAATTATTAAATCAGTGTAATGTGATACACAAACAGAACAATATCTACCTACACTATATACAGCTATATGTATAGTAGATAAAACAGCATATCTCTATATTTTAGATTTAAGACAACAAAGTTTATATATTTTGTTTTAACATCTCAGTATTCTGTTAATATCTAATATACATCACAGAATTGAAATTTGCATCAAATAATTATGATGCCGTGATAAATATTTAAAACTGTAGGAAACAATGTTTACAAAAGATATGACAAATCCTTCTTAAAGAAAAAACAAGGAAATTAAATTTACATTTCATAGATATAAGAAATATAAACTTTTAAATATTCTGTAAAACGCTAAAATTCTATTTTCATTATTTTTAGTTAAATTGTTATTTATCGTATTTTAGTATAAAAATATTGTTAGATATTTGTAATCATAGAAAATGTTTTATATTAGTACACTTTTTTGTATGAACTTTTATTTTACTATAAGTTTTATGTATGAAATTACCAGCTTGTTTACTATATCGTAAAATAAAATAAAGAAAGTTGTATCATTATTTGACACATGCTAGATGAAATCACGCTTTCAGGAAACTAAAATAAAATATAGAAAAATACGTTGAGCAATATGAAAGCGATTGATACTAATAAAAATACTTTAAAACTAAAAACTTTTATTATTGGTCGTTATGCCCTAATATTATTATATATTAATTTTAATGTTCCAATCATAAATATAATATTGGCAAATTATTGTTGAAACCATAATAAATATATATAAATCCATAAACAACAATTATTTTATATCTTTCATTGCACATGTACTTAATTTTATAGATCTTGTCTATAGCTGGGATAAATAAATAATTTACCTTTTTCTAAAGGCACCTATCTACTTATCATTTTTTTAATTATGTTTGCATAGAAAATTTACTTTAGCTTCCAAAGAACACAGCATAAAGGCAGCTTAGGAATGCTCAAGATTTTCGTTATAAAACAAATTTTGTTCAAGCTTTAGCCAACTTGATTATCTTTGGTATATGCATCGAAGATATTTAGATTCGATGCATATATTATGACATTAAAAGAGTGTGTCTATTCTTCCTATCCTTTTATCTATCAATGTTCAACATAATTAACAATTTATTGTATATATGAAGACTTTCGTTGAAAAACGTAAAAATCCTACGTTCACGCGACCCAAATTCACTTAATGTCAGTTAAGACCAGATGAAGATTTTAAAAAAGCATATAAACCTAAAGCTAAAATCGTTACTACGGTAATAGTTTTGTAACTTGTAATACGATAAGGTATCCTAGATGATGCTGACTGACTGACGATTTTCATTTTGCGCAATTTTTCCCTTTGTTGACGACTTGCTTCTGCTTTTGCCTTCCATTCCAGTTCCTTGCATCTTCTTTTATGATCGTATTCTGTTACATCATTACTGATAGATTCAGGCGGATATTGATTATATAAATTTGTTGCGTCGATAAGAAGAGTTTCAAAAGGTAGATCATCTGGTAACTAAAATAAAAAGTTATCACAATTAATAATTAAATATTTATTATATAATGGTTGAATATATTTTAAAAAAATATTGTACTTACAGTACATAGTACTTTGTGGGTATGTCCCATATCAGGTGTAGTATTAAAAATTTCTGTTGCTCTGTGTGCTACAATCACAGTACTAAGATAAAGCGGCATTAAAGGTGGACTGCCAAGAAAGTAATCAAACAATCTATGTAATAACTTCCTATTTTCTGCATATTTATGTGCATACCAAGTTGTATATTCAGCTAGTGCAAAATGAGGGAACAATTCTACACTGTAAAAATCAAGCAATTTTAATCAACGCTATACTAATATAATTCCATCTAATTCCTATTGCCTGTCTTTTATTATTCATTAATTTTTGAAAATTTATATAAATACAAGAACTAATGCGGATCTGTACTGTATATATATAAATATACGTATCTCTCAATATGTCTAATGAAATAAATAGAAATCACAAATACGTGTATACATTTGAATTACTAACTTTTGCAAGTGTTCCAAGAGAGTTGGATGAACTCTTTCTAAAAGAGCAAATATATAAAACAATTCTTGATTAACTTTTTCCATCGTCTTCTCCATGAACTTTTCAAGAAATTCCAAGGAAATGTTTTCCAGCACATATATGCCTTCTTGTAGACCCATAACAATTAAAATTGTTGCAGCTACGTCATTATATCCCTGGTAGTAACTGAGTATGAATTATTTTACTTTGCTTTATTTGTTAATACTTCGAAGGAATATTCGCAAATAACCCATCTTTGATTTTAACGAAACTCTAATTTAATAAATTTATATCTTTTGAATTACCTTTCCTTTAAATAGAGTTCACTTTAAACTACATTAAGATCTATTTTAAACAGGAAGATAATATTACATTTTACAACAATGTCATAATTAAAAGATTCATACTTAAATAAGTATGGATATCTCTATCGTCCAATTAAGTTCGTAAGTTTCATTAAAATGGAAAACAGAAAGTTCTTGAATGTTCCTTATTAATACAAATTTCAAAATATTACCAAATATTATTATATTCATTCCTTGAATGCACTAATATTTAGTTGAATTGAATTGCATAATTCAAAAATGTTTACAAATTTTCAAATACTAACTTTAATTCCGAATGCCTATAGAGTACCCAACATATAAGTTGTGTTAATTGTTCTTGAAAAACTTCTATTTCTGCCTCTGTTGCATTTGGAGAGATGTGACTACCACTGCGAGCTACGTCCTTTAATATTTGTTGGAAGACATCGTTTGGAATATGGGTAGGTATTTTTTCCAATTCATCGATAGATACGCAAGTCTTGTTAGATACCCTCAAAAGTTTTGGCCACAGAACCCTTCGTATATCATCTACAGATCATCTTCATGATTTCAAGACTTAGTTGCAAAATATAAAATTATTTTCAAGAAGGAACCACTAACAAAGGAACGAAACAAAATCTTTAATGTAATACCTTGTACAAGATTGCGACTACAATATAAATAAGTAATTTAAAAGTAATTTAAAAATATTATATCTTCTGAAATTCGCTATAGTTAATAACAATTGTCATCGATAGTTGACAATACTAGATTATTAAATTTTATAACTGAAAAATCCAAGCACACGATCCATCAAAATAAATTTAGAGACGAATATATTATATTGATTTACGATAGGGTTCCTTATTGATAATAATACAGTGTCAATTTTATAAAATACCAGTAACTAATCCTTCGCTACTGCAGCCAAGCAATCTAAGTTCTCCCAGTGTGAGATCTGGCTTGACAATACTACCTCGAATAACACTTATTTTCATGCACTCTCGATTTGTAACTGTCTCTGTAGCACCAGAATTATCATTATTAGTTAAATTACAATCACTTTCATGACCAACCACTCCATTCTGTTTATTTGATGTTGGATCCATGATTTCAGGTATTCGTGGTATGATATCATCGTACCACGCTTTCGTTGACTCAGACATTATCACAAGAGGTACGTGTTCGGATGCTTGCGAGTCATTCTGCTGTTCGGTGTTTATCGTTTCCACTACATTTCTACGTCTAACTTTAAGGTTATGTCTGTCCGTCATATCTGACATTTTCGTGGATGTACTTGAAGTAGACTGAATTAGAGTGAGCTCATCTTTTTCGACTCCCATATTTTTTAATTAAGCACAAGTTCATACTAAATATTTATTTCATATGTTTCATAGACTATACAAATTATAACGGACCTTTGGTAATTAATGCTCTGTCTTTAATCTGTCAAATGTGACACTCGTTCGTTGACCATTAGATGACAGAGTTCACAAACTCATGTACTTTCGACCGTAATATGATTTATCGAGTTTATCATGTTTTTCAATCAAGGGATAATGTCATTCATTGATCTGTAAATCGAGACTTTAATATTGTGAAGAAAATTCGAAGCTGTAATTTGTTATTTATTTTTAATTATTATTCATAATTAACGTTCGCATTATGCAAAGTTACGTAAATTAATGAAATTAAGTACAAAAAAATCATAATTCGTGTTCAACAACATTTCTCGCAGTACTTAAAATAAAATGTTATTAATTGTTATAAATATTGAATAGGTATCGAAATTACTTGCAATTACATACAACAGATGGCCACTAGGGGAAACGTACTATGAATTCGGAGACCCGGGTGTGACCGCTTATTCGTTCTGTTACATCAAATGTAAATGAAAGAAGTTGTTAGAGAGAGTATCTTTACGGTTACGTCTGTTTTACAAACAAAACTTGAAACGTTTTTATTATTTTCTCGTGATTAAGATTTTCTTAAAGATTTTATAAATATGAACAAAAAGTTTATCTTTACAGTATTTATATTGTGTTGTTTAATGAAAGAAGGTATTGTAATAATAAAGGGTGTGACTGCATTGAAATACTTTCTTCGAATATTAAGTCGACTTATCAAATCAATATTTTTATTTTAGGTAAAAGTTTATATTGCTACAGATGTAACAGTAATCATCCTGGATGTGGTACTCCACTAAATTGGTTATGGTATTGGGGAGAAACTTGTCCAGAATATGATGACAAATGTGTCAAAATAATTGAAAGGAAAGGAGGTAATTTTTATAAAATATATATATATATATATATATATATATATATATATATATATATAAAATATACTTTGTTAAAAACCAATATTAAAATCTAAGTACTGGAAAATGGTGGTAATAATCGCGTAATTAAAACAATAAAGTAAAATTGGCAGGGATCGCAATGAATCTCACTTAAGATGGTACACGATATATATTGTGCTAGAAATAATAAGGATTCAAAGTTTGTTAAAATACACTTTAGTAATCACGAATTGTACATTTTTGCAGCTGAAACCATCATCACACGAGAATGCTTAAGTTCTGTTCGAAGTTTCAGAACAGATATACCTGCTGACAGATATGAAGGCTGTCGACCTGCTGCCAAAGATGTTCGCCTGGGACATTACGTAAATAATAGCATTCAGCAATTAGATATACATAGAGATTACTATGACGAAGTAACTTGGTGTTTTTGTTACTTTGATCATAGATGCAACAATGCTAATAGCCTCAGTATATCAATTCTACTGTCCTTTGTAGCCATTGTTATACATTATTTGACGATTTGAATGTATGTTTAATTAAATTTAAAAATGTCATCACTCATCACACATAACGGAAATTTGTTTTATACAGTAAAGATATATTTCATTTTAAAGTAGTATTATCTGCAATGTAAAAAAATATTGAAACTATGAGTATGACAGTTGTACATTCCTACTCAGTCGACAAATTTTGATTTGAATGACAAATTAACAAATCTTAAGATATATTTTTGACAATTAGGCACATACGCGTCTAATATATATAAATTCATTCAATTTTATATATATTTATAAAGTTGACTATTGCTACAATAATGTACAAATATGAAGCAGTATAGGAAACCATAGGTGCCTAACACTTATAATATATTGCATTTTTACAGAATGATCTATTTAAAATTATATAAATTGTTTTTATAGAAAGTAGAGATAAACATTTTTAAAGAAAAGACAAATAAATGAGTAATATTTACTGAACTGATGTACAATTAAAAATTGTATTCATTATTTTAATTACATCACTCTGTATAAATCAACAATAGGCAATGAGTAGTGAAACTCAATTTATGATATGCAATATGCTAATCCGTCCAAAGTATTGATATTAAATCTATACTGTATTATTTATGTATAACTAAATAAAAAAATATAGTAATTTAAAATAAGCTTATGTATATTATTTGGAAAAATCTTAAGTTACGAATTTTTCCTAATAAGTTTTTTTAACATAGTTGAAAAATTTATACACAAACTTTGTATTTACAAACATTTATATTGTAATAAAAATTTACTATTTTGTAATAAAAATTATTTTCACATATACAACCAATGATTTTTAATAAAAATTTCAGAATTAAAAATTCTTTATATTTAATAAAATTATTATACTAAATAAAATAATTTCGTCTATCAAAATACTTAACAAACCTAATAACGATTACAGTAACCAAAATCTTGATTTAAGATTTCTCTTATTTTTATAAAAATAGTCAAAAGAAAATAAATGCACACATTTGGATATTATAGAAAATTATTTTTATTAAAAAACATTCAATCTCACAAATTTATAAGTGGATTTATACATTGTAAAGAAAAATCAAATAAAAAAAAATTCATCGATTCTCGGAATGCTAGACATTCTTTTTTACTTTACTTAATCTAAACAGACACTAAAAAAGGAACTTACAAGAAGACATTCGATCTTTACAAACATCGATTAAAGTGAATGAAAATCAAACTATCCATAAATACATATTCTTAGTACTATAACACTTTTACTGGTACAAAAAAGTATTCTTGACATTAAATATGTTAAAAATCGTCACAAAGAAATATGGTAATGCAAAGACAAGAAACTGTTTAATGATTACATATAATAATACTGTAAAAAGGTATCGTGCTTTTTAAGCCGCTTTAACAGTTTTTTCTTGTTGTACTCTCTGCTGTTCCGCATTCTTCTGATTTTGCGCTTCTTTTTCTTTCTGGGAATTGGATGATTTTACAGTGACGTCCTCTCTGATAGCCGGCTTTCCTGTATGTTGAATTTTGATGACCCTTTCCTTCTTGTCTTGATCCAAAGGTTCCTTCCTTGGTGCTGTAACAGTCAACACTCCATCGGAGGATAGAGTCGTCGCAATCTGATCAATGTCGCACTGTTCAGGAACGCTGTACTTCCTAACGAACTGCCTGGAGATCCAACCGTGCTCATCTTGCTTCTCCTCGTGTTTGGCCTCGATGACAACACTGTCGTCTACAACCTTCACTTTAACCTCGTCCGGTAGGAATTGCTGAACGTCCAGGATTACCTGGAACTTGTCCTTGTCTGCTTGTACAGTGGACGACCCGGACGATTTTAGAATCGAATTTTTCTGGTAAGGCTGATAACGGCTTCTATTACGTCGAGGTCTTAAAACGACCATCTCTGTCTCCGGTTTATAAAACGGTAGATCTTCATCTTCCAGAACAAGGCCAAAGTTTTGGTCAAAGAGACGATGGGGACGATCCAAATATTCGCACCAGTTTGGCAATACCATCGGTAATAGAGACATTATCGGTTACTTTTCTCACAAGAACGAATCAACTCGTGAATGCAAGGTTGAATAGAGCTCGTTGTTTTGCTTCTCTCGTGGATATTATTCGTGACAGGAAATATTAATGATACTCTTGTAACACGACTGACGTTTGCTTCGAGCAAAATGCACTTTAATCGACACAACAGATCCGAAGGTTTATTCAAACCTACTGAAAATGGCCGGGTCTCCGCTGATTATATGTTACGACGACGGCAAAGTGGTGGGGATTCTCCTCCGCCAATAGGAAGCCGAGAATTCTTTGGATTCGAGACGAAGTAGAACCCACTGGAAGTAGAATTTACTAGAAATTACGAAAGCTTCGATCGAAAGTTCTACTCGTTTCTACTCGCTAAAAGATAGATTACACGGAGTTTAGAGGAAATACAGTTTGGTTGACGCAATATTACGATTTCTGTACTATTTTAAATTTGTGATTCATACATGAGTTTCCTTTTCTGTATTTTTTATCTCGAACGATCCAATAAAGTCTAATTCAATTAACAAAAAAGAAATGTTGAAGAGATATAAGTTATATATAATAAAATATAACAGATCAATACGATAACTACGATGAGAATGAGTTGATATGTTGTCATATACTAGATAACATGCAAGAGATATTATCCAAAAATGTGAAACATCGTAGATAAACAATTACCTTCTTGTAAACGAAAATGGATAAACGTCTGACGTATATGGAACTAAGAATATTATTTCTAACTAATAAATAAATAAACTAATAATAATTAATTAATTAATAAAAGCAGAGCTAAAAAAGGTAAGCTCTCTAGATCGATATATTGGCAATATTTCATTTAAGATAGAACAAAATTTCATATTTCAATTACTTAGTTCTTTCGTTGTATCGAAGCAAGCGCGTTTTTGCAAATTCATATTTTCCGCGCGTTAATAATTCAAACAGAATGGCAATAGATCTCAAGCAGACTGATCTTTCAAATTCATAACCTTGTATTACGAAAAAAGTAACCGTCGCAAGCAAACTTTCGCACGTTAGAAGACTGGAACACACACGAGTAGTTGTTCGTATATGCGAAGTGAGAGAAACACACCGGTCAGGTCACTGGACTAGTCGAGAAGTCGATAGAATGAGCCGTTGCTCCTTCCCGATGGTTCTGGGTGATTCCTCGGGCAAGCGCGTATCGTATAAAACGAGCATCGATTGCCGGGAGAACGTCAGTACTGAACTTACCGGTGAAGTGTGTCGATCGTCTCGACGGAAGTTTTCAATTGTTTGTATTTTCCTATTCTCCAATAAAAAGTGAATATACAAGGGAAGAAATTTTAACATCGAATTAACAAGAGCACGAAAAAAGAACTCGTATAAATTAAGTGCTTTGAAAGTGACGTCTCATCCATCCAAGCATTAAGGATGTCTCTGGTTCCTCTATTATTTTCCGATTGGTG
The DNA here is from genome assembly GCA_025433975.1 of Liostenogaster flavolineata. Lineage (NCBI taxonomy): Eukaryota > Metazoa > Arthropoda > Insecta > Hymenoptera > Vespidae > Liostenogaster > Liostenogaster flavolineata. Next base: position 612,859 of record JAITYT010000687.1, on the reverse strand, counting down.
GGAGACCCTTGACAGGCCCCATCGTCTCTTGGATCAACAATTTGGTATCGGCCTCTATCCCGATGAGCTGCTGTCTCCGAACAAGGTGGAACTCTACATGAAACCTAAGCAGAGAAACGTATGCAAGTATTATCGTCCTTGGGCCGAGCTGCTGCGCCAGAACGAGGGTGGATCCTCGACCATCCAGGCGGACAAGGACGCGTTCAAGGTGGTCCTGGACGTTCAGCAGTTTGAGCCATCCGAGATCGACGTGAAGGTGGTCGATAAATTCGTCGTTGTCACGGCGAGCCACGATGAGAAACGAGACGAGCACGGTTGGATCTCCAGGCAATTCGTCAGGAAGTATCTAATTCCGGAGCAATGCGACATCGAACAGGTGACATCGAAGCTATCGTCTGATGGCGTGTTGACGATCGTTGTCCCAAGAAAAGAACAGCCCAAGACGGAGAACGAGCGTGTCATCAAGATCGAGCAGACCGGCAAGCCGGCACTGCAGCAGACGAAGTTGCAGAATCCACCGAAAGAACCCGAAGAGAAGGAAAAATGAAGGGATTGTCTCGAAGAAAAGCAGACATTGAAAATGTTATCGCTTATTTATAATCTTGTTTGTCCGCGTCACTTCGATTTTTTTTTCATTATGTTACTATTACGTAAGGTTCTTTTGTTAATTCATTTATTTTTGCTGCGCGTACATTGGGGAATGTACACCTATCGAATGTACGTGACTTGACTGAATAGGATATCTTCTTATTTCATTAGTTCGTACTGATTCTGTATACATATAGAAACGCGTAGGTAACTTTCGCTATCGTCATCATTAATTCATTAGCATTTCGATCACATTCGACTGCATGTATCCAGTTTATATATTTAATAAAGCTGAAAATAACGGATTTTCACTGTTTTTATATTATAACCTTGTCCATTCATTATCTCGTCTCCTCTTTAGTATAGATTCTAGAAATTAAAAAAATATTATTTACATTGTGTCGCGTACACAACATCGTAGTTTTTATTTTAATCCATTGGCTTGGTATTTCTTGAGTGATCTCCTTACCCTAAGTAACGACTTATTTCATCAATATTTTGAAAAATATTTTTTATTTTAGAAAATACAATATTTGACCATGGATTTTTATGTCTTCGGTTAAGTAGGAGAGTAAAAGATAACATTGCACGGAACCGACTAATCGCCTTCGATCTTACGACAAGTCTGATTAGCCGGCAAATCCATCGATTTTTTAAGCCAATAGGTTAGAATAGAAGTTACGGTTGCTAAGAATTTAAAACTTGTTAAGAACAAAAATGAACACTGGGTCTATCTAAATGCTCATTGATTAATTAAAATGTGCACTTAATGTACATATAGTTATGCGTTTTATTCACATACATATATATATATATTAAATATCGATAGAGGTACGTTGTACTTATACACATGTACGTATAATGACTCACTATAGGAAGGTGATGTAAATGTGCTTAGAAATGTAGAAAATCGATGTTACGGGCGTTTGCAATTAATTGCGTCCTCGAAGATCAAGGACATCTGTTTTTCTATATATTGTCATATCATAAAATTTGAGAAGAACACTGATTAAAAATACGAATTCATAATTGATCTAAAAACAAAGAAACATATTAGGTGGATAATCTAACAATTACGAAAAAACAAAGTTTTGATTCTTCTTATCATGCACGGACTATCTTATTGTTTTAGACGTATCGCGCGTTTTTGAATATTTGCGAAATAAAATGTAATATAAAGGTACTTTATATTTTAACGAATTTTTCCAAGTGCCGCATTCTTAAAAATTAAAGAAACATTTTATCTCTTGAAAATATATACTCTGTAATATTTTTATTTCATTATTTTATTATTAAAATAATCTAATAACAAATGCACAAAGTTAATGCAGGATAAAGAGTAATGAAGCATACACATAATTTTTTTATCCTTAGAATGTTTTACTTTATTTGACGATTTATATACAAAGAATGATTATTATATAAATGGTAATGTTTATTCAAAAAAAAATGAGAACATGACAACGATTAATAAGTGTTTTGTATAAGACACGCTATAACAAAAGACTAAGACATTAATTTCACGATCAGTATAAAAAGAAACGAGCGTTTATTAATTTTCAACAGCTTTTTTCGTTTCTTCTTTCTCTTTCGCCGGTTTTCCGGTGTGCTCAATGTTTATAACCCTTTCCTTTGCCTCTTCTATGGCTTCCGGCTTTCTCGGTACTGTTATTGTTAAAATACCATCGGACGAAAGATTGCTGGCTGCTTGTTCGATGTTGCATTGCTCCGGTATCATGTATTTCCTTACGAAGTGTCTCGATACCACGCCATGGTCATCTTCCTTCTCGTCGTGCTTTCCTGAAAAAGAGGAACGCGGCTGATGTAACACGGAACGTACCTTGCTTCTTTTTTGAAACAACGTTGCAATCTTTTGACGCGTCTCTTATCAATTGTTTTTGAGTATTCAATTTAAAGAAAAAAAAAGGAAAAGAAATCAAATAAAAAATCATCTCGAGACAAGGATCAAAATTTACCTTCGATGACGACGTAATTGTCGACGACTTTGACGGTCACCTCGTCCGGCTTGAATTGCGTCACATCGAGAGCCACGTGAAATTTGTTTTTGTCGTTCTTCAGCACGGACCAACCGCTGTCATCGTCTCGCACCATATCGGCCCATGGTTGAAGATGGCTCGTATAGTAAGGCAATCGTGTGGGATATCTCTCGAAATGATCGTGTATCAACGAGTTGAATATCTTCTCCGGATTCAGATTCCTGGCGAAATGCTGATCCAGCAGACGATGCGGTCTTTCCAAAGTTTCCCACCAATGGGAAAACATCTTCGGTATTAGGAACACTCTCGATCTCATTTTTAGCGATGAAAATGAAGACTGACACGCGAATTGAAAATTGACGTAGCAGGATCTGCTTTTGAACGCGAGGAAACTCGTGACTCTCTTCGATCGCTTGACGTTTCACGACTGAGTTCTAGGGTCGCTCGTGTCTTCCTATTTATACCGACCGAGCGACGAATCTACGATTCGCGCAGCAGCTTTCGAATGTTCACACACTCGATGATTCGAGAACACACCAGAATTTTCGGGAATTCGCACGATTTTACGGGCGATCGTCCATTTAGTTTTCTTCAAAATTGCGCTTCGTAGAATTTTTTCATTCTAGAAAACTCGACGGATGTCATGAAAACGATGAAATTGAAAATGATTAAAATATAATTACGAAGAGTGATTGTCAAGTTCATTAGTCAACGATGTTCGCAACACGTACACGTCCGTCGTGATTCGTAAGAAAGTATTTTGATATTTAAAAAAAACTGAAATGTAAATTTCAGTTCTAGGATCGGTAGAGTATTTCTGGTTACATTATACCGGCCGAGAGTCTAATACGCGGTTCGCACTGTGACGTTTGAACGCTTTGATACTGAAAGTGAAGCTTCGAGAACGTACCAAAAAGTTCGTATTAAATATTGTTGAGAATACGCTCGATCTTACAGCCGATCGTCGATTAAGTTTTCTTCGTAGTTGTATTTCGTAGAATTCTGTCGTTCAATTCGATTTCGAATTGTTAAAGTCATTTGCGTCATAAATAAATCGCAAAACTGACGAATTTTCAAGCATATATCAACTGTCTTGTAGTTTAGTCGTAGAAAGATTTTAATCGCGAAAAAGATTTTTAATTAAATTTTGTTGTTACTTATTGCATACGTTATGTGGAAATAGTTATAACTTGTGAATTGTCGTCGATAATAGCGTGAATAATCGAATGTGATTAACGATTGATGCAATTGATCGCTTTTAAATTATTGGAAAGGTTAAGTTCTGTTATAATTTCGTTGAAAATATTCTATCAGTGAATTAGTTATCACTGTATTTATAAATAATAGAGAATTACTAATTTATTGATATTTTTGATGCGTTTCGTATAAATGGCAGTGATTTTACATTAATTTCATAGAATATATAAACAAATTTACAAAAATAATTTCTCCCGCCGTTTTCGTGTCAAATTCGATTGCTATAACGTTAATTGTTACTGCTATTATTTAAGACGAAATTTTAAGCTTTTTTACCTAACGTATAAACCTGATTACATGAAAACAATGGAATTAAAAATAATTAAGGTGTAATTACGAACAGTGATTGTGAAGTGCAATCAATAGTCAACGATTATCGCTGCACGTACACGTCGTCATTCGTATCATAATACTTTAGTAATTATTCAATTACTAATATTAAAAATGAACTGCAATGTGAATTTATAATGATAAAAACGATAGTGTAAAAATGATAAACTATTTTCGATAGCGATACTTATGAAAACAATATTTTTTAATCGAATTATTGCGTCATAGTCTCTTGCTGTTCTATTTCATGACAAAGATATGTTAGGAGAAATTGCATCAGATTTATTAGTTCCGAGTACCACGTTGTACCTTGACGCATATGTCGTGTGCTATTTGCCCAGACGAGCCACGTACCGAATCGATAAGGTTATATGTTTCAGTATCGTAAGAAGAAGCTGGATCATCGTCGCTTTTTCGATTTACACTGACAACACAATACCGATATTTCAAGAAAGAGACATTCGCACATTGGAATTCTGACTCATGAAAGAAAAGTACTGTTAACAAAGACACGTTGCAGCTACGAATTAAAATATTTTCGAATTTTTTACAAAGTACGATATTAGGTTATAATTTAACATTGATTTTTTCTTGATGCTACAATAATCTATTTCTTTGTTTACGAAGTATCACGTTATTTTCTCGGTTAAATTTTTTATCTTGATACAGCGATACGAAGTTATACGGATATAAAATGAGTTTTATAATTTCCATTGTGTACGATTTCTTTAGGTACTTAAAAATAACAATCGGAAAACTAATTAGTACGCCGAGTATCGTTGTTCGTGTCTTCAAAATAAAGCGGGAGTTGTATTTAAAAAAGATCAATACAGATGTTCAGAAGGAAGCTAAAGACACATTAAATATATCAATGACGTTGTCATCATAATGGAGAGCAGATAAAAATGCTAAAAATAGGTATGCTCGCTGTGTGTGAATCTTTGTCTCTAAAAGAAACTACTCGTATGATACTTTATATATTAATAAAATGTAAGATATAAAATATTGTTACACATATTTTATAATTACTCCGTACAAATATTACAACTGTTACGATCCTTTTTCATCAGTTGCAAATTCGATGCTTTCGAGTACAAATTGGACGTATTAAGTGTAGCTCGTTAAACGTTAACTAGAACTAATCCACGAATCATTGTAGGTAGAATATATACCTTCGAGAACGACCATTGGCATTGCTAATAAAGGAAAGGTTTATGAGTTTTTATTTTCAAGCATCTTGCAGCTCGCAAAAAACAAAACACGATCACATATTGATTTTGTTTTCACGTTGCGGCTAGATACGATATCGATTATAATTTATGACGACTGGAACCATGTAATCTCTGATAGATTCTCGAAGTCGTTCTCCATACGTTCTTTCCTGCTGCGGTAGGGAGCGCTTCGCCTACATAAATACAACCGGCGCGCGACCAACTGTCAGTTAAACTTAAATTGAAGAAGTAAACGTAAGTGACCCTGTTCGAGGAGTTTCAATTATTTGAGACATTTCTGCGACTCCATACGATTTATCATTCGTTGCGAGACCAACGATCAATAATATTCCTCGCGTACGACCGGAGATTTCCAGATCGACGAGACATGTCGCCTCTATTATCATTGCTGTTGTCTACCTGGTTGACAAACTTTGCTTCGCCTCATCAATACATAGATCAGAATTATGGCACTGGACTCTATCCGGATCAATTGATGATGCCAAACCTTATAGATCGTTACCCCAGCAAAAGCCTTTTGGATTTGTATTCTAAACCGTCGATCGATTCGACACGTGACAATTTTAGCGGTATGACCGCAGTTGCAAAGAGCGTACATACGTTTAAGATCATCCTGAATGTTAATCATTTTCAACCGGAAGAGATTAACGTAAAGGTCGTCGGCAATTGCGTCGTCGTTGAGGCGAAACACGAAGAAAGGAAAGACAAACATGGTTTCATCTCGAGACACTTCGTAAGAAGATACCTGCTACCCGATCAGGCGATCACTGACCATGTGTCGTCTAGCATATCCAACGACGGGATCCTGACGATTATAGCACCGCTGAGGGATGCATCTAAAAATCAGAACGAAAGGATTATCAAGATCGATTATACGGGTAAGCCGGCGATACATTTAGATATTAATAAAGACACGGAAAAAACTGCGCAGGAGAAGAAGGCTCACGAAGAAACGACCACGCAACGAAATGAAGAAAGTGCAACCACTCCCGAGAAGTAAATGATGGAAGACTGAATTTCTTTGTAATGTGTGTTCTTTGTTCTCGATTGACTCGATCATACTACGTTAAAGATGGTACCATATTTTACTTGTAAATGATTGTTGCGTAACTATGTTGTTAG
>JAITYT010000687.1:564161-583598 GCA_025433975.1 Liostenogaster flavolineata | reverse complement strand
TCCTTTTTTTTTTTTTTTAATCGATACGCTCTTTAATTTTTATTCGATTTGTATCGCGTCGACTCGAACTGCAGTTCCTCAGTGCGCGTCGAATATCGAGCTGGAATTTCGCCCTTCCTCGTGGCATTCTTTCGTTCTTATTTCGTAATTTCCTACTTATTAGGGAGACCGAAAAGAGATCGTAAACAGGAAGCTTTGATACTCCATATTAATTTTTAAATATAAATCGAGAACGTAATTCTCTAATTCTCTTCTTTTAGCTCGGTTCTTTCTCAATTTTTTTAAGATTACTCTCAATAAAAATCGGCCCTCGGAATGAAATGTAAAAAACAATGGATCCCTTTCCGCTCCTTCCAATATTAAAAGAAAATATCAGAAGCTTTCTCGCTAAGTGCTCTTCCGATCTTTTCACAGTTTCCTCCAAATTCTGCGCGGTATACGACAGCGCTCGCACGAGTTCCAAATAGGGTGCTCGGTATCGATACGATCCCAACTAAACTTCCGCGTTCGCGTCTCGTATCCGCTCCATTCGCTCGGGTTATTAAAGTAATTCTGTCATTCTGTCGTCTGTTCGCGATACCACCGTTCCGGACGCCTTAATAGTCCGCCGTTTCCAGACTCCAGCTACGACAAATCGAGGATTCGACGCGTTCGTGAGAAACGGCACACAGCCGACTCCTTTTCCCTCGATGCCATAATTTTCCTATTGTCTAGGGTTCGCGAATTCGAGTGCTTCGCGAGCAACGAGATAACAGCTTGCGTCGCGTATCGCGTTTAAAGCTAAATTACGCATGGAAAAACAAGACGCGAAACTTCGACGTCGCAGTGACACGTATCGCGATTCCTCTTCCGCGTAATTACGAGATTAGAACTTCTCGAGATTACAGTGACTCGGAGCGCGACGGTTCTCGAGATTTCGAGTCGCGTGGAACGATGGGAGGTAAAAGCGAGTGCCAAGGTGTAGTCCGATCGTAAGCTAGACCGTTAAAAGTCGGCTCTGATTGATGTTACACCGGTTAGATCGGTACTCGAGACGCGAGGAACGAGTATCCGAGGCGAAACATTTTATGCGAGCACTCGACGTCGAGCGTCGCACGATTTTAATAAATATTGAAATATTCGCAGGCGTACGTTGAAAATCGTCGCGCATCCGTTGCACCTGTGACGCATATTTTCTCGATCAGGAGGTTCGGTAGGATGAATTCAGACGATGAAAACCGATAGACATAGAAATTTTGACAAAAATCGCGAAATTTCCGAGCCGTATACCATAAAAAATTGCGAAACAAAAATGAAAAATCGAATCTCCAACGTTTTATTCGCTTTTCCGAAGTTAAATTCGGGAATCTCAAGTTAAAAATTCGATGCCAGCGCTCTTTTCGTAGTGACGTACAATTTTATTCAACTCTGACGATTCGTAAATTCATAAAATCGCTTTTATGATCTCTCTCGATCTATTTACTGGCAAATGACACCTAAGACGCGTATTTTCTCGAATGGGAAGATCAACCATTCATCTATCACTCGCAAGTTCACGCGTACTCGCGCGGGATCTAATATTTTCACGCTGGCGAACTTATTCCGATCGATTCTAATATTAAAAAAAGGAAAGAAAGAAAAAGAAGAATCGCGGCATGTCTACGGATTTATTCAACGCTCATAATTCACGAATTCATAAAATCTCTTTTATGATCTCCCTCGATCTATTTACTCGCAAACGTCACCTAAGACGCGTATTTCTTCGAATGGGAAGATCAACCATTCGTCCATCACTCGCAAGTTCCCGCGTATTCGCCTGGGACCCGTTCTAATATTAAAAAAAAAGAAGAGAAGAAAGAAAAATCGCCGCATCTCGACCGAGTCTAATATTATTCAAGAATGATCCGAGCGACGAGACACGTCGTGCATTCTCGCGCACGTACGTCCGCCTTGCGAGTACGACGTGGGTGGAGACGCGAAAAGTCGCAAGGAGGGACGAGGAGGGCGAGAACGGAAGGAACAACGACGAAAGGGAGAAGGAAGAAGGCGGTAGAAACGAATGGTCCGATATCGGCGACGCACGACATCCGGTCAGAAACGCGGTTGGAAGGAAACGTCCATCCGACGTTCTTCTAACGTGCATTTATTCTTCCCTGGAGATAGCGATGCGTTCGTAAGCTCGAAGTGGAAAGCGCAAACGTCGCCCAGAGACATCGTCTATCGCGATCAAGGCGTTCTCGATCGATCTCGAGCTGTCACGACGCACCACGGCGAAAGAAATCACGTTGCAACTTGCTCGCGAGCTTGCGAGCACGAGAGATTAACGGATAAAATAAAAGAAAATCGAAGAAACACACAGAGAGGATAGAAGAGAAAGAGAGAAAGGGCTTTCAAGCCGTACATCATTTCCGATATTAACTCGGCGATCGTAATAATACTCGATTGAAGTAGCTTAACGAATCGGAACGTTCAAAACGAGAGTTTTAATCGATTTAAAATCGCGATTCGTCCGAAAGCACTTCATTCGCGAGTAATTAATTCGTACGGATGTTTTAAAAGGCCGGGGGTAGTTACGTTCTTGCTACGTCGATTTATCGAGTCGATAAAGGACAACGTTGAACGTAATGTTTTCGTAATTACCGATTAAAACGCTATCGGTACCATCGGTCGACTCGATTACGCGAGGCGCGACAAAAAACGCAAAAAAAGGGAGCGAAAGAGGGAAAAACGGTGGTCGTCGCTCGACGAAACGTCGGATCGTTGCGACTCGTCGTAGGCCGTTGGAGCGTGACGCGTCCTTCGCGAGACCGAAAACGATTCGCCTCTCGTGTTTGTTTTTGCGAAGGCAATCGAGCGAATCGAGGTATCTTCCTTCCTCGTATGCCATTTTGGTCCCTCTCCGGTCTATCGTCGACGTTCGCTCGTCGTTTTTCGCCTCTTCGACGTTCGTCGATTCGTGAGATTCGACAGAGACTCGACAATGGAACGGGACAAATTCGATCGGCCGAGTTAAATGAAATGAAAAGACGTTTTTTTTTTTTTTTTTAAAGGACAATTATCGAACATGGAAGCGGTACCTCGACGAAACGATCTTCGTTCATGTACGATTTATTATCGATCTTTCGATCGACCGCATCCGCGAGGCCGTTCACCACGTGTCCGATGTCGCAACATCGACGGTGTTCTTAAGGTCGCTCGCGCTGACCCGAATCGCTCTTATCCTCCGCAACGAACGCGCGAAACGTCGTAGTTTTTCCATCGATCGTCGATGCGCGCAACGATAAAAGCGAAACGACGATAAAGGGAGAGGAAAGAAATAAGAAAGAAAAAAAAAAGAAGAAAACGACGATAAAGAAACGAGCGCGATGCCACCATGGATCGAGTGCGTAATTCGAAGATAGAAAAATTGTAGGAAAAAATTCGTAGCATCGTGAAATAATTAACAATTACGCCAGGCGATAATTTTGTTTTTAACCGTGACACTTTTACGCTTGCCGGCGTTTTAAAATTACCGATCGACGAGAACGTGGAATCGCGATAGTGATTACGAAGCAGATGCGGTACTTGGAGGACGGACGGCATTGTATCGTGCCGTAGACCGAGGACGAGCCATTGTCACGCGCGGATCGTGTGCCAACCTTTCCCGTCTTTTATGTACGAGTCGCTCGCAAAAGACTCGTATACGTGCGTACTTACGTGCTCGTACGACTCTCTCCTGTCCGGATCCTATGCTTATCGCGGGATAAAATTACGTTTTGCACCGTTACTCCGTTTCTTTTTGTTATTTTTATTTTTAAATCGAATAAATACGCAACGATGATACGCGCAACAGACAGCTGAACGAACTTTCAGTAATATTCGAGGGTAAAGACACGTCGATTTAAACTCGAAGCTCGATTCAGTGGATTCGTTCGTTCCATCGAAGAACTCGCGTTATCGTCGTTATCGATTTTCTCGATTTTTCTAAATGCGTTCCTCAACTTCGTAGCGCAATTTCCTCCCTCGATCGCAAAATTTCTCACCTACGACGCTTGAGATCGATCGACGTAACGCGAGACGCGACGCTCTCGCGGATATCCGCCTTTGAAATCGTCGCAGTGGTTGCGCGCGTATCGCGAGGCGTCGAGACCTTCTTTCGATCGTGCCGATCGTGGCAAACGACGCGTGCAGCATCCGATCTTTCGTAAGAATCCCGTAGGACGCGCTCGACCCGCGGAATTATCGATGGGAGGAAGGAGAACGACGATTGCGCGATAAATCGCGGGTGCGAGGAGCGGGTCGAAAGGATGACCACGTTTCGATCGTAGGATCCTTTGTTACGCGCACTCGGGTCTCGCGGTAAGCTTCGTCGACCGAGATACTCGCCGACGTATAAATCACGCGCGGTAAAATAATATCCTGAAAGCATCGGCTCGGAGAATCGTGGCGTTTCTAAAATTATTCCTCCAAACCGCGGCGATGTTTCGCCTTTTCGCTGTTACTCCGCGACGTTCTCCGAACAAAGAACCCTCGAGGTTCTTTCTCAATGATATTTTACTTTCCAGAGGGCTTAGATACGTTCGTCGAGTATCGTCACGGTTATTCTTCCTTAATTTGGCGCGTTTAATACGGTCTTCGTGTCGCTTTCGAGCGAATTTTAATTCTATGGAAAATTGCTCGCGTTACGAAGCTCGCTCGATACTTCCTGGTCGCTTAATTCGATCTTTATTATTAATTGGAATGTTATTTATTGGACGCGTTAATGTTCGGATCGCGATCGAAAGACAAAAGGCAAGAAGATATTCCATGGTAACGACGCGAATGTCACGGTGGGGAGACTCGGCTTGAAAAACGCGTGGCAGGAAAAGGATTGCTAAACGTTCGTTTTCTTTTCGTTTTCGCGTCTGTCGGCGGAACGAGCGATTTTTTTCTTTGTCAAAGTTACCGCGATTCGGTAAATGTCGACGGAGAATAGATAGACGTTATTTGCCAACGACGGCACGTCGATTGATCGATCTTGAAATACCGATGCCGTGTACATAAAAGTCTCGTCACGTTGACGTTCGATGTAACGGTAGAGCGAGCGAATTTTACGTGCAGATATTTGTTTATCGAGCGCCGAGGCGCAGTTCGAAGCTCATTCTCGTGGAAAAGTATGGCGTAGCGAACCAAACGGTACCGCTTTCGTACCCACGGCTTTACCCCGATTTATGCATTTATGAACGAACGAATTTTGTATCGTCTTTCGGGTGTAGCTATTCCTCCGTAATCGTTAGGATTCCCGTCACAGTTTTCGTCGGTCTTCGTTGCGGTCTTCATCGCAGTCTTTGTCATTGTCCTCGTCGTAGTCTAATCAGGTGGAAAAAGCGAGTCGTTGTGTTTGCCATCGTAATTCTCACCGTCTTCGACATAGACGTCCAGGTCGAAGTTTCAGTCCACTCGACTTCAATTGGAATAACGTTTATTCTACATCGATCCGTCTGATGGAATTCTCGACAGTACGTACCTACGTAAACAGGAATATCCATCTATCCGGTCGAAGTGGAATCGTCGAGCTCCGCTCGACCATCCAGTCGTTCGTCCGTTGGTACGAGGACTCCGTTCGTAGTCGAGAATGCACTCGTAGATCGAACACGCCCGTCCAAAATAGCCGACAGACTTTTCCGGCAGGGTGTATTCTCGTGCTCGAGTAATGACGCGTCCAAGGAGTAAAAAACAAAGCGGAAGAAGGACGGAGATAGAGCGAGCGAGAAAAAGAAAGAGGAAGGACGTCTAGCGCGTGTCCCTCGATTTTCCCTTATTTTCCTGCTCGTAGGCGCGCCGTAGATCGCGACGAAAATAAATCGCTCGTCGCATCGTGTCTGCTCGATCTCGATTCAACCGCCGGATCCGGCTCTTCCTCCTCCTTTTCCTTCCTCCACCATCTCCTTCGTGAATCTCGTTCCCTTCCAGACGAGACGACGATCTCTGCTAAGAGGGTCCCGCAACGGGCGGCGCTAAGTCCTCAATTCGTGCACTTCCGCTCGAAATAGACCGTCTCTCTTGACCGTGAACTCTTCGATGACTAACCGCTCCGAAAGAGTAAGAGACGCACGAGGCGGTCGGTCGTCGTCTCCCTTACGTTTCAATCGCGACTCTTGCCTTCCTTCGGCGACGTCGTCCTCGTCGCTACTTTCGCTGAAGAAGATCGCTATAAAATTCTCTACGAATGACGCAGAAAAGTCTCTTATTACTCGCCGTTTGCTTCCCCGCTTTTCTATTCTCGTCGCAGATGTCGTCGTGGAGCTTCTCATTACTCTCATGGTCGACGAAAGAATTAATTTTCGAAGAATATCGAAGGATCAAAATCGTAAGTTCGATTTAATGTCTTTTTTTTTAATTTATTTCTCTTAGACGGGTTATTCGTTTCTCTTGGTCCCAGGTTAAGACCACTGACGTGCTGTACAGTGGCTTGCTTTGATTGTACACTCATTCATTCATCTATCCATTCATTCATTTGTTCGTTCGTTCACTTTCTCGTTCGTTTTCCCCTGTGTTTCACTTGATTTTCGAGTCTTTGATGAATCGTAAGCGCGACTCGACGTCATTAATACCGCAAGCTCGTACGAATAAATCGTAAGGCGGTAACGATCGCAGGAAATGCACGCGAGGAATTCGGTTTTCGTCTCGACGTCGAGTGGTCCGCGTTTCCTTGGAAATTCGGACCTTTCTTGGAGCTCCGTGGTGGCGCACAAAGTCACCGAAGCCACGTCGAACGAGAATCGGCTTGGTAATCGCGTTCGAGTCTCTGGATCTCTGCGACGCCGTCTCCTTGGGTTAAAATGTCAGCGCGGCAGAAAGGTCGAGCGACATTTCACTTTGGATATTGTCTACCGCTGCCAACCGCCTAATGAACCGAGCGTTTTCTCTCTTCGTCTAGGAGATCCATGTGGGAGCGTCGCGGCGCGTTCTTATCGTCGTCGTCGAGGCTACGAGAGATCCGCCACGTCTTTTCCTTCCCCTTTAATCCGTCGAGCCTCTGCTTTTTACGAAATCGAAATCTCGATCGTTCCAAGATATTTCCAAAGTTCAGCTCTCGTACGCACAGTTTTGCTCCGATATCGCGCACAAATACCTTCGAAAATAATTTCGTCGTTAATTCCAAGACATCGGATGAATTAAGATTTACGAAAATAGAAATTTTTTCGTGAAAATCGGTTCCTTTTACGAACCAACATCGAACGAATCCATCTTGACGGATGAATTTCGATCGTTCGAAGATATTTCCAAAGTCTAGCCCTTCGATGGCATCGTTTCGCTCCGATATCGCGCACAAATACTTTCGAAAATAATTTCATCGTTAATTTTAAGACGTCGGATAAATTAAGATTCACGAAAATGTAAAGTTTTCCGTGAAAATCGATTCCCTTCATGGGACCGACATCGAACGAATCCATCTTGACGAAGAAATATCGATGGTTCGAGGATATGTATCCGAAGCTCTTACATCGCGCAGTGATTGTCCCAATATCGCGTCTAGGTTCCTCCAAGGATAATTTCGTAGTTTATCCCGCGGTATCTCGGACGTGCTCGCGTAATATTCTCCCTGGCACAGATGGAAATAACGAAATAACGAAAGACGTTGCCCTGGACGAGGCAAGGGAGAGACGAAGAGGAGCGAAAGGCGGAGGAGGAGGAGGAGGAGCTAACTGTTAATCTGGCCCAAATTCCTTCAAGAGAAGGACGTTCTCCTCGAAAGCTTACCCGAGTATACCAGCAGCTCGCCTCCGGAATCCAGATTCCCCCTGCGGCTTGGACATCGTGGCTTTCGATATTGCTGCCCTCGAAACCACGACTTATCGATCGAGACGCGGAATAGTTTCGTACTTGGCGAGTTTCCTACTACCAAGTATCGCATTAACCGAACTATGGCTCGAATTCTTTATTGGCGAGCGAAGTCCTTAAGTTCGCGCGTATTTACGGTTATCTCCCGCGCCATAAGCGCGACTACGACGGTTCCAGGGTTAGGCGATTTGGTGCAGCTTAAGATGGCGTCGAAGGACGCCTAGCAGCAGGCGCAAGGCGTTGCTTCTCTTCCTACGTCGGATCTTTGCTATGAATATCGTGATAATCGATCTTATTTTAAAGTAAAATTGATAGAACTATCCAATTACCGGATTTATTTTAAAAAATGCGACGAGACGAATCTAACGTTCTTCGAGGCTCCTTTTGAATTTTTATTCTTTTAAACGAAGAACTCTTCGATAACAAAAAATCGTTCTCGTGCGAGAATAGAGAGCGAGTTAACGGTGACTTACCTGTTAGAATAAGCCACGAAATAAAGATGACGAACGCGACTACGTTGCACGAGGAAAAGGCGTTAAGGCAGGAAGAGAGCAGCGAGGGTGCTGTATCAAAGACGAGATAACAAAGAGCAGGAAGTCGCTAGGGAAAAGTGGACGAAAGGAAGTTCTCCCCTCGATACCTTCGATAAACCGCCTGACAAACGGACGATGGCATTCCTCGACAACGAATAGACGTGAAAACGTTTTCGACCGATCATGCCGATTAAACTTAACGAAAGTGGATTTTCCTCTTGGTCATCGCACGACTCGTTTCCCTTTCTCGTATTGGCGACTTTCAGTAAAATCGTCGAAGTAGGACAAAGATGCGAGATTGTCCTTTTCTCTCATCTTCCTTCCAAAGGAGCAGGATTCCAACGCGTTCAGTACTATCGAGTAACTCCAATATAGGAAATATCGTTCCTTATTACCGTCCCGTCGTCTATGAGAAGATCCTTCCTTCTCGACGATCGTGCTTTAATTCCAAACTCGAGTGTCACTTTCGTTCCAATTTCCTTCGATCGAGCTAGCCTTATCAATTTGAAGGGAATCTCGATAAGAGTCGGTATCTTGTATCAGGGCGGATTATAGATCGCACTCGAGTCTAACTTTTTTATCTCGACAATCCGCGTCGATCGCAAAGTCGTTTCTCCATTTATTTCCAACGAAGTGGTTCGTTCGATCGCGCCATTCTTCGAAAAATATCTACCTCGCGTTAGCGCAACGTCTTCGCCATTTTTCCTCGCGGTTTGCAACGAGCTACTCGAGGCCACGACGAGACTCGAGTCGAGCGAGTCTCCAGCTGGGACAGCAAAACGCCTTTCTGGCGCGACCTTCTCAAACCGATCGCTGATATTCATGGTGGAAGTTCAAATTGATTCGCGGCAAGTTGCGGCTATGTACCAGCAGTCGCTTATACGTTTTCCGTCCGTCCATATTGCCCATCGATCGACTTGTTTACCTTACGGAACAGCAAATCGCTACCAAATAAAGCCCAACCGTGCCGCGTGGAATTTTATCTCCCCTTCCTCTCTCCCCAACCCCTTGGAAACTCGCTCACCTTCGTCGATTCTGGTCTAACTTATCGTCTCGACGATTCGTAGCTTCGTTCACCGTTTCGACCGAGCGGCTGAAAGTGAGAAAAAACTTCGTTCGAAAAGATGATCGATGTTTTTGCGTGGCGATGGGTGTAACGCGGTTCTTCGACTCGACCATTTCCATCGACAGGTTTGAAGCGCCCGGTAAGCGTACGAATTCCGTTGCTCGAACTTGTCGTCGATCGCTCAGCGAAAGACGCGCTCGATCGATTATCATCGCTACGAATGTATCGCCATAAATGTTATTCAAATGTTATTTAAACGTTATTTAAACGTTATTTTGATAAATCAAAATTTATCGCTCGATCGATTGGAGTGTCGTTTCCTGTATTCATTGCTTTGCACGGAGAGAGACGAGACAAGGGTCGAAAACAGTATCCCTCGCGTCAAATCAGAATAACTCAGCGGAGGATAGGGACGATGTCAGTGGTTTTATACAAATGTTCCGACTTCATTGAAAAAAACCAATAAAAATCTCCGATAAAACGAAACGATCTTGACCGTATCTCGCGACGGAGAATCGGTGCTCCATCAGACCTCGTCCAAGTTACCTCTCAAAATCCATCCCGTAGTTCGAGTCTACACGTTCGAGTACGACTCGACGAGTAGTAGAATCTATTCTTAGGTCGAGCTTGAATACGCGTAGGTTTTAATCGTTTTTAACGAGACGTCCGCGAAGAAAATCGAACGCTTCGCGATGTCCTTGCTCGTTTTTGCAACTTAACATGGCGCCAGCCAGTCTTCCTCTTTACTACAGTTATTTAAATGTTATTCAAACGTTATTTTAATAAATCGAAATCGAATGGAGTGCCGTTTCCTATATTCATTGATTCGCACGGAGAGAGACGAGACAAGGGACGAAAACAGTGTCCCTCGCGTTAAACCAGAATAACCCAACAGCGGATAGGAAAGATATCGGTGGTTTTATGTCAATGCTTCGACTTCATTGAAAAAAATAAATAAAAATCTCCCATAAAAAGAAACGATCTTGATCGTATTTCGTGACAGAGAATCGGAGTTCGATCGGACCTCGTTCGAGCTACCTGCCGATATATTGTGTATTTCGCGATTCGAGTTCAAGCGCGAATTTTTAGCGCGTTTCTCTCTAAAAAAAAATCGATCTCTAGGTCGAGCTTAGGTTCAAATCGTTTTTAACGTAACGTAATTTTTATTCTTCTCCTGCGTACACTTCGGGCGAATCGAGGCGCTTTACGAGTTCCTCCGGG
This sequence comes from Liostenogaster flavolineata, assembly GCA_025433975.1. Taxonomy (NCBI): domain Eukaryota; kingdom Metazoa; phylum Arthropoda; class Insecta; order Hymenoptera; family Vespidae; genus Liostenogaster; species Liostenogaster flavolineata. The sequence continues at coordinate 572,996 of JAITYT010000687.1, read as the reverse complement.
TGTCGAGAGAGGCGCGAAGGATTTATTCGAGTGCGAGAAGAAAGGAGAAAGAGTCCGGAAGAAGCAAGGCAAGACCCTGCGTTCCAGGAGGAGGAGAGACGAGAGTTTGGAAAGATCGTCGAACGAGTTTTGCTCGTGTCAAAAGCACTCGGTGGTCGGTCGGTCGATCGGTCGGTCGATAGAAAAAGCTGCCAGTAGAAGGCGGTGGCGCGTTACGAGTCCGTGGTTCGCGTTAATCCTCGAATCTTGATCGTGACGTCCTTCGACGATCGAACGGCATCTGCGAGTCGACAAGCCACACTCCGAAGATTAATATCGTTTGCGTGGCTGTCGAGGTTATTGACATCTCGACGGGCCATTTATCTGCCTTCGTTCGTTCGTACGTACGTACGTACGCCTGTTCCTTCGTTGGTTCGGTTTGCTCTATAAAGTCTGCCAGCAGTGGCTTGTCCGTTCTTTCCCGGTTTCTTCTACGTTTACACCTTCTGTTTCTTTCTTTCGATTTTTTTTCGAATTTCTCAAGATAGAAGAACACGCAGAAGGATACGTCTCGAGATTTTTATGGAATTGTTGGGAATGTTCAAGCCGAGTGACGTGGTTTTTATTTTATGTATCGGTTAAAAAGAATTCATTGGGGTTTTTTTTTTATTTATTTTTACGACCGATTGTTCGATGTCGAAAGAAACTTCGATGTCGATAGGTGCGTTTTTGTTGCCTCTTCGGAGTTATCGTTTTTATTTAAAACGCGATTTTGTAGTATCTCGGCAAAGAAACGACGAAGGAGAAGTTTGGGAGTATTTCGTCCAGGCTGAATTTATCGGCATAAAGGAATTTCGATGGCAGGAGGGGTGCTCGTTTAAACTCGGCGTTGGAAACAATTATCAAGTATTTTACGCGCAAAGCGGAACCTTTAAGAGCGAGGATAACGAAGCGTCTCTTGTCTCAGGAACGATCGCCGGAAAATCGTAGAAAAACGGAGAAGAAGCGACGCGGGGAAACGTTTAATTTGACCCACGCTTGATTTAGTCGGCTGCATTGGCTTCGCAGACTCGTTAACTCTTATTCACGGTTTTAATTCGAAGCTGGCTACGATACTATCGAGAGACTCGTGGAATAATCTATTCTTCTTCGCCCGGAATCGGAAGGAGAGTATAAGTAGGAAAAATGAGTATCGCGAGTTCGAATATCCTTTTGAGAGATCTTGAGATCGTCTCTTTGTTTCCTTGCGAGGCGACGTACGTGACTTCGATGTTACTTGAAACGATGTCTTTTATTTTATTTTATTTTATTTTATTATAATAGAATGACCGACGGATTGCAATCGCGCAACGATAGGACGTGCATCTTTTCGATACGATTGCGAGAAACTTCGGTTCTCCTTAGTCGTTTTTCTTTTATTTTTTTTTAGTAGGAAGAAACGACGATCGATCGAAGTTTCTTTTGTATTCGAGATTGAATTATAAATTCGTCGATCTCGACGAGCAAATAATTCCACGAGATTCGTGCAAGAATGAAAAGTTTGTTGCGTAATTCCATTATACCACGACGGTATTTTCTATCTTTCCACAAAAAATTCGTGGTCGTGTCTGTCCATATTTTCGTCGGCTTTCGTTTGCCTCCTGCAACGGCGACGTTTCGTTCGAAGCGTTAAAAAAACAGCGGTCGTCGTGCAAAAACGAACGCCGCAATACCGTCGTTAGCGTCTTTATTCGCACGCGAGTAATTCCTGACATTTAAGAGAGAATTACACAAAAAAAACCACGCGAGAACATTCACGCATCTCGAGTCTACGTGCCGTCAACGGGCTGAAAAATCACCAAGGAATATTAAAACGTTTACCAGAGACGCGTGGAAGGAGAAAAGCGCCGTTCGAACGGAGCAAAATCACGAGAAAACGTCGGAAGAACGGTACGGAAAATAGTTTCGTAAGATCGAAAATTTTGGCGCGTTCGAAGCTACGCGGATGTTAACTCGACGCGCGTTATCGAAAACGTTGTCTTATTTTTCTTCGAGACTTTAGATTTAATTTTTTTCGGTCTACACGTTCTCAAGTATCTCTTTAAACCGCGTTTCTTTCGATATTCTTACGTTGCCTCCGTGGAAAAACTACGACGAACAATTTCGGAGTGGATGCGTGGCATCGAATCGAATCGGGAAAATCGCAATGGATTTTAATGGCATCGAGTGGACGAAACTGCGATCGATTTCTCTGCTTTTCACGATTACGGCGGTGAACTTAGCGCGAGAATCGCATCGTTCGATCCGACCGAAGAAAAACAAAGAAGAAAGAAAGGACAACGTTGCCTTTGTCGCGTCTACGTACCGTACGTACGTACCTCTTTTCTCGCTCTTTATTCTCGATTGGCGCGCGCCTCAATGTCGCTTTACGCGTTGTAACGTGGTCATTGCCAGCAGTACCACAAAGAGATCTCTCGATAATAACAACAGTGGCGTTATTCATCGAGCGCTCGGTCAAAGAAATCGGTCGCGTCGAAGCTACTAATCTTGGCAGTTCTCGAGTTGGGCTCGCCTCTTTATTTTCTTTCTCCCTTTCACTCGTTAGCGCGATGTTCCGATAATTTCTCTTACGTCTCCATTCTCCATTCGCGAACTTCCAGCGCGCACTCGGCTAACCATTTCGACCGTTAGTCGTTTCAATCGATCCGACTATGTCGAAGGGATCTCACGCCGCGCCTCGTTACGTCGCTCCATCTTTGTCGAGCAGCGTAAGATCAGCGTAAGACAGAGACGGAGTGACGTAACGAACTACAGCGCGGTAACGACGTTACTCGCGTACAGAACAGGCGTAATTCGTCGAGACTCGGGACGTAGACGAGCGTTTTTCCTCTTCCGTTCGGCCTTCGAGTACCTCTCAGTTCTCCTTCGTTTTTAAAGGAGTCAATTCAAAAGTCAAACAATGTTGCGACATTACGATCGGCGCTTTTCTCGACGTTGCTGGCGCGAACGAACGAGATTCTCTGGTCGTGAGTCATCGATGAATCGTTCTTCTTCGAAGACGCTCTTTTGAGGGCATCCAAGAGCGTCGGACAGGGGGAAAGGAAAAAGGAAAAGAAGACGTACGAAGTAACGAAGGAGAAATTTCGCTTCTGACCGACGTCAAGTGGATATAACTTAGATACTGTATCTATCTACGTTGCCCATGGAGGGTGCTATGGTCTTCCGGTCCATCCACCAAAGACGGAGGCCCTTACGGGAACAGGGATATGCATTGCAGCCATTAATAAGAGAGTTTCGGTTTAACTTCGGTCAAATGATTAATGCGGTACATTCAAACGATATTCGAGTATATACGAGTACAAGAGATTATCCCTGTGTCTAACGAAGAGGATCACCTTTCAGTACAGGGTCGAGAGTAGGTTCGGTTCGTTCGATGATCCATAGGGGTAATTAGCAATGTTCGCAAGGTAATTAGCAAGGTAATTAGAAATGTCGTGCATTTCTTCTTGCTAATGGGGGGCATGTTGCAAATATTGGCAGAGATATTCCCCATAGGAGGCGTTGTGATCTATTTTGATCTATCTACCGAAGACGCAGACCCTCGCGGGAACGGGGAAATGGTTCGGTTTAACTTCAGTCAAAAATTGATCAATGCAATGCATTCAAAGGATATTCGTAACGAAGAGGACCGCTTTCCATTAGCGAGTGTTGAGAGTAGGTTCGGTTTGCTCGATGATCCATAGGGGTAGGAGCAGAGTTTTTCCAAGTTGGAACGTAGACTATTGTGAATTTTCCCCTGGAAAAAACTGGACGAAGAGTATAGAAATTTGGCAGACCATCAGCTGTCGGTCTAAGGTGCTGCTCCGAAATGTCGAAGTGCATCGTGCTTCGTGCTCGAATGGCCAATAGAGATCGACAATGTATCTACGTCATTGCGATGTAGCGGAACTTAACTAGACGACGTGGAATCCGACGAATGGCCGCGACCGTCGCTCGTTAACGGTGCATCCGTGCACACCTTGCGGCTCCGGTGGTCGAGCCGACGTCGCTTCGTTATCAGGAAGATTCCGCAAGGTTTCGACGCTTCGTGACACCTCCGCAGCTTGGTAGTGGATCGAGCGATCGCGATGGCAGCTGGATCGTCTCTAATTCTCGTTTTTTCGTTACGTCCTTCGCGATGTAGGTTAATGTATTTGTGATTTCCACGCTTTACGGTGGGCGAAGTTAACGTAAGACGCGGCCTCCGTTAATTTGTAACGGACATAACAGGAATGTCGAGTTATCGATTCGATCGAAAGGAGAAAAAGGAAGCGAAGGATCGAGTCGCTCGATCGTGGATCGACTGCGATCACGAAGCTTCGTCTTTCGTAGCGTAGGAAGATCCACGTCTGCTTATATAATATTTCTCCGAGATAAAACCGTAACCTGAAATATTTAACATTTCTTCGTTTCGCGTGACGCGTAAAATTAACGAAACTCGAGTAAAAATTCGAAACGAGTCTAACAGAAACGATTTAGAATAATTTTATCGGTCCTTTAGAAAAAAGTGAAGGAAAGGATCGGCCTTTTTCCTTCCTTCTTCTATTTTTTCTCATTTTTTGCGAGAACTCGAGAGGCGAAAGAAGGCGAGGAACTATTGACTGCGTTTTATCGCGACGGTTGCCGTCGAGGGAAAAAAGTTGCCGCGCTTAAATCTCAAGGATAAAGGACACGAGGAGTGCCGCGTGAATCGAGCGTAAAATTTGTCGTGGCACGCTTAAAAAGTTAACGGCGCGATGCCATGGAACGAACATTAACTTCTCTTTCTCTTCGTTGGTGGTGGCCAACCTTGGAGATTAAATGCTTAACAGGAGGATCTAACAAACGCCTCGCGATCCCGTGCGACTCGTTTCGTTCGTCTTTTAAAGCGACTTTTGCGTAGGAGGAACCGACGGAGCCACGTGCCTATTTATGATAGTGGATCGGCAAGAAATTAATTTTTGTTCACGAAGTTGCCGGAAAGACGACAAAAGGTCATCGAGCAAAATGTAAAATATATTTATTCATTCTTCGTATAAAGAATCGAATTTTAATGAAAACGAACGAAAATTTCCTCCTTAAGATTTTTCATTCGATATTTTGCTTTTGTTTTTCTTTTCTTTTATTGCCAATCCTATACATCGTACGGTATAATTTTACACGCTAGATTTGTACGTTATTTCCATTTCCTTCGAATATATTATAATATATCACCTCCTTCATTCGTACAGGATCTAAGTTATGATCCATGGTTCCTTTGACACCTTTTATCGTCGTGATGCGTAAAGTACAATGCGATAAAAAAATTCTGTCTTTTGAAATTTCAGGTAAAGGACAATTTTGCGGCAGCCTTATCTCACAGATCTTCGCCTATCCGAGGATGTAGAGTACGCCTATGACAGCCAAGACCAAACGTTTGTTTACACCCTGTACGTACTTAAATGCATAAATACGACGCTGTTACTTTCGGGCCAATAAATCTTCGACGCCCCTCTCGTGCTCGCTTTTTCTGCCTCGCGAAGGGGACAATGGCGGCGCTCCCTCGACCGAGTCGAATCGGAAATAATTTCTCCTCTCGAGAAATCCGAATGAATTTATTGTATTTATCACGTCTGTGAGTGGAATCGAGCGCTAAAATGCGCGATAAAACTGTCGACGCCTCCGTCGATTCGCGATTCGGGAGGCCGTGCGATTTTTATCGTCGCGTTGACTGCTGTTTTTCGTAGATCGACGAAACGAAGACCGGTAGCGCGAATCGAATCACGCGAAATCGGCGAATTTTCGTTTGGAGAACGCCTTGGAAGCAGTTTATTTAAGGAATACGACGTGTGTCACCGTATGGGTCAAGCAAATTCTCATCCGCGTGGCCGACGACTCACGTTGTGGGTCATTTCGAGATATACAAAAACGTTACTCTTATCTTTATAGCTTCTAGTTTTGTTTTAACCCTTCGAAGCAGGTGTGTTCGAAGATGGCGAGTTCTTTACATTACGTCAAAAAATTAAAATTACTCGAAGCACAGAGATCGATCTGTTTCATCAGTTCATTGTGTTCATTGATAGATAAACATTTCCACAATTTTATTTTTCTATTAATCAGAATAAACCTAATTTGTTAAATTTTTCAACGAATCGTAAGAGCATAAACTCGAGAAACAGGTTAGCGATTTTTGTCGATTTTCGACGCTCGTCCAAACTTTCACAAAAGGGCGACGTTGATGAGTCGATTAATTTTCCACGTTTCCTTCTTTCTTTCTTTCTTTCTTTCTTTCTTTCTTTCTTACTTCTGGGGGAAAAAGCGCTTCGCCTTGGACTCGCGTTCGATGGAACGGAGGCGGTCGGAGCTCCCATCACGAGACAATAAAGACGAAACGAACTGGTCTTGCAGCGCGATCTATAAATTGGAAATAAGAGAGCGGCTCGCGAAATACATAACGAACGAGCGAAAGACGAGGCAGAGACTCTAAAAAGGACGACGCGCGACGAAGAGGACGAAGGAAGCTTAGCGAAACTTCTAATAAAGTTAAAAGCGGCGCGTTTGATGTCGAATAACGTGAAAGAGGATTTAACGAACGAAGAAAGAAAATTAAGACCGAGAGGGGAAGGAGGAAGAGGAGAAGGAAAAAGAGGAGAAGAAAAAAGAGGAGAAGGAAGAAGAAGCAACGTCACTCCTTATCCAAAATTCACGGAGGTTAAAGAGGAATACGAGCCGCTGGTAGTCGTTAGATCCTCCTCATTCGAGCCTCGGACGAGTAGAATCGAGCTCGAATTCCTCGGTCAATTACCGGCTGATATCGTCATCGTTGCGTCCTTTGCGTCCGTCGATCATCGATTTTCCGCTTTCCCTTTGACCGCGTTCCATCGATGACTCCGGTGCCTGAATAAATTCCTTACGATCTCCTGGAAGCGCTCGTTTACTCGATCGATCTTCTCGATACTGGATGGAAGAAGCTGAATGGTATGATTTTTCTTCTTCTTCGTCTCCTCAGCGCCATCGTGAGCGCAAGAAACAAATTCGTTGCCGAGGAAGAAGTAGAGAGAGAAAGAGAGGAGAAGAAGAAGAAAAGAAGCACGGTAGGAATACAAAGAAGACGAACACGCAAGAGGAGAAAAAAGAAGTCGTCCCCGGTTCGCGGAGGAAGAGAGAGAAAACGAGAGAACGAAGGCATTGACCTCTTTGGCAGGCCGCAAACGCGTGCAAACTCGGCCGAAGCGCTCGTCCATCGTCCATAGCGAGATACGTGGACATAACGCGGACATAAAGTGGTCGCTATACGTGAACCGATTTCGAGGAAAAAACGGAGAATCGGCCGGTCAACCGTTAACGCGCTCCATCGAGCGGTTCGATGACGTTTTCCTTTCGTCGAGGGATAACGCGACTCTTTCGTCCTTCCGATCTTATATTCCGTGGCTGCGGTTCACGAGGAAAAAAGGACGAAGTTCTTAGGTCGATTTGGTGTCGCTTAATTCCCATTTTGGCACTTGATCGCGATGCAAATCATTTGTCTACTTCTCCTACTAAACAGTAGTCCTTTATTTTTTGATATGGTTCACGAGGAAGAGAGGAGCAGAATTTTTTAGTCGATTTGTTGTCCCTTATTTCCTATTTTGCTTCATAATCCTAAGTGAAATTATTCGTGTAAAATTTCCTTTTTTCGACAAAACTGTTTCATTTGTTCGATCTTCCATTCCTTGTCTGTGGATCACGAGGAAAAAAGGACGAAGTTCTTAGGTCGATTTGGTGTCGCTTAATTTCTATTTTACCTCGGATCATTCGTTTATATTTCCTTCTCTCTCGAGAACTCATTCCTCCTTTCGCTCTGACTTCCCTCGCCGTTGATACAGGATGACAGAAACAACAGAATTTTCGCGCCGATCGAGTTGCACGCGTCTCGCGTATCACCCCACGATCGCGAGTTAAATCATTCCTCCGGAACCTCTTCCTTCCTGCGGGTCTCTGCAGGATCTACGCGGAAGGGAAGTGACCAAAATTAACGCGTCGATCGGATGTCGCGCGTTTTCTCGAGCACTCGGTGCCGCGAACGCGTGACATACGAGTAAGTACAGCGAAGCAAGCATTCGCGGCACGTAGTCGCGAGATTTTACGGCATTTCGCTATATAATGTCGCGATAGCAACCAAGCAGATCCAAGCAACGCGTTTTTATTATTATTTTTTCTCTTATTTGCTCCGTGCGTACGTAGATCGACCGATAACCGCGGAATTTGCCTGGTACCTCTCACGATTATCGAGAAATTATGACTACGATTCCTTCCTCGAGGTTTCTACTTAGGTTTCGTTGAATTTCTACGTCGGATTCCGTCCCTTCGGCGACGAACCGTCGAGATTATTCTTACCGGACGACAACGACAACGAGGAGTTCCGATCGATATCGAGGGAGAATTTATCCCTAGCCACGGATTCACCGGAGATCTTAGAATGGTATTAACTAATCGATCCCGAGGTAGAAGTCGCACGTGCCGCGCGTAATCAAAGAAACGCGCTTCCCTTTTGGAAGAGAGAGAGGAGAGATATCTTCCCGATCTTTCTAGCATTGTCGCTCCGTATTCTTTACGATCCCCCCGTGGCACGTTCAACGTACGCCTCTACGAGCGTTCGAAGACGTTCTACAGTCAGCGCCGCGCAAAGGGCTGCTCCAAAGTCGTAAACTTCGCATTTCGAGTGTACCCTTAGCGATTCCTGTTTTCCCCTTTTCATCTTTATACGCCTAGAAACGTGTACGTACGCACGTACGCGAGGATACGAAGAAGAGACGTGCTTATCTTCACTGTAAATACCTTTGCCACGCCGCTCGCTCTTCCCTGACGTCGTTTCCCTTCTTTAGTCCTCCCTTTCTGGGT
>JAITYT010000687.1:552410-563254 GCA_025433975.1 Liostenogaster flavolineata | reverse complement strand
TATATATAAACCCAATTGTGGAGAAACGATTGAACTAAGGCCATAATTTTAAATTGAAATCTAAAAGGTGTCTTTTAACACCTCTTGGTAAAAATAGTTTCAATTGTAAAAATAATAATGAAGGACCAATCGAGCGAACCATCGCGAAAGTGAGAAAGGAAGGAAGGATCGTTGGGCGTGTTCCATCGTATTTCGCTATTTCGAATACGTCGACGCGGCAGAACGCGTATTCGTACGGAATGCTTTCGTAAACGTATCCTCGAAGCGAGCGGTTTCGATTTTTAACGCGCACGAAACGTCGGTGTAACCTTTCTCGCACGAACTTTCAAGGCGATTCAGGCGTGCGTTGCACAAAGGCGGCGCCGATCGTTACCGATGCTCTGCTCTTTCGAGTCCACTCGTTTCCAAGAGAGAGAAGGAAGGATGCAAATAGAGCAGATAAATATGGAAATCGAGATAGAGAGGCGGAATAACGCGTAGGAAAGGAGAGGAACAAAGACGTTCGCTGTTGCGCTCGAAGCGAGCAAAGCCGGCCTCGTCTGGAATTCGCTTCGGCAACGATTTTCGAAATAACGGAGCAAACGGCTCGGTTCTCGGTCAAAGAATTCTCCGAGGTCGGCTCTCGAGAAACGGCTTCGCGTAAAAGCCGCCTCGAATTCGACGGATCGAGGAGAGCCGAAAGAGGAGAGCTCGAAATTCGCGGAAAATCGAGCGTCGCCCGTTCCGCGTCTTCGCTCTTTCGTCGTTGAGAAATCGATCCGATCGGCGAAAGATCGGCTGGTTCGGTTCGTTAGGTTGCGCCAGTCGAGTTTCTTCGAATGCACGGGGAGATATTAATCGCGTTTATCGAGCCAGCTTTATTCGAACAGTTGCAAAGCGTCGAAGGTAATGCGTTCGCTTTCTCAGGTCGTAATTAGTAAAATATCGAAATCGACACTTCGACGGCCGCGCCATTAAGAAAAATCGCGTGTCGTTTAATAAGAAGCAGCCATGTTTGTTATATTGCAATGAATTTTTTGCTTTATATTTGTACATTTTAACGAACAGCTTTGCAAAAAGTTCTTGCGACGGAGAAGGAAACGGTTGATCTTACCGGAGGTCAAAGTGCTAATTATGAACGACCGGATGGAACGTGGACAGAAACGACGCAGTAAATTATCCAAGAGTCGAAAGCACCAAGAAATTGTTTGGCTTTCGTGAGGGAATATCATGGATACGAAGGATGTATCGAGTCCTTCACGTGACACTTGCAACGTTCGCATACGATCCGAGGATGCGTGGAGATATTTACGTGGTCGACGAGAGCGAGAGCGAGACTAAAAAGCGAAGAAAAAAAAAATGAAACGAGTATCGCTGCACGATGAGGCCGATCGTTGCCTGGAAACGAAGGAAAAAGAGAGAAAAGGCGAGAAACTCGGACCTTGTCCGCTTCGCGGTTAAATTTGACCCTACGAGTGCGTATCGATAGGCGAACAAGTTCAACGTCGAAGGAAAATGACTATCACGACCGTGGATCGCGACTGGAAGCTGGAAAATCCTTGGAGCGCTTTCATGTCGCTTGGATTACCATTTTATAATACTTACTTTCTCGAGTCGCTTCTATCGATAGCATCGTTAACATCGCTTTGCTCGTACTTGCATCGAATACATATGCACTCGATATCGAAAAAGGCGATCGAACCTCGAAGGAATATGTCTTTGACATTCCATGTTACTTTACTACGATTAAATCCGATAATCTTAACCTTATTCTTCGCGTTTTCTGAAAAAAAGATAAACTGCTGATACGACTCGTAACATCCTCGATAAAATCCTTTATACATATACCCAATATCGCTAATTGTATTAGGTTGTTCGGTCTTAAGGAAAGTCATTTCGTTTTCCCCAAAATGTTTTTATAAAAATAACATAAAAGAGACAACGTTTCTCCGTTAAAAAAAATAACGTTTTTTCATAAAAAAAAAAAACGAAATGACTTTCCAAAAACCTAATATTTTGATTTAACCATGACGTTAATGGAAAAACGACGAAACGACCTCGTTGGGTCGCGCGTCGCTCGTCCAGCGCCCGTTGGCCTCTTCTAGGGCAATTAAACGCTCGAAAGAAAGGAAAAACTTAGCCGGTCGGTGCATCGCTCGGTAAGTAGGGCTTCTCCGCATTAATCGGGCCCGCGAGCCGCCACCGCCTCCTCGTTAGGTCGCCCCAGAACGGGTCGAGGTGTTTCAGGGCCGCGAGCGGACCTCGATGGAGATCCGAGAGAGGCCAAGAGAGTAGCAGCTAGCCTCGATGGCCTTGGGCTCGTTGTCGCGCTTTTGGACTCGCGCGAGGGACCGGGAAACGTCGACGCGATCGCTCGAACGAGACGCTTGGAAAGGAGGAGGCAAGGATCAAGGGAGAGACGGAGAGAGAAAACGTTTCGAACGTCCTACGAGTCGAGTTTATCCGTTGGATCTTTCGTTAATCGTATGTCGTCATTGATCGAAGTTGATCGACGAAGAAAAATCGGTACTTTTTACACCGTTGCAATTTGGGCTGACTTTTTTCTCCCGATTTTAAGATTTGCGCATCGAACAAGAAGAAAGACACCGATGATTTCTTTTTTCTACAGATTTTTCGAGTACTTATCGAAACTCGTCCTTAATCTGGAGAGACTTCCATTCTCGCCTGATGTTAAGATATACGTTAAGAATCCGTCCATTTCGTCGCGGAGTCCTTCGCAGGACGAAAGCGCGATCGACATCCAGCCACGTTTCTTCTCTCGTCGATTCGATATCGAGGGCACGATCGCACGGCGCGCCGGTTCGCCTTCTACGATCAATTAGAAATCAGCCGTGTTCCGGGAAGACGAATCCACCTCGCGTCCTCCCGCGTTTTTTCTCGGAAAGGTGGCGATGCCACCGCCATTTCCTTGCCTTTAAAAGAGAGAAAGAGAGACGGATCAGCGCATACGGGAGCGATTCGAGCTAAGGATTAGTAGAAGGAGACGTAGAAGATCGCACGACGACACGTAACGAGAAGAAACGCGCACTGAGGGATATCGAGGAGAATGATCTAATAAGGAAACGACTCGATCGCGCAAGAATTCCGCTTTCCTTTCTCAATCGCGATAAGTATCGCTCCGATACGATGGCGTTCCGTTCTTTTCCACTCTCCTTCGTCGTCGTGTCTTCCTTATTTTCCTATTTTTTTCTCTTTTTTCTCCCCTTTTCCCTCCTTTCCTTTCGTATCTCGTATTTAGAGCGGCTGGATCAAAGGTTCTCGCCCGACCTTTGCGCGACTTTTCCTCGGAACTATCTCCGTCGCCGCTTCGTGTCGCGTCGAAGCGTTCTAATCGGTTTCTCGTGCGATCGTTAGCCGACGAACTCGGGAAATTTTCATGGAAATATGGCCGATGGAAAAGGAGGCGTCGCGAAAGGAACGTCGCGGAAGAGCGTCGAGGCACAACGGACGAGAAATCGTCCGTCATGTGAAATCGACGTGGAAGGAGACATCGTTCGGGTAGTAATGCGTAGTAATTATTCAAACGATTCTCACGAGTTTCACTTCGACGACGACGACGACGTCAAAAGGCGTACGGCCCGCTTCGTCGTCGCTCGATTTTTTCGATCGATCGATCGATCGATGGATCAACCTTCTTTATTTGCCTTCGTTCTTCTATATTTTTTCTTCTTATTTTACTCTCTATCATTTCCATTCTTTTTTTATTTTTTCATGTACCTTTTTATTATTTAATTCGTCGAATTTTAGATTTTTTAATTAATTTAATAGAATTGTAGTTTTTCCCTAACAGTCTTCGTAAAAACAGCATATAAGAAACATAAAAACAACGTTTTTTCATAAAAAAAAGAACGAAATTACTTTTCGTACTTACTAGCTGTTAGGTGATAGAAAAGCTGTCGGAATAACCGCGTTTCGTCGTTGAAAGAGGCCAGAGCTCTTGACGTCATCGATTGGTCGCTCATAAACGCTGTCCTGAGGGCAACTGTCTTTACTTGCAATTAGAAAGACTCTAATGGTTGTCGATGCGTTTGGTGGTTCGGGAAACTCGTTCCGATTTCTAACGGTTATCGTTTTACAGACGTCGTTCGCGATACGATCGGTGACCAGTTGCAACGTATTTTACGCGTTACAGCGAAAGTAAAGGTTTTCGATAGAGGTTAAACGCTTTTATCGAGCGAGTTAAACTCTCGAAAGAAGTAGTAACTCGTTAAATTCTACTTAGCGTTATTACGCGTTATTTTGTGTATTTTGCGAGTACTCGAGGGTAAGTTCTGTTCCGAGCTCTTCGAGTGCGAACGAGCTAACTTCGTCCGATAGATTAGACCGATTGGACTTTGAGATTATGAAGGAAGGATCGAGATAAAATATTTCGATGCGAGCGAGAAATATTAAGAGGCCCGAGACCGGGCGATTCTCAATCACTCGTTTTATTCCCTCGATTAAATCAGACTCGAGCCGTAACTTATTCACGGCTCTTGGGAATCCTATCTCGCGGGAAAAGGCACGACAGGTTCGACGGCTTTAAAAAAATCACCCGAAAGTAATTCCCCGATCGACGAACCTTCCGTATTTTATCAACGTGGAATCACGTCGTAAATGAAATTGAATGGAATTAAATTAAATCGCTGAAGCGAACGGTGACGTCGAAAACTTCAAAAATTCCTTCCTTCCCTTTCGATCCTTTCTATTTCCGTTGTTACAAAGCAGCGACTCGCAGCCTCGCTTTTACGAAGGATTCGCTTCGAAATACGCAGAAGCGTTTTCGTCCTCGGACGACGCGCAATGCGTTTAATCGGCCATAACAGTTTTCTTAACTTCGACTCGAACGTTCAGCCGAGCGTCACCGTTGTCCCGTGTGCTGTCATCTGCAGCGATAGCTACGGAAACGCTCCAAGGAGCACCGAGCAGCATCTATCCGGCAAAAGAAAAACAGATTAACTCTTCTTTTTCCCATTGTTCCGTGGGATACTCCTTTTAGTCGCCTCTTACGACAGGCAGGAGATACCATGGGTCTATTCTTCTCCGGTACCCATGCAGCCTCGTATCCCTTCTTCTTATCGTCGTCTTCGTCGTCGTAAAAAGATAAAAAAAAAAAGAAACTTCCACCAACGTCGATCTCCTCGTCCTTTGCTTCGGCTTCCTCGCACGAATCAGAACGAAGCCGTTGATTCGATTTCATCGAGGCGCGCGAATTCGCTGGAATCTTACAATTAGCAGTCGACGGGCGAGCAACTATGCGGAGCGATCGAAAGTAACGATAAGGAGTAGGAGTCCATAGGTGGTGGAACATCGCGGAAACAAGGAACGTCCGTTGATACGCCTTCGAAAGCCAAGTCGAATTTTTTTCTCTATTATCGGCGTCAACCACGTCTTCTTCGACAGCGGCGCGAACGATGCCGGCTAGACTGGAAAGGCGCCATAGGAAAACAGGAGATGATGGAGTAAAAAAAGAAAAGAAAAGAAAGAAAGAAAAAGGGTGTGTGTGTGAGAGAGAGAGAGAGAGAGTGGGGTAGATAACGGCTTTATTGTAAAGCCACGTCGTAATTCATCGGTTCAAACCAGGAGATTAATAGAACGATGGCCGGTGACGTCGAACGGGAGAAAGCGGAATAGGAGAGAAGAAGAGGAGAAGAGTAGAAAGAGACGAGAAACGAAAGGAAGAAAAATTTGCATTCGCTTGGCATTAAGACGACGAAAAGATTCGACGAAGGAGACCAAGAAGGAAACGATTCGTCCAGCGACGTTTTGGCGCACGGAGGTCACGCGAGACAAGGACGTTACTACTAGGACCGATAGAGAAAGAGAGAAAAATAGAGGCAGAGAAATTTTTCAAGTCCGGGACGTTGACCGGCTTTGGCGGCTTCGTGCATAAGCATAAATCGTCCGTAAAGGCGCAGCGATAGGCCCCGTAGCTTACCTTACCGTAGGAAACGACGGATCGTAAAGAAGATCAGCGAGGAAAGTGGCTCTACTCGTTCACCGGCCGCTTTCTTCTTTAAACTTCGCTATTACGTTGTCTCGCGTCGTTTCGTGCTGCGCGCGACGAGGAAACGAAACTTCCCTTGGAGGAAGGAAGACGGAAGAAGGAAGGAAAAAACTCACGTCTCTTTTCCTTTTGTTTCCTTCGCCCTCTCTAACATACGTTTCGTGACGAATAAGGATTTCTCTGCGAGGTAAGACTCGCTTTTTCTTTCTTTCGTATTCTTAGTTTTCTTTTTTCTTTTTTCCCTTTTCTATTCGATCTCGAAATATCGAAGCAACGCGCCTCTCATCGAGCTTCTCTTCTTGAGTCGACTTCGTTCCTCCGCCGTGCGAGTGAGAAATCTTTCGAGGGGAATTTAGAAAAGAGCGTATTTCGTCGTTTATTAAGGCAAGATTCTAGGGAGAGACGAGATCGTAATCCGAGTTAAGAAAATAATTACCGCGCGATGAATTACTCACGGATAAACCTTATGAAATATTTTGGGAAATTTACTCGTAGGCAGGATTCTCGTCATTTTTTACGCGATACTCGCCGTCTCGTCGCAACGAAACACGCTCGTAATACGGAAAGCGACGGGAAAAATGAAAAATTCACTCGGCGGATAAGCGACGTCGTCCTCCGACGTTCCACGACGTACGCGAGTTTTCAAATATTCCAGCGAGGCGACGAAACTGGTTTCGTATAAATTAAGCGCGATCGAACGATAAAAATCGATTAAGCGATCGATCGACGTCAAATCGACCGACGATATTTACTAACCGCTTGAGTCCCACAAGGCAGTTTAGATTTTGCGTCGAAAAGATCCATTATTAGGTAAAGACACCAGTGATCGATAACAGCAGTTGACCTTCTTTCAGAGAAACGCGAAGAATAAAATTGCTGTGTGTACGGGGGAATCTCTGTCAATGAGACTGTCAATTACTTTATTTTATTTGTTTAATTTAATTTAAATATTTACTTACAACGATTACAGTTATCAGCGTTCCTTTATTACACTACTACGTTATTACTTCTTACCGTGTGTAATAACTTACGTTATTATTTGTTATTAATGATCGAAATTTAAAAATATTCTCCATTCGTTCGTCGCGTGTCCAGAGATTCCAGTGAATACAGAAATTCTGCCGAAGTCAGCTCGCTCGACTTTACCGATGCATGTTAGCCGCATTGTTCTTTTCTTTATTGTACGTGACGTCAAACAAAAAGTGCGATCACGTTGCTTGACTCTATTCGACAAATTTCTTTCAACGAGCCCTGCAACTCAAACGGTCAACCGACTCGTAGCAAGCGGTCGCTACGAATGATCTGGGAGAGGAATTTATTACGTTGCATGCGTGCGCAAAATTAGTGCGCTAGAAAATGCCATCATGGCGAAGAGTCTCACCGCTGAATCAGAAAGAAATTTTGCATTTCATTCGTGCAAACGTCGAAACGTTATCGTCGAGATGATAGAGCGAGCAGTGAAATCAGATTTTCATTGAAATTAATTCTAAGAGGCGAGAAGCGATTAAATAAATTAATCGACGAGACTTTACAAAGAAACCCTCGCGTCTTTCGATTTCAAAGATAGGCAGGACGCATGTTCGAGTCGGCAAAGAAACGATCGTGTTCGCGACTCAAAGTATTCGTGCTCTTTTTACGTTTACGTAAGCGTTACAGTACCTGAAAAAAAACCGCGAAGGATCCGAATTAGCAATCACTACGAAATTGATCGAGTGTTGGTAGGAAAGAAATTACAACGACAACGGTTTATCATTTTTTGCGGCATATTCGCGGCAAGAAACAGCATTGGAAACATCTAGCGTTAGAGAGAGAATCGATAAGACTCGTTGAGTAGTTCCGCTTATAGCGAGCGAAATGTTTGACAAGAGGAACGAGACGTGTCGTAAAAAGTAACGATAAGTCGATCGCCTTTCGTAATTCCGTTCGTCGTGCGTAAAAACTGGATTCTGCGAAAACATTTTTTAAGCGACCGAATGACGTTCGAACCGGAGGCTCTCGTCATCGCTCGTAGGCGAGTCGGATTCGCATTTCCTATTACGGTAATGATCGACAGTACGATATCGAAACGCGAACAGCACGGGTAGAAAGTATCGAAAAGTTAGAAGCAGGAGTGAAAAGGAAGACTTCAAAAATATTCTAAGCATTAAAATATCGAGTTTCTTCGCGAATAAAAAGTATATCGAACGAACATCGAATATGAATATTGAAACTTGACGTATATTTCAATACGATTACCGTTAAGTATCCAATGCGATTCATTTTCCAAGCTATTTAATAATAAATCGAAATCAAGCGACGAAATATTTAATATTCTGCATATCTCGGTATCACGAAAAAATACGATTTCTACGATTCTTAAACGATTCGGTTTGGGACGCATTGAAATAAAACGAACTCTACGGCGGTAAGACCGAAACTTTGCGAAAGCGCGACTCGAGCTTCTTTTCGACTCGACACGACACGACTCGATTTATCTCGAGCTCGTTAGGAGGTCGTCGCGTTCGACTTCGGAACGGGAAGTCGAATAGACGCGCGGCCGTCACCTCCGACGAACGAACGGAATAATTGAGTCTCTCTTTCCTGCCTCCCTCTCGGCCTCCTCCGCCCTCCAGCGTCGTTTCTCTCGTAACGAACCGCCATTAAAACGCGACATTCACCGACATCGTGAAACTGGATAAGCGAGGTTCAAGAACGACTCCTTCCACTTTGGGCTCGCACCTTCGATTCCATACTTAAGGTTATGGGAAGGGAAACGAAGGTCCATTGTTCGACTTCGTCGCCGTCCTCGTCGATCTCAGCCGCGTCTTCCATCTCGTTGCACCTTCTCCAACGTACCACGAATCCAAAGGGAACGAAGCCGGAGGCGAACTGTTCGTTAGCTCGCGAGAAAATCGCATAATTTTTTACGTCGAGCGCGCCATTTTTCCCCCCTTTTCTCGATTCCGGATCTCACTGATTTTTCTCCTGTTTCTCTCTTTATTTTTTCCGTACCTCCTCTTCCCCTCTCACCCTTCAAAGTTTTTCTCCCACCATCGCGGCCACGTGTGCAAAAATAAAAATATTGCCTCTTCCCTTCCCGCACTCGAAGGCAAATAGCGTTTCGTCGTCGAAGGAACGAAGCGTATTGTTTTTTTCGGGGCGGTTTCTCGAGGGTTAAGCGACTTACTTCCTCGAACTTTCTCCATTCGAGGCGCACCGCCGAAAGTTCCCTTATTCTCGGCGCTCGCCATCGAGATTCCTTTTTGTAACCTTGCCCCGTGGCTTCTTAGACGCGAGTACCACTTTCCAAATAGGAATCGGGGGAAGGAGGCCTCTCCGGTGCAGAGGAGAGTACCGAGCTCGCGCGAAACCGAGAAAAAGTCGTACGTACGAGCTCGACGCACGGCGGTCGATCGACCTCGTACCACCTAAACGAAAGCTTCATGAAAGATGGATAAGGGAAAGAGGCGAGATCTTCTCTCTTCTCCTCTTTCTTTCTCCTTCTTCTGAATTTCAAGGCGAACGAACCTGCTTTCTTTCGATCGAGGAGTCTGGATTTTTTTCTTCTCCTGATTATCGTAAGGGCGGAAGCGCTCGTCTGCTAATCTAGGAAAAAACCATCGAAGCTTTTGCCACTCTTTAAAATTACGATGGCTTCGTGGAATCGTGAGAAGTAGCTCGTAAGTTCAACGAGGAAGAATGAAATTTTATGAAGTGGATCGCGTCGTTCGAGTCGATGCCATTGTCTGCCGTGAGGTAATCGTTACGCGAGAAGAAGATAGTCCTCGTTGGAGGAAGTGTTGCAACTTGGTCGAGGAATATTTTATAAAGGGAATTACGTCGCTTATTTCGCTCTCGCGCTGCGAGCTCCGTACATTTAACAACATGGATATGCAGTACCTCGCATATCGACGTTTAATCCTTTAGGTACCGTGCTCTATAATCCATTATAATCCTTTAGGTGATTCTCTGCTCTCCCGACGTGATCCTCTAGGACGAAACAGCACGCACGGTGACTCTCTTGTCTCGCGCTGAAAACTGTCGATATCGTTGATAAATTTGATCGCCGACCTTCTCTCGTCTTTTCTATGGAAACGAATAAAAATATTGGATCGTACGCGGCTGTTACTTAACGGCAGCGTAGATGCGGAAAAATACGAATAGTCGATGACGGGAATGCGCTGTAAAACTGGTCGTACGACCAGACGATGTCGTTGATATCAAACGCCGTAACTTCGAGAACGGATCCATATTTCCATCGTTGAATTAAATTCCAAATTGGCTATCCCACATTTTTGTACCTTAAAATAAATACAGATATCGTAATTCGTTTAGCCGATACATCGTGCTAACGCGCATAGGCAAGGAAAAATACGAAGTTCGGCAGCTCTTTGCATCGTATGCGTGTACATACGATGGTACAACATCGTTGCTGCCACCACCACGATAATCGATATTCTCGTTTATAGGAGAATATTTTAGCAGTGGCAGTAGACACCGAGGTACAGCGAGATACGAGAGTCTCGCGGATACCTCGAAATTATGCCGTAACGTTTCTTGATCGCGCGTATTCGTAATACGCTGTCATTCATTACGTATACGTAAACGTACTCGAGACGCGTTGAAACGCGAAAAGACACGCGTACGACCGTGCGTCCATTTTCCCTTTCGTAGATGTATGTACTTGACGCGTCTGCTCTGCGTGGAAATACGTACAATTGGACGCACGCGACCACGCGTTCTTTTTCCCCTTAACCCTTTTAGTGTCAGACCAGTGTTTCGAGAAACGCGAAAGACGACGTATCTCGTTCGAGATGCGACTGCGTCGACTGACTAGACGCAGCGAAGATGCAGCTTTCGTTGTAAATCGCTGTAACTA
>JAITYT010000687.1:532429-548998 GCA_025433975.1 Liostenogaster flavolineata | reverse complement strand
GTCGATAAGCTTCAACTGCGCTTTTATATGCAACTATGCTTTTTATTGCATTTTCAATGCGTCTAGGCAATCTATGCGTCCCGTATCTCTCGAATAGACACTAGTTTTGCGTCTGGGACTAAAAGGGTTAATAGATGTACCGGTCTACCGGAAAGTAATCAAAATTTCTTCGATTTTAAACAAATTTATTATATTTTATTTAAAAGATTTTTTAAAAAGGGAATCGAACAACTGCATTTACGCTGACAAAAAGTGTTAGAAAATGATGGAAATTATTTTATTGCTCAGTATTTAAGATTTCTTTAATAAATAAATGTTTTTTCGCCGTTTTGACTACTTTTTGGTCGAGCGCGCGACTCTTGACGCGCACAAAACGGGAGGATCGTAAGGTTACGAGGGAAAGTTTGGTCTCACCTACGCGGCGCGGCACGAGCGGCGTTCGCGCATTCCGATTCCCAAAGTGAAAGACATTGCGCGTCGGCATCGACTGCGTCATTCATGCATATGGATAAACGGGCGGCGCCGCGTGGCGCGAGGCGTTTCGCTCTGCGAGACGCGACGTGGATAAAGAAAGGTCCTTTGTCGTTCTTCCATCGGCGACCAATTTGACCGACGGAATTTCGACGGGTTTCGTCCGTTTGTCGTTTTTAATTCGACAAATGACGAATTTCCAAAAACTTATCGTCGAATCGCGAGACAGTCGTGATCACCTACGAAGCGTAGTTTCCCTTTTCTGCCTTAATTTGGTATTTTGTTTTTATTTGTCTTCGTATTTTATTTAATATTTGTTTTCAGTATTATTATTTTCTGGTTCAATCATTTTAATGCCGGAGGTTTTCTAAAATCCGTGATGGATAGCAGCATGGCGGCGTGAAAACGCTTCCTTCGTTCAATCGCGAGCAATGACAAGCGGAGCGATCGCTCTTGGTAATCGTAATTGGTTTCTTTGCTCGTGAAAATTTCGTCGGCCGAATCGGGAACTTTATCTAGAGCGTCGTGAATCGAGAGTCGCGACTGAAAATGGCGCGCTTTTCTGCGCGTATCTGAACGTAGCGCTAGAACGGTTAAGTGTAACGATAGAAGTGCCGATTAGAGAAGAAAAAGAAAGGAAATAGCTCGGAAAGTGTCAGTCGAGCTTTGTTTCGTTTTTCGAAGATTAAACGCTGATTAAACTAAATTAAATTTCTTTCTTCGTTTGGACGAAGGACGATTGCCCTAGTTCGGGCTTCAACGATCTCGCCTTTCCTTTGCGCACGATTATCGCGTACGCGAGTTACGAGATGACAGATGTTGCGTTGCCTTACGTACGTCGAATCGACGACATTGACCGGATGCGAAACCGCAGGTAAAATCATCGCGTATGGACGACCATGGTCGTAAGAGAGGGTCGCATCGGTTTGCTCCGTTGGAGAAAGTTTCGTGTCGGTGACTAACTGGCTGTAGTAGGTAGGTAGTAGGTGGTAGGTTGTAGGTTGTTAAGGCGCTCGGTCTACGTTAAACAACGCTTGAAGGCGTCTTAGACCGAATGAGTGACGAGAACGTGGTTGGATTCGTCCCACGCGATGTAACGTTGCACTTTCTACGACGGTGAAAATAACTTTTGCGACGATAAGAAATAAATTGCGTGACGCGTTTCTTTTCATTGTTCGAAGGTGCGTTGAAGAATCGTCGTATTTCGAGATTTTAGAGAAAGAACGATAAAATCGAGTCGGAGAAAACGACTTTGATCGAATGAGCGATCGAAAGAGTGACGAGAGTTTAATAGGTCGAGATGGTGAAAATAATTTTTGCGATGGTAAAAAGTATAATAAGTCGAGTGACGCATTTCTTTCGATCGTTCGAAGCTGCGTTGAAGAATCTTCGTGTTTCGAGACTTTAGAGAAAGAACAATGAGATCGAGTCGGAGAAGACGACTTTAACCGAACGAGCGATCGAAAGAGCGATGAAAACGTAACTGAACGTATCCCACGCGACGCGAAACTGCGTTTGAGATTGTAAAAAGTAAGTCGAGTGACGCGTTTTTTTTTCTATCGTTCGAGGTTAAACCGAAGAATGGTAGCGTTTCGATATCGGACAATAAAGGAAATAAATTTAATCGAGATCGCCAAATAAAGCGAGAAAATAATGGAAAATGAGTAATTCGGTTTAGAGACGGCCAGATTCTATTCTTGACTGAACGCGCGACCATCTTAACCTCATCGTGAAAATCTACCGCAGGAATACGGTGGAAATTTGGTCGAAACTGCAGGAGCTCTCGGAAAAGCGGAAGATGGAACGCATTACGTAATTTCACTCTGCCAAGAATAAAATCCGACAAATGCGACAACGCCGGTCGCTATTTTCGAGGGAACCATCGATGGTGCATTCAGCGCGTTTCTCCGCACTCGAACGGTTAACGCGCCATTCCGCGCGTTCTTAACCCGCGTTTGTACCGGTGCATCGAGCATAGCATCGAATACGAAATATGCAAATTATATAGGGCTGCGCGTATTTGAAATACGCCAATGGCGCGGAGCTTTACCGCCGAATTATATTATTTTCGAGACCGAGGAGTCATGCGAGTGAACGACTACCTATCGATCGTCTAATTCGTTTCTCCATTTTCTTTATTCTTGCTCTTCTTCGTCTTTATATTTTTATTATAAAGCTTAACCCTTTTAGTGTCAGACGTAAAACTAATCCCTATTCGAGAGATACGGAACGCATAGGTTGCCTAGACGCATTGAAAACGTAATAAAAACATAATTGCATGTAAAAGTGCAGTTGAAACTTATCGACTGTTATTAAAAACTCGTGAGTAATATAGTCTATCGGAAGTAATACGCGGAGTACGTACGTTAATGTTTCTACTTCGAAACGACAAAAAATATTTATCGTTGTCGACAACATACGTAGTTACAGCGATTTAAACGAAAGCTGCATCTTCACTGCGTTTAGGCACTAAAAAGGTTAAAACCAGGAAAGAATCAGAACTCGAAGACTGATCTTGACACGACGACATACAATTTTCCTGGATTTTCTATGGAATTTCCTGCAGTTTCGCGTTCAAACTTTTACGATCATTAACACTAGATATAAAAGAATTTATACATCCTCGCCTTTATCAACCGGTCGTTCAAACCGGTATAAGCAGGTATACCAGATACATACTTCAGAAAGAAGGAAGGCAACGCACGAAGTCTTGCGTAATAATAGTGAGATGCGCATAAAAATTGTCATTACGTCGTTGGAGAATTCGAAATTAAATTTATAGTAAAAATCTCTTAGGATCATGACACGTTCGTTTATACATATAGATTTTATTATATTGGATCGATCGCTTCCTACCTTCCTTCCTCCAGTCTTTCACGGACTTCCTTATCACGGCGAACGACTATTGCATCAACGAATCACCAGTTCGAATGCCGTTCCTCCAGAGAACTGCTACTCGAGAGGGAACGATTTTCAAAGAGAAATCCGAGCGAGCGGTCGTTCGATCGTTCGATTTTTAAGCGACGCGACCGATTACGTCGGTCACGTCGCGGACGGCCGTCTAGGATATCGACGGCGCGCGTTTACATAACCATTCTCGTTCGACGAAGCGGTCGCGGTCGAGTAACCTCTCGTATCTCGAATCTCGAGTCGCGAGATCGCCTTAGTTTTGCAACGACCGTTTCTGATCTGTGCGCGTACTGTGAGCCTCCTTCCCTCCTGCCGCTTCCTCCCTTCGATGAGATGGCGTTAATATCAATAAAGCGATTTTTAAGCGTCGATCCAGTTTGCTAATAGTACGTTTCACGCGTACGTGCAAAATTACACGAGTACCGGTACTCGTTCCGACGTAAAACTCGATCCTTGAACCGTGAATGGCTCGACTTTCGTGACACGGCAGTTTCCACAGGGAAACGACCGATTTATAGGCTCGACACGTGTTCCTCGTGCTAGACGAGTTCGACGAATTCCGTTCGGAGAATCGGCAAAAATTTCTGAAAAGTCGAGAAGAGATCAGCTTCGATTTTAATCCTTTAACTGCTTAATTTTCTTTCGAAAAACTATTTCTGCCTGCTTCTTACTTATCGAATTATCTTATAATATTTCATTTCGTTCGATATCGTCGATTTACGATACGGATGTAATTTTTTTTTATCTTCACGACGAGTATACTCGACGTAAACAGTTAGAGGGCTAAATAAAAATTGTTATCGAGATTCGATGGTGGTTGAAAGCAAAGTCGTTCTTTCTCTCTTCTTTTCAAGAAACGTTGGCTCGACTTTTGATAGACGTGCGATCGAAGCTGAGCGCGTCGTTGGTAAGAGTTCGATCGAGGATCGAATGATCGGTGCTCGTCCTCGAGCCCACGGAGATCCTTTGTTCGAGGCGATATGTGTCGTTGTCGTCGTCGTCGTCGTCGTCGTCGAATCCACAGGCCGGTATAAAACACGCGTCGGTACGAGCACCGTCGAGCCTCGGTAAAAGGAGGCGCGGTTATGCTCGGAGAGCCGGTCGACCTCGTTTAGGACCGGTAGAGGCATAACGCGAACGCGCGTTCGCGCTGTCCTTCTCTCCTCGAGCGAGGGAATCGAGCCGGGCCTTGCCGACCGCGGACGGCCAAGCACCACCGTGATATTTTATTAAATAGTTCGACGAAATTGCGAAAAGCGTGTCTCGAGCCCGGCTGGAGCTCGTGGGAGGCGAGCGGTGCTCGTCGATTTTTCAGAAACGCTCGACGCGTATTTGGACGCTGGATGGACCGAGATTCGCGTTATTTCGATCGAATACCGACATTTTTTAGCAATGATAAATATCTGATTGTTTTTTAAAAGTAGAATCGAACACGGTTGAACCGGATTTTTACCGTGATATTTTATTGAAAAGGATACGATGAAATTGCAAAAAAAATACCTCGATTCTCGTGGGAGAACGTAGGAGTCGATCGGTGCTCGCCGATTTTTCAGAGACGCCCGAGGCGTATTGTGACGCTAGATGGACCGAGATTCGCGCATTTTTGATCGAACGCTGACATTTTTTATCAATGATAAATGTCTGATTATTTTTTTTAGAGTAGAATCGAACACGATCGTACGAGAATTTTACCGCGATATTTTATCGAAAAGAATACGATGAAATTGCAAAAAAATTTCTTACGATTATCGTGGCAGATCGTAGAAATGGATGAGTACACGCAGATTTTTCTATAGGTCCACGAGTAGTGTTTAGACGTGGGATGGATCTAGATTCGCATAGTTCCGGTTAGATATTGAAATTCGTTAGCAACGTTGTTTTCGTCGCCTCTGTCTTCTACGTTAAATCGAATACGACTCGACTGTATTTCTATCCATGGTTTGTTTATTCGTAGACGCGTACGTGTACGTAAATTGCCAATGCAAAGACGCGTCGTCGTTTTCTTCGCGCGAGGGAACCGAGGCGTTTCTCGAAGTGGACAGCCTCACGCCATCGTGATATTTTATTAAATAGTACAACGATATTGCGAAAAGCGTATCTCGATTCTCGCGAAAGACCGTGGGAGTCGATCCATCGGATACGGAAATTCCCCAGCGATCATCCAGTCAAGATAATTTGTTATAAAACATCAAATCGTACGACGAATCACGATCTTTACCACGTCACATACCGAGTGGATCGGTAGTAAGCGAGAATTCTTTCCTTTTCGATCTTTTTTTCAAATATAACGTTCATTCATAAATTATTCATTCCAGCACAAGCATATGCGCCGTTCTTCCTTAACTCACAGCCAGGACAAAGCCGACCCCGACTCGGACGACTACGGTTTCTCGTAATATTTTATTAAATACAAGAATAAAATTGCGAAAAGTATCTCGGCATTTGCGAGCTACCGTGAGAACCGATCGGCGCGCGGGAATTCATTCTTTCTTACGTATGCGCTTTCCGTATACGTACGAAACTCAGTTACTCGTGAAACTTTTCTCCGATCGGCCGACACTCTCCGGTGACTGCAAAGATTTCGATTCATTGCCTCGTCCTTACCAGCTTGCGCTGCCTCGATGATTGTAAATTCTTCGATCGACCGATAATCGATTTGCATTGACGTTGATCCCACGGACCTTGGGAATGTTTAATCGCGTCTCTCTCTCTCTCTCTTCATTGTTCCTCTTAAGAGAGATCTCGACGAGTCGGACGCGCCTCGCATGACTTCGCCGACTCGACTAAACGCTTCGTTTAACCCTGTAATCTTCTCGAGAAACGTTTTTCCACGGAGTATCGCTGCTCACCGCAAACCGTGCGACGCGTAATGACGCGTGCCGCCGGAGTTAATCGAAACGGACACGAAGATAACGCGCGTTTCGGAATTTTCACGAGTGGTGTAGAATCGGGCCAAGATCGTCCAGAAGAGTCGCGCGACGAACGCATGAGCGCGCACGACGAATACCGTAAAACTATTTACTAAAAAACTAAAGATATTTCATATTTTATATTATTATATATTTTTATTTCTAACGAGACACAACGAGGCCAAGTCGCATAAAATGCTCATAAATGGTCGAATTGGACGCTTCGACAGTATGCGATCCGTTGATTATTTGCGATCGGCTCCTCGATATGACCGTCGTCGATCGATCGATCCATTCGAAACCGGCGGAAACTTTCCGAACAACCCGATACATCACTATCGAGCTTTATCGCGTCCGTTGGAAATCTTCGTTCACCTTTTGGCGACCTTTCCGCGTTCTCCGTCAACCGACTATCGTCGCAAAATATCGTGATTCCAACGAGTACGATTCGTCGTAGAAATCGATCAAAGAAAAATATTCTCGCTTCCGGGAAGGAATAAAAAAGCAAGGAGACGATTTACTCTTCGGCACGAGGAAGTCGATCGAAGAACGATCTTAATTAAACGAGTTTATCGTGATTGCTGTGGCATGAGCTTCGAACACGCTCGTAAAATAAATATATATATATATATATGCGTGTGTGTATATATAGGAAAAAGAAGCAGAATATCGAGTGATCGAGTAAAAGGCGCGTATTTTAAATAATGCGCGGCGCATTAGATCCGGTTTACGCGGAGGCATTTCGATACGGTCGCCGCGTCCACTGGAATGCGCCCGATGATAATATAACGTTTTTCCGACGCGCCGCGCTCGGAAACCGGTTTAAATCGGTGCCGTATGAATTTTAATCCCCGAGATCGCAAGAGAGCGCGTCTCGCCCTTGCGCGAGGATTCTTTGATAAGCGGTTATTGACGCGAGTCTCGAGAGATCGAGGGTGGCTGTTTCGCGCGACCGTCACACGAAACGATAAGACGAAGACGTTAATTCGCGAGAACTCGAATTATCTTGCCGTGCCTTCTCTCTTTCTCCATGCTTTTTCCCCGTCGAGTCGTCGAAGTGCTGAAAATCGCGCCGAAGATAAGCCACGTCTGTAGACCCAATGGACTATTAATGGTTACCGATTGGAAACGATCGAATAAATGGTTTTGGCATTCGAAGGTCCACGACGGAGCGTGGACTCAAAGGTATTCGAGGATTTTATCGAACAATTAATTTAAAAATTTTTAATAAACTTTAGCAATCGATTCGCGAATAATGAGAAATCCGACATTTCATATTACACGACTATCGTGTATTTCGTGATCGGTAAAAAAGAAGAGCGATTTTTTACATCGTTCGTTCTCCTTTTTTTCGGTCGGTCCAGTTTTCGATGGACGATCACATTTTTCAGCGTGAAACGAGAGCGATGTTTTAACTTGATAAAATCATCGAAAATGTTGTACTTGGATTTTCGCGTGATTTCACGAGACGAGAAAAGTAAAAAAATAAGTGGTTTTCGCACCTGCCGCGTCGCAGCTGCATAATTTGATAAGTACGGCTACGCTAACTCGTACGGGACTAAAGCGAAGGCTGCTTTTCTTCACGGTAGAGTAATCGCGTCTGTAATCTTCGAGGCTTTCCAAACCTATGGTATTCCTCTAAACGTCGAACTGTAAAACGAAGGAGCGTAAAATTCGCGAAGAAAATAATACAGTCTTCACTCACGATCTTCCCAGAGTGGACAAACGGAAGATCCATTAGTTTTGAGCCGTTCTTAGTTCTATTCTAGTTGCAAGGAAACATAATGTGTACGACGCACGCGTCTTTAGAACAACGTTTTTTCTTTCGTTGCAAGGAGGCGAGACGCGACGCGTTTCGGACGATGCGGGAAACCGTAAATCGCTCAAGAACGGTTTTTAACGCATGAATTACCGTTGAATAAGCTACAAGGTTCCGGAGCACGAGCTAATTATGCGTCTAAAGAGAGGCTACTCGGCGTCGCGACGGTACGTTACGCTGTAATCCTCGAAAGACGCGAAGCTCTACCTAGCGATCTACGTTTTTCGTTGGAAATTTTGCCTCTCCGAAGGAGCAACGCCGTTATTTACAACGAAATTACATTTACATATGTTACGTGGCCGCGATTTTTCGACTGTCACTCGGCGAGAGCGAGATTACGAGCCACGCTACCCGCCGTTTTTATCGATATTCCGTCACATTGGAAAGTTTCCTATCGACGTTACGACGAATTGCGTTCTATCGTCCAAAATTCATTTTTCTCACCCCTCGCGAGATGCCACGCGATTGTCCTTGTTTCAGTTTCTTTTTTTTCCCCTCCTTTTTCAGCCTACCCTTTTACTATTTTTCGTCTTCTTCGGCATCGGGGGAGTCCATAAAGCAAGCTAAATATGCGATAAATTCGCGTTCAACCGACATTACGGATTTGGTAACGGGCTCTTTCCGCCCGTTGAACGTAAGACGCATGAGATTCGATTTTACTACGGGTCGAATATCAATTCTAACGAACGAACGAACTGGATGGTCCACGACACGATAAACCCTCTCGTGGAACGGGTAGAAATATCGATAAAATTCGAGTTATGATGCTATTTAGGAGCTCGATGCGATTCGAATAAGCTCTGTTTGGTCGCGATATTTATCGAACCATCAAGATTATTTCTGTTAATAAAAGGAAGGAACGAAATGACGTATGACTCGTTTTACGAACTTCGAAAAGGGAAATCGCGATGAAAACGACGTAAGCGTTCGATGCGCGTCAAATATCGTTCGCGTTTCTCGAATGGACGAGAGATCGATCGTTCATCGTTCTTCGGTGAAACGTGGAAAGGAATCTTCGCCTTTGCGATCGAACGTCTTCTTTCTTTCGAGAAAGACGAAGTCGAAATCGTAGTCGAAGTTGTCGAGCTTCGTTGTTCCTTTTTCTCTCGGACCGAAGAAGCAACCGAAGACTCGAAGCTGCTTCGAGTTCGCATGGAACGAGGGCAAAAATGAATAAGTCGCGTGGAGAGCTCTGGGAGCTCGAGAAGATGAGATATCGAGCTTCGCATATCGGATGTTCCATTGGCAGCTCGAATATTACAAACGACGAGTGCGATCTTCCGATTTGTATTTTTGGAAATTCACCACCGTGCTACGACCTTCCTCCCTCGTGTCGTTCATCACGAAAAGCGTGCAATTTCGCATCGTGGCTCGCGCCTTTCCTATTTTCATCGCCTTCGTGTTTTCGCGCGTGGAGAAACGAGGGGTCGATTGTCTTGCATTTTCGAATTATCGAGCGACGTAGATAACGCGCAGATAAACGAAAAATCGATTGTCGTCGTGCTTAATCATAAAAAGGGGTCAGGCCGTCGTGAGAATATAACGCGACTAACCGTGAAGATTACGATTATTACGATGACTATGACGAAGACAACAACGATATTGACCATAATTAACGACTATTACGACCGTAATCGTACGCATGAATTATCAAAATTATACGATTAATCGTTAAAATAATATCTACGATTTGGATATGTGGAAAATCCTTAATAAACTAACAATAAGTTGCAAAACATTCAAAAGTTCGTCATACTTGAATTAAAAACCACATAGACCCTATCGCAAACATCTTCTACCGTACGGGTCTGTCCGAAAGACTGAAACGAAAACATCATTAGTGATTATCGACAGTTGTATCGAGATCCACACGCCAATGCGCTAACCATTAAAAAAATCCAAACGATTGCACGTGATCGATGCGACGATGACTTAAAGAAAAGAGGAAAATGTGGAGCATCGAGGGGCGTCGTCGTCGACCTTAGAGGGACCTCGAGGATGCCTGGTGCGCGAGGAAGGTACGCGAAACGCGTTTCTTCGGTGCGCGGACGAGGAATTCGAGCAATTGAAATCGGAGTCGACCGAAGAAGCGCAGCGGTTGCAGTCGAATCGTCTGGCGCGCCGTTGCACTGGGTTGCCTCTCGCTCGTAGACGTGGAAATTGTCTCCGCTGCGAAGAAAGTGGTCGTACGTAGCGGGAAGATTGGTAGGAGCCTGGAATCAAATCTGGAAATTATATTTCGCGAGGTGAAGGAAGGTACGGTTACGTGGATGATGAACGATGACGAACGATGATCGATAACGCGGCGTAATAGCGTAATACTTGGGAGCTCGGAGGCGGGCCCTGCCTGCTCGAAGGGTTTCGCGAGGGCTGCGAAAGGGCTGCGGTTGACATTGGAGGGTGCGGATAAGCGGGAAAAAAGGGAGTGCGAGCGACACGATCGGCATTCTGTATACCGACCCGACGATAATAATAATAATAATAGTAATAATAACAATAAGATTTTGCCAAGAAGATTTTCCATCGTTTTCATAGGTGTTTCCTTTTTGGTCGAGCCTTATGGCAGGCAGGGAATGGCCATGTCTTATTTTTACCTGCAACGTAGACGAGTTAAAGATGACCACGTTGACGCTAATGACGACGACGACGACGAAAGGAAATAAAAACGCACGCTATAAAACTCCGACAGCAAGTACGAATGAAAATAGTCGAATAAAACTCGTGTCGTGAAGACTGGAATCACGTTACTAAAATTTATAGAATGAATGGAGGAAATCAATCCGCGGAATATATTCATAAGTGTGCAAAGCAATCGAGTCAGCCGCTTTTCGATTCATCGATATGGAACTAGAGCTTCCGTGGAACGAAGGAAAGAGCTGATATAACGGAAGCCAGATAAATCAAACAAATATAATGCAACTATAAGGACGTGCGATAACGCAAGGACGAAAAGGCCACTCGAATCGAAGCTGTGGGTCGTTGGAGGCGAGGGGAAGTTTGAAGGGTCGCGTGGGTCGGGTTAAACAACGTCGCGTCGTTGCGAGGTCGGTAAAAGGATTCGTGGTAAGCCGACGCCACTTTGTAAGCCAAGAGACGCATTTATATCGCGCGTAGCCGAAACGAATATGTCTCACGACTCCGCTGGACGTCCGGAGTTCGAAAGCACGAATCTGGTGGAACCTTTCGACCTCGACGAAAGGACGAATTTCACGGAAGGAAGCGAATCGTATTTCTTCGAACTCGCGGCAGATCGGTGCAAGTTCGCGTACGGCCTCCTTCCTTCATTTTAAAATTCGCCCTAAGTAAGGGAAATAAGGTTAAAACGAGCGCAGTTACGCGCGGTTCCGAATGAAAGGACCGGCGCACGTCATCGACCCTTCTTTAGCCCGAACAATTTAACGAATCTCGAGAGGATGGCTAGCTGCAATTGGAGAGACGCTCCGGGTATTCACGAAGTTCGTACGAACTACTTCGTTATCTCGTTATCCAAATCGACAGTTTAACCCACCGTCGGCGAAGTGGTTAAAGCCTAAATAGCATTCCGCGCGAATTCGACGGAGTACGAAGCTCCCACCTACTCGTTTTCTATTCCGCTCGGTTGCTGCTGTTGTACGTCGAATCACACTTCTTCTTTTTTCTCTCGACCTTCCCCTGTGTTCTCTCTCGCCCTTGTTCTTCCTTCTCGAACACATGCTCACGCTCGCACACCGAAATTCCCAGACGCCTTACAGTTAGGCAAGAGCAACTTTAATGCCCACGATCGAGCGGAAGGCTAACAGTAATTACGGCCGAGGTACGAGCAGAAGCGATTTGCGCTCTGCCTGGATCCGTGTATGAATGTTCTGTTTTGCTAGTGGTGGTCACACCACTACACACAGACATACACACAGGTTCAGCCGCACGCAGCGCGTATTCGCAGTCAAGTTCACCGTAGCTGCCAGCCGCAATTCGTTTGGCCTCCTCTTGCTCGACTATCTACCGCGGCTCATCGCCGTGAGAAACGACGCGTACGCCAGATTCGTTGTAATTTTAACGAGAACACGACAACATTGACCCCCTGCCGCGAAAGTAGGTATATTCCTGCCTGCGTCTCGCATCAATCCTCGTGTTCGCAGTGACGTACGCTCTAACGAAAAAAAAAAAATGTCCGCGATACGTACAGGAATATATCGAGCAGCTCGTCTAGTTTATCATGTTCAGGATGCAGCTACGATCGAGGAATTAATCCATTGGATTTAAAAAGCTAACGATCCATGTAATGTTACATTTTAATCCTCCTAATTAATCGAAGACACAAGTCCGTGGTGAAAACAAGGAAAATGGAAAATTTCGATGAAATAAATCGTTATCCAAGCTAAAAAAATCATTCAAAAAATATTAAGACATGGGCTACGAAGCTCGTGAAAACTCGTAAATCAGATCGACGCGAGCGTTTTTGCGCCTCTTATGCAACGACGCGCACTTACATTTGGAGGATGACGAGATGGAGCACGTGCGTACTCGCGTACGTTCTCGTGAATGACACATGTAGATTAAATATTAAACATGTCCGTTACGCGTACAGGAACTGCTCGAGTGGTTGGTCGAATCGGAAATGGTTAAGATATACTATAGAACTACGAGCGAGGATTCGAGAAGTTCTCTCAGAATCGTTAAGAGATGAAGCATGTTCGCCTTGAATTTCTCGAAGTATACGATTACTTTCGATAGCACTTTTCTTCCAAATAAAGTAACGAATTAAAACTTACCGTAAGTGCTCTTCTTTCGGGACGAAATTCGACATTTTTAAACTTAAAAATATCTACGATCTTAATACCTTCGGAAAATTTAACATATGACATTTTGAAGCTTCTTCGAATCTTTTATTTTGTTATATTGGCAACAAAATTTCGTACATGTCGAATCGCATATATATCGACGTACGTGTAAATTCATTTATTGAAGAAAGAACTCGTATTATTAATCGGTACACCTGATAAAAACGCGTAGATCGGATCGGATTTGTCGACGCTTCTAATTGATCGTCGCGTGACCGAGGAATCCTCTCGATCGTCTTCGATTCCGTGAAACGATCGAGCGCGTCCACAAAGGCAGGATGCGACCGAGGTACTCGAGAGGCGATTCGAGAGATCGTCGCCTCGACGCCGACTCGCCGCGTCACCTTACTGGAATGTCTATGTCTCGGTAGTGAACGAGCCTCGGCTTACCGATTATCATCGAGACCCGACGGTGCGGCTCTTCGGGAAAATTCAAAGAGAGAGAGAGAGAGGGACAGACAGAGACGGACTTTGTCGTCGACGTCGTCATTGTCAAACACCGACCGTCGTGGGTCGCGTTGTTGCGATTCGGCAAAGCGAACATGACGTACTTGCTTGCCTCTGCATATTCATGGCGACGATATGCGAATCGTGACGTCTTCCAAGCTTCCGAACGGCTTCCGAGCTATGTTCTTATTTGTGCGTTCTTACGTAGTACGTGGGATGATTTCGTGAGTCTGTTCTGTATATCTGTGCATGCTTTGTGTGTCACGGTTCGTGAGTACATATTCATTCGTGAGAGATAAACGATATTAGGAAACGATGGACGCTCCGAAGAGGCTTAAATCACGTTTTTCGTACTCTTAGAATTTAGAAAGATTTTTATACTTTTTTTTTTACATATTCGTGCATGCTTCGTGTGTCATGGTTGACGAGTGCATGTTCATTCGTGAGAAATAGATGCCATTCAATTAGGCCGAAATAATGTTTTCTATGCCCGTAGAACGTAAAAAGATTCTTATACTTTTTTCGTATATATCTGAGGGGCTGTCGATTCTTTTCTTTGATAAATTGTTTCAACGCGAGACAAGACGGATAGAAAAGTCTTGGTTCGTCTTTGTTTCGATCCTCTCGTAATAAGTTGCTTCATCGTGACGGGGAAACTTTCTTTTTCTTAGAAGCAGGCATGCCTTTAAGCTTCTTGGACGAGTAACGATTTTTTTGAAAAAAGTTTTCGATCCTTCATAAGAAGAATCGCGCGATACGAGAAAGAAACTACTTTTGCTTCATGGCGAAAGTTGCGACGAACGGTAACACGAATACCGTTATACTCGTCGATGTTACTCGAAAAATTCTTGCCAATTTGCATACGAGGTGCGTTTATTCAATTTTGGATAGCATTTTCGTACGTCATCGCGTATTGGAAAAGTTTGTACAAGCGCACGTTTTCAAATATTTATCGAGTTACGAGTTCCTCGCGAATTTGTAGTATCGCATTCTCGTAAATTCATCGAGTAAACTAACGCAATAAATAAATAAATAAATATACATCTATATGCATATTAAATAAGGGAAGGAAATAAATATTTAAGGCTTCACGACCCGGTGCATAGAACTCGTTTTTGGTATTCATAGAAATCCCTGCAATATATACCGAGTATCGCTTGAGATCGGCAGTGCCGTGCTCTCGGTGAATAATTAACGAACAAACGATAAAAAGCGTTATAAGCGAATATATCTATGTAAACGCGCTGACATTCGGATTCAGCATTACTCATCGCCAATCGCGGCGCAGTTTCGCTTGGCAAAGTGAACCGCGATGGGAAATCGACGATGTAAATAATGCAATTGGAAGGAAGATAGGAAAGTTCGAGTTTTCGAGTTTTCGCCGCGATAAAAAGAGGATCGATGGACGAATTTATGACGATAAAAAGGATTAACTCATCGCCGTAATAATTATCGATCGGCAATATTCCAATCTATACGATCCAAATATTACAAAGCTTTTGTAATTTCAATTAGAGTTGCAATTTAATGCCGACGATTCGTGCGATCTCTTTCCGTTCGCGAAGTTGACCTTTCTACGAGCACGCGTTGCGAAACACAACGCGGATATCGGGGCTTGTTCTCATCGACGAAATTCCCCGCGTTCGACCGAAATTAATATCTATCTCTACGTATCTACGTTAGGTGAAATCCGTCCGCATGGGATCACGAGGTCCTTCGGAAGATTAAAAAATACGGATTGAAAATATCTGGCGGCGATTCTTGCCGCGTTCGATTTTCTTTTAACGACGACGGAGAGAAAATACGACTCTGTCTCGGGTGGCTGCATGCCAGATGCGACATCCTTCGAGAATCGCCGTTCCTTCGCAAATAGTCACCGTGGTTAGTCCTTCGTGTATTCCTAGGAATTGTGCGCTTTATCTCGATCTACCGATAATTACTTGGAGGAGTTTATTGCACCTAGACGATCCAAGTTCGAAGGTCCGTAACGGTCGTTAAAAGGCTCCTCCTGCGCGTTGCTGGCTCGCAAAATCCTATAACCGATCGACATACTTGCGTATGTTTCGTTTTAACAGCGGTCTGTTAAAGTTCCTCGGGAAGCAATCTCTCTTCCAAACTTCCCTTCCGAGCTAAACGCACGGTCAGTTTCGCCCTATATCGCCGAACAAGCATGAAACTTTTTCCCTGAGAAAATTCGTCGCGAGCTCGCCCCTAAGCGAAGGATAATTAACCCATTGGCTTGGTGTTCCTCGAGTGACCTCCTAACAATTTATTTTACCAAAACTTTGCTTTCGAAAAATATTCTTTATCTCGGAATAGAGATTCGAGCACGGTTTTTTTTAACTTTATTTAATCGATAGAGTCAAAACGCAGCACCGCACAGAACTGGCGAATTTCCGTCTCTTTCATCCAACGGTTTAAATCCGAAATGAAGCTATAACATTATATAATTACGATTTGCGTTGAGTTGTTCGCGCGTTGATTTACGAGTGCGAAAACGGACGCGAAAAAAATGTGCTAGTGGTCTCGAGCGAGTTAAAAAATTTTTTTCTTCCACTTCGCGCTTCGATCGACTCATTTTTGCGCGTTGAATCGTCGATCCGATTACGATCGAACGTACGTAAGAGCTGCTCTCCGTTCGATCGTGGGAGCGAGCTACCGTCCCTCTTCGAGCGGTTAAGCGGTCGATACATCGAGCGTGGAGCGTCGAACGTTCGCAAGCGGTGGAATTGGGCCGCGTGCGAACGCATACCGAACCGCCACGCGATGCCAAAGCGCGTAGGTAAGAGTATCCTCGCGGCATTTTTATCGTCGTGCTCCGCCGTCCGTTTGAAAATTCCACAGGACGATTGAGCTGCGCGAAGGAACGCGCAAGCGCTTCGTTCCGATACGTGCCTCAAATTACTCCGTTTTCGTAACAGTAATCGACGATATTGGAACCATATATTCAACGTTAAGCGCGTTAAACACCGACGTCAAATCGTCGATCGATCGACGTACGAGGCTGTGCTAAATTAAACTTGCTTTTCGATGAAATTTAGAAACTCGTGCGCGCGACGTGTCGAGTTCGATCGGTTCTACATTTTTCTCTCCATTTTGTGTATCTCAGCGAATCTTGAGCAGCAAAAAGGTATAGAAAAATATCGTGCTTTTTTAAATTGGAATTGTGTTAAACCTCACCTTATTGTTCAATAAA
>JAITYT010000687.1:487257-523194 GCA_025433975.1 Liostenogaster flavolineata | reverse complement strand
TTTTTTTTTTTAAACTAGTTGATCATCCGGGGAAGCTCGCTCGTTAATACAATGAATTCGTATCGTTCGTTCGTTCGATATTCGTTCCGACGGACGGTTTAAGCGACAGTAATCGACGTTGGCGACCAAGCGGAAATGTTAACGGACGATGATATAGCATGGAGAAAACGCAAAGTTTAAACATCGACGAGCAAAGCGTAACGCGTAACTGCGGGGATAGAAGACGAGATAAAACGTAAAAGAGCTTTACTTAAGTTAATAAACGTAACGTTTGAACTGTTTCAAAACATCGCCCTTCTACAACGATAAAGAGATTTCTCATTTGATCTGCGAAAACACGGTAAAGCAATTTGCTTTCCTCATTGACCATTTACTTTCTTTACTTCGGATTTAAACGTGTTAAACAACGAGAATTTATTTCAATCTTGCCTTCGTTTTATCTTCGATTTTCCCATCGAAGTTAAATTCCAATTGGAACTTAAAAGCGTGGAAATCGGTTCCGTTTAACGAAGTTAGCACGGAGTCAAACAGCCACAAAAAGTTAACCGTTTCGAACTGCGGAACATCGTTCGAGTTCGAGTTATTGCAGTTTCACGACCCTAAAATTACCAGGCGCGATGCACCGCGGAAAAAATAAATTACCAACTTGGTTGCAAAGTTAACGATCGTCGAATAAATCTTTGAAGGACGTTTCATCGGCTACATCGGGGGTTTGTGTAACTGACGCGCGCAAGATCGCCTGCTCGCATTTTGCTCCGTCCGGTCTGCATCGGTCGATGGCGTCTCTTCAAAACATATGGTTGGTGCACGTACGACCTTTGAGATAAACAAAAGACGCGAAAGAGCGAATAATCGATAACGCCCGATGAAAAGAAGCGTACGGAAAAGCGCGCGGAAAGTGCGCGTGTATTTGCACGTACGTCAAAGTATTGGAACTTTCGTGGGATGGAAAATGGAACGTTTCGATCTTCGTCAAAGTAAAATACGGAATCGCGCGTCAGCTTGGATACGCGTCAATCGAACGGAACTACGCGATGCGAGAACCTATTTGAGTAGATCGGATTGAAATTGTCCGATTGCCCGATGAAAACGTTTGTTCTTATTCGATCTTTAACCCATCCGGACGTAATAACGTGTCTGACAACGAATTAATCGTTTCTTCGAAAAATAATAAAAAAACGAATCCTTGGTCACGAACGTGTACGAAAATATTGTCTCCTTGGATTAATGTCGCCTACTCGACGTGATACACGCCTTTAATCCGGTGATCAAGCTGCAGAAAGTCGTACAAATCGCTGGAATCGGAGTCTCTTTCGTGCCTATGAGAAATTCGTATTAAGAAATTTGATTCGCTTCTCCGAACTTCGTTGTTACGTTGTAAATCTCTTCGCGTGCCTGTCAATTTATGCCATTGAGACGGAATAACGAGTCCGACTCGTAGATTATAGCCGTATAAACGATGTACAATAACAAATGAATGCCGTAGCGGTCAAAAGAAAACGGTGCATTTTTATCACGGATGTGTAAAACAAATTCTGGCTCAATGGGCTAATAAAAGAATTATTTTCGACCTTTCTCTTCGCACTTCGACCGTGTTCGTCGAGTTTACTACTCGAACGCCACTTCTCTTCCATCCAAAACAAAAAAAAATCATTCGATATATCTATCGATCCTTTTGACGCGCTCCAAGGGCGAAGAAGAGCCACTCGACGTATTCTTTTTATTCCGTCCATGGCTTTCGAT
The DNA here is from genome assembly GCA_025433975.1 of Liostenogaster flavolineata. Taxonomy (NCBI): domain Eukaryota; kingdom Metazoa; phylum Arthropoda; class Insecta; order Hymenoptera; family Vespidae; genus Liostenogaster; species Liostenogaster flavolineata. The sequence goes on along the minus strand of JAITYT010000687.1, from coordinate 521,451 downwards.
TCGATTGGTCGTCGCGTTCTTCGAGGTCCAAACGAAATTGACCTAATCTCGTGGTCAAAGGTGTTTCGGTGCGTTGACGAAGCAACAACGATCGTTCGACATTTTCGAGGAGGAACAGGAGAGGCGCGATTTTAGTCGGGTCGCCGTTTGTTCTCGTCGACACCGGGAACGTTGTACCTTAACAAAGTTAAACTCTCGAAATTGCCATAAGCCAATTATGGTCTGTCAAGTCACGGAAATATTTTAACGCGGTGTTCGTTCGTAGCACGGACGCGATACGAAAGTTGAAAAAAGTTTTTCGCTCGTGCCCGACGCCGCCGTAGTAACCGTTTAACTTCGCTGGCCGAGCTTTTATTTCGCGTAGACACGCGCCTTAAGGTGACGAGTTTCCTTCGATGTTATCGAGTTAAGATTTACGCCTGGATTAATTTCGAAATTTTACGGTACTCGGTACGGATCGATTTTGTCGATCGAGAAAATATGCAACGGTAGTCCAGTGTCGGAAGTACGGACTTGACCAAGAAACGTAATTTTAGATTTTCCCCATTTTGAAAATCACGACTATCGAGTTGGCAAGAAAGTAATTTTGGTTTTTATTCTGAAATAAAATTCAATTCTTTTTTGGAAGAACGAACTCTGATCAATTATATGTTCTCCATTTTGTTCGACGACCCATCTTTCTGGAAATTTTGTGATTCGTAACCTTGACACTGATGGAAGTAGTTAAAAAAAAAAAAAACAACGCCATCGGTTTGCACGAACCGGAGCTACTTTCTTGCCTTCCACGTCGGATTTACAAACGTACTCGCAGAGTCCTTGACAAGTTTGAGATTTAACAGGCGACGACGTTGCTTGCAGAGTATCTTAAGAGGCGGCAAGACATCGACCGACTATCACAAGAAGACCGTCGCCTTTCCGGATTCCCTGACGGAGGTGATCGGCTATGGCGGCGACGATTTCCTCTCGGACAGCGACGAGGACTTGGAGCAGATGCTGGAGGAGTCCCTCGCCTCGGACGAGGACGCGACGGGCATCACGACGTCAACGATGCCGGACAGCGAGGAGGAACGAGCCCTCAGCAACCTGACGCGAGCCAACACGAACTTCAACACGATCACTGCCAACCTGACTGACGTCCTTCCCTCGAGCGAGTTGAGCAAGTCCACGGCGACGTCGACGGCGAACTCGGCGAGGTCCTTCGCTTCCTTGATGCTCGGTAGGATACAGAAGGACGCGGACGGAAGGAAGACCACTCTCCTGGTCTCCGTGACGCCTTTCGGAGGCGACGAGTCTCTGCCAACCGCCAGACGACCCCACGACCGAAAGTTCACCGTGAATGGATCGTCGATCAAGTGCAACAAGTCCATCGACGCTGTTGCCGATAGTAAAAACGAGGTAGACGTCGTGACTTTTTCATATCGCCATTTTTAACCAGATTCCTAGCCCGTGTCGATCTCCAGGGTCTTCGTGTTTAAATTAATAAAACAAACTTCCTTCTACCCAGATATCGTCGAAGAACCCGAAGAAGATCGGCGAGGATCGAAAGAAGGAGATCACGAGGCAAGATTTGCACTCGGACGCTTCCTGCAAGCTGGAGAAGATCATGGACATGCCGCTGATCGTTCCTGGGAACTTCGTTTCCGGTGTGCAGAAGAACGATCCGTCTGATCTACGGGACATGGAGAAAGTTCAGGAGGATTCGAGCAAGGGTCCAACGATGGAATCAACGCGAACGGAGAAGAAGATATCGCGCAGTCCCGCCATTAAGAAAGCGGACAACGAGAAGCCAAAGATCGCGGTGCAGCCGTCGTCCATGTCGTTGCCTCTGCAAAACGACGATAGAACCGACTGCAATGGAATGGAAGCTTCGACACCGGCGATTAGAAAGCAATCCGGCGAAAACGAGGTACCGAGCGCGAACGAAGATCGCTCGACGATCCTTCGGGGCAAGGACGTGAACAAGATCACGGTGCACGCGGCGGAGGAGCGATCGTTCGCCGGAGAATCGCCTGTCGAAGAGGAGCGCAGGGTCGTCGGCGAGGCTTCGGAATCGAAGGCCGTGAAAGCGACGTCGATGTCTTCTAAGCCCACCACCGAGTTCAACTTCGAAGAAAGTCGCGAGCTGGCTGGCGAGCCTGACGGCAAGGCCGACGAGGAGGAGATCACGGAGCCGCCCGCTTTGCCTAGAAGTCCACCGCCCCAACTTTCGATCGAGTCGAGGCCACTGATTCAAGGGGAGACGTGTGGCGTGAGGGTGTCGATCGTCGCCACCGAACCTCGATCTTCCTTCCTGCACGGAGGCCTAAACGGCGACGTTAAAGCGAAACCCATCGTGCCGCAGAAGCCGACGATGTTCACTCCCAAATCTATCGTCGCGTCGTCCAAGTGCGAAATTGGTATCGCGTTGGGCGCTAGCAGCAAAGCGATCAATCCTGGCCACGTGTCGTCAGCATCGCCACCCCCGCCGCCTCCACCACCACCGTCGGTTCAGAACGTCGTTGCCAGTAGCAGATCCTTGCAAAGTACAGGTTCGTAATAAGTTAGGTCGCTAGTTGCGGATGGTACGTTACTTACGCGGAAGCCGCGTTTCGGTAGCCTCGAGCGCTCGCGTGCCTTTTGCAAGCTTCCGATCTCCCTTCTACGATAGACCCGATGTAAGGCCGCGATCGATGTCCGATACCTTCCCTGCAGCCGATGGGTCAGTTCCGCTAGCATTCGATATAGGCATCCATCGATAAATCATTGTTCGACTAAGCAGCGTTTATCATCGATTTGCATTCGTATTTGTACTTGCAGCCAACACGCAAGACGCGACCAACTCCACGCTGTTGGTCACCGCCAAGGGCAAGACCGCTGAAGGCACCCAAAATTCCGGCACGAGTTACGCGCGTTCAGCGGAAGTCAACAGCGCGACGAGCGAGGTCAAGCAGGATGGAGTCGATCAAACGTCGCGAAGTTACGCATCGACGCCGCCCAATGGAGTTGTCGAGCCCAGTGGCGTGGTGAAAGCCGCGTGTCTTGCCGCGAGCCACAACAAGGCTCGAGCGCCGATGATGACGTCGCAGCAGGCTGCCGTCGCGACGCGAAACCACCCAACGGACGGTCGAGACGTGAGCGAGGGCACGGACCCCGAGGAGGAATGCATCGACGCGCAGTCATCCTCGGGCGCGGATTCGGTGCGCTCGCCTAACAAGAGGCGAATGGCGCCGAGGCCGCCATTGCCCGTCGAACCTGTCGAGGATCTTTCGCCAGGGGCGTCGCTCTTCGCTCGAAACCCTGGCGCGAATCTCAAGTCGGACTCGCCGGTGGTGAGGGAGAAGGAGAAGAGGGAGAGAGCCTCGTCCTGCAGTCCCAAGTTCAGAAAGGCGGTGTGCGACGCTCCCGATCCTACGAGCGGCCCTCGATCGAACGATGCCGCTGGCAGGAGGACGATATCTCTGTCGCAGGACAGCTTGACCAACGGCCAGGAGGTCAGGGAAGGCAAGAAGCGCGGTCGTTCGAGATTCTCTCTGAAGAGGTTCCTCAGAATGGGCTCCAGGAAGGACGTGGACATGACGACGGGTCATGGCTCCAATTCCAGGCTGGACGAGATTCCCTCGACGCCCCAACCGAAGCCTAGATTGGAGATTATTCATCCGTTGGAGTTGGATGGCGCCGCGGTCGAAGTATTGGGCAACGATCGAATCGTCAAGATCGGCGAGGATCAGACCGATTATTGCGGGGGTTCGAGAAACGAGCCTGCGAAATCGAAGTCCGCGGCGGTTGGTGCGCAGTCGCACGTCGCTGGTGAGTCGGTGAACTGCTTGTCCTTTTTCGAATTGTCGTCGGAACGGTTTCGATCGTTTCGCTTGGTATTTCAATAGAATCGGAGTCGCGTGAGAGCGAGATCAGGAAGTTGCGACTTTCGACGTTGGATCGTATTAACAATGTCGAACGATCAAAGACAGTGGGGATGCATCGCGCAAATTGGGTAGACGCGTCGGTGATTCGAGTGACGCGCATAATGGATCCGTTCGGTTGGGAACGCGTGTCTGAGGAAACTTTCGCGCTAAGTCGTAGGGATGAAACGATTAAGAGATTCGCGACGTTATACGACGCTTCCTAAGCGAAATAAACAGGCGAGCGACTGCCGTCTAATCGCTTGGCGCCTTGGCCTAGAGGATCGAATCCGTTAATTCCTCTTTCGATGATGAATTTATTTTCTCGACCATAAAGTAGAGTCGTGTCTTCTTCCGTTTTCTCTTCATAAGCGATACAGCGAGCACAGACACACAAGGAAGCCTTCTCGAAATTCTCGGCAAATCCATCCGGTATCGAGCAATCGAGTCCCAACAAGGATCAATCGATGTTAATTAAGCTCTCTCGAGGAGCGCAGTCGTGGTTCGTCGAGCGATTAAGTTCGAGTTCGAATGATTTCGGTTGGTCGAACATGAGGAAATCCGGTGGATCTATAAGCAATCGTCGGGTTTCTGATTACAGTGAGACCGGGAAAACCACCTCCACCGCCTAGGAACCAATCCCTAGAGGATTGGTCGAGAATTCCGGATTCGGGGAACAACAAATTAGCGAGGCCACCGCCGCCACGAGTCGAAGTGAAACAGCTAACGGCCAGAAGCACCGAGAAGACGTCTTCGAAGACGATGTCCTGGCAGCCGGCCTCCTCCACCACTACCGACTCCATTTACGCGAATCTGGGTAAGTTCAGGCCTATCCAATGTAACTAATGGTATACGTATACGGCGACCCCGCATCCGCCGCTACTCCATGTTAACAGCCATACTCACACGAGCCCTCGCGCCAACTGCTTCCGTAGAAATCGGAAAGAGACGATAATCGAATGCATTTTAAAAATCAAAGCAATTTTTCAAAATCGATCGGACCACCGTCCACGAACACGTTCAAGCGACGAGTTCGTCCTCGAACTAGCGGTCAATCGTAAAATTCGACGATCGAGTCTCACCGAGGGGGACGACGATGTTGGAAATCGATTCGTCTTGAGAGCCCTTTAACGAGCGTTAAAAGGTGACGTACGTAGCGGCGCAAAAACCAGACCGGACCGCGATTAATCTCGATAAACGTAGTGCGCGCGTAACGAGCCTCATTTTTCTCGCCTTTCTTTTTCTACCATGCGTGCGTATCGACGTTCCTCGCGATCGATCACGCGCCAATTACGCTAAAGACGACTTTCAGAGTCGATTCTGCAATTACTTTATTACACGTTTGAACGACACATATATCGTGCAATGTATACGTAACGAATACGTTTGGAGTTAATGTTAAAAAAAATATATGTGCGTATATATATATATATATTTTTTTTTTACGATAGACGAAGTCGGTAGGAGTAAAATCGGGTAAAAAGGCGACGCGAACGTGCGACTCGACTTCGAAATTCCGATCGATCCGGCGTTAAATTCCCCTTCGAGAATTCGAGGACGCGCTCGAGATTTTCCGAGAGGAAAAGCTATCGCACGTAAGCGACGTGTCGCTTCGGTAAGTACGAATAAGCGTCGGGAGACGCAAAGAGTCACGTTCGTTCGCGCGAAGATCACGTGGAAGATGAACCATTCGCCTTACGTCCTTCCGAGAGAATTCGAGGAAGGCGTCGATTCCTGCCACCGATTCTTTTTTTATCGTCGTCGCGTTTCTTCTCTTTTTATTTTTACTTTTTTCTTTTTTAACAACTCGACGCATCGCCGTAGCCAAGAGTCGAAGAGCGTATCGTTCGTTAAGGCGCGCACCCTTTCAGACGCGAAATCGTCTTTCACTCGCGAATTTCGTCGTTCTCGCTTCTACGTACACACCTCGTTGGCTGCTCGGACGCGCGAGAAGAATGAAAGTGCCGCGTACGCGTCTCCTTTCGGCGGGTTTCTTTGCGCGCGTCCAACGTTCTTCATTTTTACGGTTATTCGTTACCGTTCTGTGATATATCGTACATGCATCGACGACGTACGTCGTCGTGCGCTCGTAATTTTTTCAAGTGAAAGTCGCGTTTCGCGTTGATCGATTCAAGGTCGAAATCGTGCACGAGAGAACGTTTAGAAAAGCTGGTAACGCTCGACGGTAAGGTTGCGACGAATGGTCTGAGAATGGCTGGCATTTAATCGGTATCGAATTCTACGATGTCTGCTGCTATTGTAATAATCGACATAAGCGCCGTTTTTTTTGTAAATAGAAGAGAAACCGATGTGCCTTGTTGTAACTTCGAATTTCTATGTCTGAAATAAACGTTTCTGCTTGAAAACGAAGGGAGCCTTCTTTTCCTCAAGTTACGTGATTACTTTCGTATGGTTTTCTTTCTTTCTTTTTTTTTTTCTTTTTCTTTTTCCGCATCGATCGTCACGAAGACGTCGATATAAGGACTGCGCATTACCATCGAAGGCGATTCGTACTTTACGAACGAAGGGAGGACCGATTCGTTTCTCTTTTCGCCTCGCGAAAGGATCGATCGAAAGAGACGCAGGGCGACGCGAGAGCAACGCCCTCGCTTTCGTAGAAAAGATCTTTTTCCCTTCGCTCGTACGCGAATCGTCCTTTATACGACTCGTTCGTTGCACCTTGGCGAGTGAGTACCTGCGCGTCCTTCCTTTTTACAATGACGTGCGACGAACGATGTCCCTACGCGACAAAAATAAAGTAAAATAAAATAAAATTAAAAAAGAAAAAAAAAACAAAGCTTCGGTCGAACTGTCCTACGCGCGATTCGACTTTGGATCCTATCTTTGCGTTGAAAATCCTCTGCGATCTCGAGGAATTCGCGAGTCGCACATAGAGATGAAGGTTCCGCGGCATTCGAAACGCGGGATTAGGCGTGTCATCGCTCGAACGTTCGCGGCGAGCTATTACTCATCGATATTTATAAGCTATGCAAAAACGATGTAATAAATTACGATGTGAATTTCGAATCGACACCGGAAACCAACGTGACGTACACTTTCATCTTCTCGCGACTGCGATTATTCACGATCGTATTTCGGTCGGCTTTCGTACGTATTGTACGAATCTCGACCGTGGCTTTCATTTTTTTTTCTTTTTTTTTTTTCTGTATCGAAGTCGTCGTCGAAGATTCGATCGATTCGAACTTTGGCCGTCCTTCGTTCGAAACTCGATCGATCGCACGCGAGCGACAGAACGTAGAGGAATCAGTCGATGTGCCACGATTTGCGTTCATTTTAACACGACGTTTGCTTAACGCGGGGCTCTTCTAACCGAAGCTGGGTGCAACTAACGCCGCATGCATTGATCAAATCTGAGCATCGTGCCCCATCGAAACGACGTCGTTGCGGAGCTGAATGCTTGCTGATTTTAAGAGTCTCGTACGATCTTGATACACATCGACCTTTTTTCATCGTCCATTTTCGCGAGCGACCACACGAACAACAGCGCGCGTCTAGACGCCCGGACGAAACGAGGCGAGATTCCGCTCGCGGTTTTCCATCCGCCGTTTTAATAAATGTTTTCCGTTTATCGAGGCACGCCGTTGCGAGACCCAAAGCTAAAACTCCGTTTCCTTAATTAATATTCCTCTCCATCGATCATCGCGTTTGAAACTACTTTTAGCGCATCCTATCGCGGCTTGAAAGTTTCGCAGCGCGCGCTCAAAGAGAATCCACCCGGTAGGAATACCCATTGCGTCGATCAATCGTCGACGAGCGATCCGACGGATTAATATAACGAGTAGAGTTTTTCGTAGAAAAGAGAACGTCGGCGAGTCCAACTGTTTTCCCGTGGACTCCGAACGAATTTTAGGACGACGCTGCGAGTCAGAGCGGTTTTTTTTAGATTTTTGTGATTCCAGTCACTTCGAGAATCTCGATTGGAACGAGACGATAAAATAAGAAGCGAATGAACGTGCGAGTGCTATTGATTCTATCGTTGTTTATCGTTCGTTCGAAAATGTTCGCGCTACGAAAATCTTAATCGATGTCGTTCGTTAAACGTATTGGACATACTACTTGGAAAAAAAGACGAAGTTGTACTTGGAATAAAATAGATTCGCGATACGTTACGGTAGAAGTCGTAACGCGTGTTTCAAAGACGAGTAAAAGGAGAAGTTTTAATCGCTTGCAGAAAGTAGAGATATAGAGGAAAATTTTCTTTTTCCTTCAAGAAGTACGGATACCAGCGCTTCACTTAGGGAGACTCATATTTTTCTCATCTTTTTTTCTCTTCTTTCTTTCTCTCTTTCTTTTTTTCTTCATCTCTTCCTTTCCTACCTCCTTCCGAGCGCTTATCGAGCGAATTCATTCTTGCAATTAGAGGCAATAATGACTCGAGCGAAACCGAGTGTTTTCGATCGTTAACGTAAGTAAAAACAATAATAAAATTTAAGAAAACCAGTCTCGATCCAGCACAGCTACCAAAAGTCCGATAATGACCGCGATAACAGTGGAACGAGTCGTTAAAACCTCTTACTCCTTTATCGCTTGATTCTCGAACTTCTAAATTTCATCGATCGAGAAATTCATCGATTTCCTCGTACGAGGTAAATCGAGGCGAACTTTGTTACGCGTCTCTGGTGTCTCGAGTGGACGAGAAAGAGACCGAAAGAGGCGACGTCGCGGCCAGGTTGCGCACTTTGGCGCATTTATCATCCAAGCACAAACGGACATGCGAACAAAGATTCTCGCCTGCGATCTCGAAGCGAAACGTACACTCGCCGATTAAACTAGCGCAAGGAACCCTTTGATCTCTCTCCGTCATCGTTAAAATCGCTTTTCTCGACGAACGGGTAAGTTGACGTAGCGAAGCGTCGTAATTCTCAAGGCCCTTTCCGCTCGTAAACCAGCCGGTTTGCGACCGAAACTGACCTTTCGCATAGATCAGCGTTCTGCGTGACACCGTTCTCCGTCATCGTCTGTCTCTCTTTCTATTCCGTCAGTCCTTGTCTCTTCATCTTTCTCCTCTCTTTCTTCTCTCTGTCTCTTTCTGTCTCTCCGTCTCCTCTAGTTCGCTAGTCACCATAGCTAGCCTGTTTTGTGATATGCCTCGTGTCTTGTGGTACTAACCCGTGGCGCTTGACGATGGCGGACGTGCCTGCAGCAGCGGAGGATGTTACAGGTGAGGTACGCAGTGCTCTGGCACCGTCGAAACCTCAAAGAACGGCCAGTATGAGGGACCAAGCCGCCTCGCAGCCGCTACTCAAGAAGCAGCAGGGTGCCTCCACGCAAAATCTCAGCCAGAATTACGAGAGCAGTGTCGCGACGACGCCACCCACGTCGGATTCACCGGTAATCACGCTCCGATCCGATCGAATTCTTACTTTCGACCTTTCACGACGTTTTTTCCTCTCATTCTCTCTCTCTCTCTCTCTCTCTCTCTCTCTCAAGAACGTTTTCGCCGTCCTGCAGGTCGTAGGAATTCGCAGGTCGGATCGGAATGTTCCGACACTCTGTATTTTGATCTTTTTCTGGACTCTAAGTTAAAGAGTTGCTAATTCCGAACGATCGTCGTTCGAACGAGCGCGAAGACGAACACCCGTAGCCGAGAGTGAACGATTTACGACGCGTCAACGCGTCGAGTCAAATCGCCTGTAAATTCGTGGAAGATTCCTGTCTCCGTTATTTCCTCGAAGGAACGAGGAACTCGCGATTTCTCTCACGATTCATCAAGAATCGCCATTTTGTCGAATTAAATACGAAATAATTTTATATTTATAACCTCGCTGGCTCGAACGAGGAAAGAAACGGAAGAATAGCTTGATAAAAATGATATTAGTAAAGAAAAAAAAATTCTTCAAGAAGAAACACCCGACGTTATTCGAAGGCGCGTAAAATTCACAGTCGTTCGTTCGTCGGTTCTTCGTCGAAAGCAGGTCTGAAAGCCATCAGGAGTCATCTTTTCGAGGGACGGTCCAACCGTGCTTCGAAGCGACGTCTGCTTCGACTCTTCGACGGGATCCCATCCGTGTCGATCCGGGAAAAGGCGATACGCGTCAACGGCGTTATCTTTACATTATTTCAGACGTCCAACGACAGCCACGTCTACGAGTGCCTCTCCAGCTCGCCGGAATGCGACTCGAATCTCGAGCTACGCCACGACGGTATGAACGGCGGTGGCGGTGCCACCGGCGGATCCCATCTGCCTTGCAAGAGGAAGTCTGACAGCGGCGCGATGGAGTCCAGCGTGGAATTCAAATTTCATCATCAACCCTTCGCGAGGTCGACTTCGCTCCCCTATTGCGGCAGCGAAACCGAGAGCGAACTTTACGCGCCTTACGCCTTTTACACCGGCGACGAGGTACGGATTTTCTCACTGGCGTTTCGAACGCTCCGAAGTCGGCTTCGATTAATGTCGTCAACCCTATCGTCGACGTAGGGGAATCGCTCCTCCATATGCCACTGCTCAAAGGAATTTCGAATTACGTGGGAATATTTACCTCGAGGATAGTCCCTGGCATTCGAAGTTCGCTCGGATATGTCGAGCAAATGCTGAGTAAATATTGTATTAAATCGTCCAATGAATAATGAGGTTTCAATAATTTTGCAAATGTGTTGGTAAAAAGTAATAACTAAATTTCATTTTACAACACTCTTATATATCTTGTGGGTTTGGAAAATTAGCTAGAATTGGCTTTGTGGACAATGGACAGCTTCAAGAAGCGATCCGAGTTTGCTTCTTTTCTATTCTCTGGTAACATGGTTGTTTTTAAAGGCACGATTCTTCTTTGCCTATCGGCACTGCATTGTTTCGTTTAAAGTAATTCAACATGGATTAATACAGAGAAATGTTTAACTTCGTTTTATAACGCTCCTATATTTCACGACTCCCAAGCGCGTCTTGCCGGTTTGAAAGATCAGCTAGAAGCGAAGCGAGTCCCTCAAAGAAAAGAGCGTTTATATGCCACTTAAGGACAAGGGACAGCTTCAAGAAGCGATCCGAGTTTGTTTCTTTCCTCTCTTCCACTTACAACCAGTGTCTCTCAACACACGATTCGTTTTTGCCTATCGGCATTGTATTATCCGACTTTTAGTTAACGCAATTAAAAAATTCGTATTATCCGTGGAATGACTCAATAGTTGTGCAATAAAGTTCGAGTTCGTACACGTGAATTCGACCAAGTTAACACGTATTAAATATTAATTCAGTCTGAATTTGCAATAACGTATCGATAGCATGTCTTTAATTTCTAATAAGGCTTGCAAAATATGCCCATGGCAGCGAGTATGTTCCCGAATGGCGCGTTAAAGCGTTAATTTAATGTTGTACTTTTAGAGAGACGAGTGACTAAACGGAGTACGAAAATCGAGCGACTATAGTCGTTCGTGGCGTTGAAAGGGCTAAACGGTTAAGATCAAATTGTTCGTTAGAATCTGATTGTCGAACGTTTAATGTTTAAGATTTTACGCGGGATACGGTCGATCTCGCGAGCAACGAGGCTTTAAAGAGGTCGATTGAAATTCATTTTTCTGGTCGCGCAGGGTCCCGAGGAGGATCAGGATTGGAAAAACAAGGACGACGAGTTAAGACTGAATCGATTGAGGCAGCGCAGGGGACGCAGTATCGTTCATCGAAGTCTGGAGGATAATTACGGTGCAGTCGTGGTAGCCAATCACGAGGCTCTCGCTCAATTCGTCGAACAGGTGCGCTCTCGTAATTTTCATCGATTTACCGGCGAACCGTCTCTGAATTTTGTCCTTTGTATCGTTAAATTAAATTAGACCGGCGAAGCTTCGCTACTTCTCCCTTTCTGTTTTATTATTCTATTCCTCTCTTCCTTAATGCGCCAGAGAATAAAACCTTTTCCTTATACGATTCTATAGATTTACGGTGTCTTGTTCTCTTTCTCTTTCTTTCTCTCCCTCTCTCCAGAGTTTCGAGCGTATCACGATTTCGAAATAAATCATGTCTTTTTCGACGGGCGAATTTCATCGAACACGTTATTCTCTCGCGGTAATTAAACCGTACTTTATCGTGATCGATTTTAAACGTATTACTCTTGTTAAAATACATTTTCTAATAAAGGATGCTTCAAACTTTTCATCGCCGGCTATACGCAATGCCGTTTAACGTAACGAGCCTCTTATATAATATATTCCCGTGAGTTTTTCTCCTTCGAAAACCTTCCTCGTTCTCCATTCGTACTTTCCATCGTCGAACTTTATCGTTCATCGATCGCATTCGAACGCTTCGAATCGGTACGCTGATTCTCATTATTTTCCTTCAGTTGAGTCAAGTGCCCCAGGTATCGGCGAGCCTTCGAGGCCTGAAGAACTCCAATCCGCGGCTGAGCGACTTCAAGATCGACGTCGGTACGTGCGTCTCGATCGGCAGGAGGATCTTTTGCTCGGCAACGTGGAACGAGCAGAGCGTCACTCTGTGCATCGCGTTCGATTTGGCGATGCACGTGTCTCGAAAGGAATTTTATTTGGCGCCAATAATCGAGTTTATCGAGATCGTACCGAAGGTGATCACGGAGACAGCGCGTCTGCTTGGAAACAAGGACGGCGAAGGTACGAAACGATTCGCGTTTGGCTCCTTTTAGCTTCGCGATCGGACAACATTTTTCACGAACGATCTTTTCCATCTGTCCATCAGCAACGATCTCCGTATTTCCGCGGCTGCAAGTGAGCACCGTACAGTCGTTCGGATCGGCTACGAAGGACGCAAGCGACGACGGTACGATCCGAGAGTGTTCCTTCGTTCTTCTTCAATTCGTCAATGCCTTGAAGAGTCTGCAAGCGCGCGGTATCGAGGAAGCCTCCAGAAATCTGAGGAACGTCGTGCTCTGCAGGGAGGACAAGGATTCCTGCTATCGACTTTACCTACTGCAAGGGTAAATATCGGGCGCTAGCTCGCAATATCGAAGTATCGTCGATTTCGATGGGAACTTTCGCGAAATACTCGCACGATCTCGATGAAACTCGTCGCTCGTTTCTTTGTTCCTTGTAATTTACAATAGTCTTTAGTGTCGTATCCGCCATCCTTCTTCTTGCTGCCTGATCTATGGTTCCCATTACCGAAGACTCGACAAGAGGAATGCGACGGGAATTACTTTCGACTTTCGGCTTGTTCTTACGCGGTAGCGCAAAAATGGCGGACGAAATTTCTGCGACGATTCTCTCCTGCTCCTCTGGGCGAATTTATCGAAGAGACACCGTTTAAAGATTTATCGCGTTATTTGAAATTGCGCACGAACGAATCCCTTTCATAGGACGAAATTTGTCGTATTTCTCGCGGTTCTAGCGATGGAAATTCGCCAAGTTCCCTCGAGATAGGGGAATCGTCAAAGTCTATAATTCAAACGTATTCAGCTACTTCTCGGGATTTCGAGGAGTTGGTATCCTTCGATCGAATTCACAAGCGAATCCGGACGAATTTGTCGGCTTGTTTTGCTTGCGGAAGGCGCGTCGATCATTTCAACGATATTTTCGTAGGTTGAACGTGGACACGTGCGAGGAGAGAAACGAGGAAAGGGTGTCCCTGTGCCAGTGCGCTTTAGCGGCGCTTCAACAATTGTATCTGACTAACAGGCTGCCTATCGTGAAGGAATTGTTGTTGCGCGAAAAGGCCGTCACCCTATCTCAAGTAAGAGAAATTGCGATATTTAATCGTCGCGTTATAGTCGTGAAAAGTTTTCCTTAATTCATCGTCTTTTGTTGGGTTTACATCGTTCAGGTGAAATCCTTGTTGGAATTTTCTCTGTGGGGTCCAGCGGATGTGACTTTGGGAGAACCAAGGGATCGAGAGATCACGCTGCAGAGATGGCTGGATCTCGAGAGAGCGACGATTCTTCACGCTTTGGTGAGAACGAGAGCGCATTTGACCATCACGGACGAGTATCAGCTGCTATTCCTAGTTAGAACCAGTGCCAAGATAATGTGCGAGGCATCGATACTCCTCGACGAGCAACGCAAACGTTTACCTAAACGCGCGTCTTAATCGCCGTGTAAAAGCTGGATCTTTGTTTAAAATGAACGGGCGATGCGTGTAAATTTATCGACGTACGTTGGAGAGATCTGCTAGGTGTCACGGTTAAAATAATTTTACCGTGTAAGTGCCACTGCTCGTGAAATCAAAACGATCGATATGTATTTTACTTGATTTGATTTTGTACGTAGGTTGTGAATCGATCGCGACGTTCTCGGATTTGAAGTGCATTCGCACTCGTAACACGTTTCTTACGTAGTTAAGTGTCGCTCTGTACGTTTTTAGATTTATATTTTTAGATACGTGCCAATTCTCGAGTCAACCTCAAATTACAAATGGGACGCAATTTTTGGACTAATTAAGTTGTACGATATTATCTGTTTATCATAAGTATTTTTAAGTACTGTCGCTTTCGATCGCACGGAAGAGAAACGGAAACCTATTTTTGGTTTTTTACAAACTCCACGTATATTCTTACCTTTTTATATATAATATATATATACATATATATATATATTTTTTGTGATTTTCCTGGAAAAAATGAAAGTCACGCGGAATATGCTGATTTTTAATTACAAGATACTAATGTAAATTTTGACGATGATATTAATATATAAAATGGAATACGTTTAATATTTAATTGTGCCTTACACATATTCTGAATTAGGACGCGTAATTAATGCATTTTCAGTGGATTACGCATGAAATCATTAATTCAGAATGCAAATGAATATTGAAATTATTCTCCCCTTTTATCTAGATTTAGTTCTACGTAAAAAAGTATTTTACTACGTATTCTGGATTTATAATTATGATATTCTATTCTTTGATATAAACTTATTCTCGCCACCCTTTCTTAGTTACAAGAAATGAATGAGTCTGAAAATAAATTAAACTGCGCCGTGATTAAGTTGAAACGAAGTTTGACCTAGTTTTAATGTTCCAAGTTATCGAAATATTCCCGAGGGCGATAATTAAAAGTAATGTTCTCCTCTCGAATACTTTTTAATTTTGTTCATTGACATAAGATCGACTCGTTATTGCCTTGATCAGAGACTTTCACGTTTTCCGTATTAACCTCGTAATAAAGTTAATTGCGACGAAACGCGGAGGAAAAAACATATGTAACGCGATTTTAACGCGACCGTTACGTCATGAGCATCTATTTGAAAATCGAATGACGTTCGTGAAAGAGGCGCGTTTCTACGAATATCGTAACACGACGGTGGGAAAACGTCGAAACGTTAAATCGCTTTTCGTATTTTTCGAAATCGCATTACGTATGAATTGCGGCGGAGAGCGGAACGATTTTTTACCTTTGTCATTTTAACACTCGAAACGACTACGTTTTCCAATACGTTCTACGCCTTGCGATAGTTTTCGTTTCCATTATTCCTGCGAATGAACTGAATCAAAGGACGAGGGAAACGCTTCGACGTCGCTCGACTATTTCGAACGACGAACATATATGTATCGCGTGAAAAAAATTTTCAATTAAACTTTTTGAATTTCATGTTATGGAAGTAAACGCAGGTGCCTGGAACGTGTAAGGCGAACGAGCGAGCGAACGAATGGCCAACCGACGTGCGAGGGAACGCGCATTTTGAAGTTTTTAATACTATATCCACTTTTACGGTTGAAGGACGCGGCGAATAACTTTCGAGAAATTTATTATTGAAAACGTTGGCACCCTATTTGTATCCATTTTGGTACGACTCGATCAACTTTTAAAGATAATTACAGCTGTCGTAGCGAACTTCAACCTGCCAACGAAATCCAACCCGTTCCCTAATGCCGATTTATTCTTTATTAACGCGGTCTTTTTACACGAGATAAATGATAACGACGGACAATGACAGTTCCGAAGATTCGTCGCTGCTGTTACACGAAGGCTTTTCGTTCATTCGCGAAGGAGAATAAGTGTTAATTATTGAACGCGATGGCTATCGTTCCTCGCGACCAACACAGATGTCACTGGTTTCACCGAGTGGAAGCGTTATGTCTCCTTTTTGATTTTGCCCATTAATTACAGATCAAATGCGCTCGGTTGGCGATTCGAATAAATTAATAAGTTACGTAGTGCCACGGAATTGTTACTCGTCTGTCGATCGTTTATTGAATATGTCGCGCTCTTTCTAAATCCTCCTTAACCATAGAGATACGACGCTAGCGTACGATAACTCGTAAAATACGAATTTATTATAACAACTGAAACCATACAGACGGAATAAGAATGGTACACGTTTGGAGAATCGTGCTGTTTCACGTCTCTCTATTTCCTACCGAACGCCAAATCCTTGTGCCAAAACAGTGGAGAAAAGAAATCGCTCGTTTATAAATCTTGCGTTCTAATGAAATAAATCTAATTTATGACAACGAAGCTCACTCGTATTATTTTGAGATCGTTAGAAGAACCCCTTACGATCGGACACAGTCAAGACGGTCGAAGATCTCTTTTTATATTAATTATATTCATGAAATACGCAGGATGCCAAAATTAATCCACAAGAAGGTTCGACCTTCTCCCAAGATTCTCTCTGAAACAATAAATCCGACGCTCTTACGTACGGATATCGGAAAATATCGAGAGACGAGGTCACGAGGACGGTGACTGCACGTTTTCCATGGATACGACGGATTGGATGGCTAATCGCCATCGAGGTTTTTATTTACGGTTGGCGAACGAGTCGCGGTCTCGTTAAGGAGTCTCGGATCTCGATGCGAATTCCACTCTGAACGTCGGACTTTTCTAATAGGGCACTCGCCCTAGAATAAATGAAATATCCTTAGGTCGTTAAGCGTCGAGGTAGGTGCTAGGTATCGTTACGAGGTAGCAAAAGGCGAACGTTAAAGCGGTAAGTTAATTCTGTGAAAATAAACGAAGATAAAGAATCACCGTTGAAGCACCGAGAATAATTAATTAACGAGTACGACGATCCAATAAGAGGTAACCTTCTCTTTCCTTCCGTCCTTCTTTTCTCCCTTTCTCTTTTTCTCCGTGCTACTCTCCTTCAATTTCATTCATTATTTCTTTTTTTTTCTCCCTTTCTTCCCTTCTTTTTCGTCGTCGTCGTCGTCGTTCTCCTCCTCCTCTCGTCGAGACCGTCGAAATTGGAGTGTAGGACGAGGTCGAGGGTCGAAACGCCTCTTTCCATCGCGATCGACGTAGCTTTGATCGCACGTAAATCCTACGTAATAATAATTCTCTCGTTCTTGCCGGTCCGTTCGCACTTTCCACTGTTTTCTTTCCTCGATTCCCACTTCGCTGCCGTTGGATTTTTCCCTCTCGGTCGGACTCGCGAGGTAGCGCGAAAGAGACGGAACGCGACAAAATTTCGTCCCTCACGATTTTCACGAGGTACGAGCGTCTCGACTAATTAGCCGGCAGTTTTAATCGTTAGCGTGCGATACGTTGCGTTCGAACGAGAAAAACGACAATGGCTCTTTTCGACCAATGGAGAATGAACTTCTTGACCGAGAGCCGTGCTATTATGCGATTCGCTTCGTTTCGGCCTTCCAATCGTTCGTGCGATTGGAAATGGTACAAAGATTTTTCAGGGACGGTATCAGAATTCTCTTTAAAGCGTCTCTCTGCAAATCGCTTAGCTTATAGAACCGATTTGTTTTTTAAATAATTTAACGAACGAATATGAAGTTTGCTCGATAACACGTCCGTACCATACTTCTCGCAAGTAAAGTTCGAATAAATCTGTCGTATCGAGGACGTTCTGAATTTATTCGCGACAATATCGCGATATCGTAAATTAATGTTGCGTATTGGACGAAAATGTATGGTTGCCAGCTGCGTCGTAGTTTAAAAAGTTTTTCGCTACATATAAAATATTTTCTGCCTTCGCATTTCATAATAACGAGATTATCGCAAATAGACTTATAAATTCCTAAATTTTACCGAATAATACTATATATTAAAACTATGTTAATTCTTCCTTTGGTCTCTTTCCCTTACGATAACATTTTAATAAATTATATCGAATACAATTAAATTAAGTCAACTTATATTAATTGACATCCGAAGAAATATATCTCTTCTGACACCGAAAATATATTTTTCAATAGCAGTGACATTTCCAAAGAAATGAAGATATTGCGTTAAAGTTAGTGAACTAAAATGATTGAATTTATTGGAAATACCGATTACGCGGATGTGGTTTCCACGCGCACACAGTCCCGTTGAAATATTATATTTTTATATATTATTATATTACAATATATTATATATATATTAATATATATTATATTATATATTAATTTGACAGTTCTCACCGTCAATCTTGTCTCAACGATAAAAATAGGAATTATAAACATAATATAATATAATATCGAGCAATAACTTTTTAATAATGATATTCCGTGTGAAATTTTTCAAAACACGAATAGACGCATGGTCGAACTTTGTGCGCGATGACTATAGTCACCCGTCGTGTATTGGTGGTACCTAGTGGCGGGTGACTATAGTTATTCGTAGTAGCGAAAGGGATAAGGCCGCTCGAAATTTCGTACAAACTCGCGAGTGTACGCGTACGTCATAAAGGAACATTTATGCCGCGCGAGATAAGTTATCGGTCACACGATTTATTAGGGGCGCGTATCACACATAAAATACGTTTGTTGGATTATCGAGTAAGTTTAACGCGGTCAGTAATGCAGTTTTCATGCAAGTGCACGCGCTTAACGTTACTTTCAGTTTTGCGATTTTGGCATGCCCTTCGTTACGCGGCGAAAGTTCCGAATAAAGTGGAAAAATTGCATCACGCTCGGCTCCGTACGTTCATTAATCTCTATCTAAAGAACCGACGAGTTTCATCTTTACGGTGTTTCACCATTTTTTTTCCGGTGTGCGATAAATCTGTATCTCCATTTGTAATAATTATAGGTATTCGTGATTATCGATCTTTTACGTATCAAGGCGATGGACTTTTAACTTGCATTTTCTCCTCCCCTTTTTATCGTACGGTTGGGCTGCCACGAAATACGAAAATCTATGCTCAAGGGATTTTCACCAATAGGAATACACGAAAGTGGTTTCAGTGCGCCTACTGTAAAAATAGTAACAGCGTTTAAACGGATTCGACTATAAAAACTGTTGAAAAAGTTTAACGAGGATCATCGAATTGCGCGTTTCGGATGGTGAGATAAATTTCCGAATATTTCGACGAAACGGAAAACGTAAAATTGTTATATATGATATATTTATATTTCCGTGAAAAAATGAGTGCAAATAATTCAAACAGAAAGTCACGAAATAAGATAGCCGTCGATGAAACTTCCATCTTTCTTTCGTGTTTTTTTTTTTTTAAAGCGATATCTTTCGTAGCTATGCTCTCCCGTAAGAACATCTGGAAGAACGTATTACGCGCGACCCAATGGAATCTCTTGGCTGTTATTCGGTGGATTCCGCGAGTTTCTGGAACGTTGCCGCGAGGAAAGACCAATACCGATTGGTTCTCGATCGGTCTCTCCGCGTTCCCTGATAAAATTCAATCGTTCGAAAGACAAACGACCCGCGCGTTTCGCACGCTTATATCCCGTCGGAGGGCAGAGCTACTTCTTCGTGACTCGAGTGGCCGTCCGTCCTTCATTCCTTCCTTCCTTCCTTCCTACTTTCTTCGGTCTGAGCGTAACCGGCTGCAACCACTCGCTTGGAGTCACGTGTCTCCCCGAAGGGATACACGACAATTCTTGCCTCGCGACTTTTCAATCAGGTTGCCCGCTACAAAACTTCCCCTCGACTCGAATCTTCGTAGTTTCGTCGAAATCCTCGAATATCTACGGAGTTTCGAAGCCTTCGTTCCGCGATGCGCTCCAACGCCGACCAATTTCGAAGGTCTTAACAGTAGCGAGTGGTCCAAGAGACGCGTGAAGTTCGAATAATTCCGTTTTATTTCTTTCTTTTTTAGTTACATTTTTAATGCCGAACGACGATAATGTTTTTTTTTCTCGCGAATCATAAGTGATAGAAAGGAAGCTTGAATGTGAAACTTCTTTCATGTAAGGTGGACGGTCGTTTAATAAAAGATGTAGTTATTGTTTGAACGATTAACCTTTGTAATGACGGACTAAAAGCGAGGTTAAACTGTTTTCGTTTAAATAGCTCTTGCTACGTAAGATGCCGACAACGATAAATATTTTGAAGTATAAACATTGATCGATAATAAAATGAGATTTGCTCAGTTCTTTTTCATAATTGCATTTTAAAACTACTTTTTGTTACGTACAAAATCGACAAAGATTTCGTCGTTGGTTTATCGTCGTTTAAACTAACGTTTAACGTTTAAACTAAGATGTTTGAGGCGGTACGAGTCGAGCACGACACCGGAACTATGATTTAAAAATTCAATAAGGCCAGGAGGAGTTCGCGAGGGTCGATTTGAACTTTATCGGTCATAAAGAGACATCGAGGATAATCAATTTAAAGGTTTAAACGTCGGCTCTTCTCCGCGTCGAATCGCAACGAAATCCATCGAGAATCCGAAAGCCTTTAAATTCTTCTACGAATGGAATAAAATCGATACGGATGTTGGCGCACTCGAAAAGGGATATAAAGCACTCTCGCGCACGAGAAATTTAGATGGCGCGTGTAGCCTCGCGGAAGCAAATATTTCTTCGGCGTAATAACGTTTTTTCTTGGTAAGCTGCAAAACGTTGATCCGTACGGAGGCTAAAAGATGCATGCAGCCGCTCTGAAAATTTTGTACGCCACAGCGTCTATTTAAAGATTCCGAAGGATTTATCTGCGGAGCTATTGCCGTAAATTCGTAATGCTTCCGATAGTCTTGCTCTCTTTGTGGTCGATCGAATTCGATGAAGAAGAAAAGGAAGAAAGACGGAGAGGACAGGAGAGGAGAGGAAAGAGAGAGAGAGAGAGAGAGAGAGAAAGAGAAGAAATAAGAAATAAAGCGGAGAAAGCCTGAAGAACGACGCCGGTCTGCTCAGAGCCAAAGACCAGAGGGAAAGAAGCTGCGGGAGCAATTTTCCCATTAGAATTTTAAATGTTTTCATGAATAAAAGTCGAAGACGACCGTCTAGAACGAGATACGGTGTATCGAATGACCCGCGAACTTCTCTACTGGACGATAGGAATCATTTTGGCATACGTTTCGGTGTATCTGGTAGGCCGCGCAAATCTCACAGTCGTAGATCGGCTTACGGAAGTATCCGTGTACAACTTGCACCGAGATACGTATGGGTATGTCCAGTTTTCGTGTACCGGTGAATACTCCGATGAATTTGGTCTGCGCGACGTCCACTTGATTTCGTCGAGTTTCGAGAATCGTCACGGCGTCGCCCTAAGTAAACGACAAATCAAACGGTGGTACTAACTCGTACCAACGTCGTCAAATTCGCATATAGAAGCGTTTACTTCTGATGATAAGGCTCGAACGGTCGATCGCGCGGTGTAGCATAAAAAAAACTCGTAAATAAGGCGTTCTTCTTTTGCCTGGGAATGTAACTGCACGTCGTGCAAACACAATTTTTTATCTCTTATTCGCAAATTGTTTTCATTTCGTATTTGATCGATACCGTCGATACTCGTGGAATGATAAGAAAAGATCTGACGCGAGAATCGATCGGCTTATCATCAATATAAATTAGCAATTTACGAAATTTAATAAGATTCTTTGCGGTGTTCCTAAGTTTGAGGTGGCATGACGCACTCGTATTTCGTTGCTTCCTTGCGTTTAGGCGACTTATAGTCGTAGATTGGCGTACGAAAGTTGCAAAACACTAAAGTCACGTTTTCGACGCAATTGACGCATCGCCTCGAATGGGAAGACACACAAAAATGGCGGATACGGCGAAACGTTCATTAAAATTAATTGACCCCAAGGACCGACTCTTCCGTGATTAATATCGCATTTCCGCGAAATTAAACGTTTCGCGTTATCGTCAAATATTTGTCTAGCTGCTGCACTTAGGATCACGAATAATTGGAAATGGCGGGATGAAAAATAACAAGTGGATTTCGTTCGTCATTTCGCGGTTTCGCGATTCCATCGGAACGCGAACGTGTCGAATCTACGGATCTATTGGTGGTTTGTTGCGCGTATCTCGTCCGAGAAAGAATAGTCCGTATCGACGCGAACGAAAAAAGTGCGAACAGCGGGAGCACGAGAGGCGAGAGGGTGAGAAGCGGTGCTCGGGGGAAAGAGGATGGAAGAAGAAAGGGCGAACGAAAACGGAAAAGTATCGTAAAGTTTTCGTCGCATCCGACAGTTCTCACTTTTCTCCATCCGTAAAACTTTCCAAGTAATATTGAAACAACGCGGAAATATCGGAGTACGTAACCCGAAAAAAGTTCGGATAAACCGATTACCCAGGAAAAATCCCTTATTTCGCGCAACCATCGTCCGATTCGAAGCTCACTCGAGCGGAACATCGATCCTTTTGAAAATGTCGAGCTTTCGAGTATCTGGAAATCCCTACGGCCGAGGAACACGTGGCTCGATCGTCGTGGAAGCGAGCTTTTATACCCGCAGCCGCATTATGCTTTGATCGCTCACTGATGGATCGAGACGCTACTTATTTCGATTTCTGCTTTCGTTGCGAGCAATAAATGCGCCCGAGGCGCAGGAAGCGGTCGTTTATTTCGTAAAAGAAAATTCGAGATGTCTCGAATGAAAATGGCGTACGTCGAAACAAAACTGTACCTTACGTTTTCTACGATAGTCAAACGTTTTAAACATCGATGGAGAAACGAATCGTTTCTGTATTTTCCCTCGTACAAAACGAACTCGCGTTTATCGAGCAGGTATATTAACGGAGGGAAAAAAGCAGCCAAATACAAAATTCGAACGAGGAGAGAGCGTTAATCTAAAAAATTGTAGAGACGGTTCAAAATACGACGAATATTCGAGCCAGAGATCGAATGGACGATGAAATACGGTCGTACGATATCGAGAGAGAAAAAAATTTCGCTATTTCGCGAACGTGGTACGAAGTTTGTGCCGTAGGAACGAGAGAGACGAGTACTCGAAAGGCATCGAAATTACGGGAAACGTTTCCTCGGTGGTCGTACGCGTGCCGTCTTTTTAGGAATTCCTCGAAACGTGAGAAACGCACGACTCGCCGCTACGAGCGGAAAAATCGAGTCACAGCAACAGGTCGAGAAGCTGTTAAGAAAACATTCGGATCGCGGCGAGTTAACGAGCGTACTTACGTTTTTCTCTTACTTTCGAAGAAAACTGTTCCGATCTAACGAAGGCTCGAGGAACGTTTCTGCGCGAAGACTCGCGTCGTCAACCATCCTCCTTCGAACTTCCGATTAATCGCGATTCAATTTCGTCCCCTTCTTCTCGTTCCCTTTGTCAATTCGTCGTTTTGTCTTGTTACGCGTATCACGATATTCATCGCGAATTCGCCGGTCGAATGAAATTATAAAACGTCGTTCGAAATACTATTATTTCTCGTGGGTTGTCGCTCCGACGAAGTGCCGCGGGGAATCGACGATCGCGATTCGACGGAAGATCGAACGGCTAATTAGCATTTTCCCCGTTTCGACGTCGCTACAGCGAATTTAAACGTCGAGTTATTACAAGTAACGATCGCATTACGACTTACGAATGCTTCGCGGTACGTAAAATCGAGAAATTGTCAAGGAAGCGAGAAGAAACCGACGGCCGAGGGAGAGAGTGTGTGTGTGAGAGAGAGAGAGGGGCAGAATTAGATTTCGTCTGGCTTTTTTGTTCTCGGTGCTAATGAGAACGAGGACATAAATTGTGTCGTTTCTCGATAATTAAACGCGAAATGAGTTTTCAAAATGTAGTTCGACGTGGCGAGAGAAACAGAGAGAAAGGAAAACTGGAGAAAGATGGAAGAAAAGCGAGAGCAACGATTCATTAAGAAAATTTTGATCACGTTGAAATATAATTCGTGTAACGCGAATTTACGGTCAAAGCGCATTAGCAGAAATTACGTTTAAAAACTTATAATCGCAAACAACGACCCTCGATGGAAGCCAATGTCCACGTGGTTCATTTTGAAGATCAAAATTGCCATATTGGAACTTTTCAAGCCTTCGACGTACTATGCGTTCATTAATCACGCCATTGCCAAACACTTCCTTGATACTTCGAGTTACCTGCGTTGCGTTAATTCTATGACGGAATTCGTATTCGAAAATAACGCGAATTTTTGACTTATCCACAATTTACAGAATTTAATCTGCATAAAGCAATTCGACAGACAATCACAAACCAAGTCCAGTCTGTTTGCGTCTGAAAGGGTAATGGCGTACTTTCACGATTAAAAAAAAAACAAAGAACTGTCAAAGTTACATTATCGGACATATCGAACTTGGTGCTTTAGGTAATCGAACATTTTATACTTAATTATCGATTTTTAGAGACGCATATTTACCTATTGTTAGCATTATTTTCGTTTATTTCATTCGTGAAAGAAAGTGGCGCTTTTGTAACGCGGGTTTCGCGAGAATCGATTAAGCGCCTTCTCCCACCGCAATTTATTAGTGTTCGCATGAATTCGAACGGCACGCGTTCTGTATCGCGCAGAAACGGTAAGACCAAACAGCTAGTGCGCGCGTGCCGGTGACTAAATTTATTAATAGTTCTATGCTTAGCGCTACGGTCGGTTTGTAATTACTCCAATTAGTTACGCGGAACGTTAATGGCGAAGGTAAATTAATTATAAACTTCGGAACGGTCAGCCTACCGGGTCAATACGATTCGTATCACGGTTATTGGTCGACTTCGTGTCTCGCTTTGGCGTTGTTTCATCGCGTTGTTCGATTATCATTAGGCGTGAAACTGTCTCCCCAAAAAGACCCAACGATCGTGATTTTATCGCGGTACTGTAGTAATAACTTAACGTTCGGCGAAATTTCAAATTAAGGACGTTCGTTGTTTCTAAGTTGTTCATTATTAATCTCAATGAGTAATACCTTATTATGTCACTGTCGTGGTGACAGTAAAGAAAAGCAAAGAACAGTCACGACGCGATCGAACGCATCAAAATGCAAAATTAGAATATCCTTATTTATCATTATGCAATTGATAATATAATTAATATATATATATATATATATATATATATATGCAACAGATAATATAATGAATAATATTTTCTCTGCACAAGTCTGCCTTAGCGTGAAGACGATACGACCGATTACGAGATACGTAATGACGCCTCTAGTATTAATGACAATTTAATTTCAGTCCCGTATCTCGTAAGCTGTGGGTAAATGTTCCATCTCATCTATGAAATGGTTCAGAGGGAACCGTTTCACGAGAAAATATCTGGGACAGAGTCCACACTCGAGACGTAAACCGCTTAAGAAGAGTGCACGGGCATATGTTTTTGCACTTATGGCGAAGTACTCTCGTGTGGACCGTCTCGATGGATTCTACGAGCTTCGTCATCGAAACTCAAACGCGCATGTACGATTTCGATGGAAGAATCCGATTCCACGTTGAGGAATTTCACGTCATTATTGCTAACGTGCTTCGTAACAGTGTCTTGTTTTTGCTGAGATATAAATTTTATACGTGAAAACACGGTACGTAGTGACATAACGCGACGATTTGTCGATTATTTCATGGTTACGGAACAATTTTTCATTTCTTTCGTGGCCTGTCGTTTTTACATTAAAATTAGAAGTCAGCGTTAGACGGAAAATAGGCAGAGTCGATTTTGATCTCCTAACAAATGTGGGAGCGTAAACGAACGATAGACAGCGAAGCGACGAAGAAGTAGAAGAAGACAGTCGCTTGCTAGACGACGTGATAAACCGTTCTAATAAAAGACGTCTTGATTCTCGTCTATCTCTCGTCTTTCCCCCATCTTCCTAGACAGTGAGAATATTTTTAAATCATCGAGAAAAATCCGGATTATACGTCTCGCCGTCGAACGAGCGTGAAATCTACGAGCTCGAGAGTTGAAAAGAAGAGTAAAAGAAAAAAAAGCCGTACTTTCAAACGTCTCTGCGACCAGACTAGTCCCTGCGTCCATTTCTCTTTTCACTTTGCTGCGAAAAATCCTTGCGATCAAGGAGAGTACTTATGAAGACCAATTCAGGTGGTTGGAACATCTCGACGTTTCGCGACTTCGTCCACTTCGTTTCTATTGGCCAAGATTTTCTAAAAAAGATCGTCTCTTTTTTGACAAAATCGAGACGAAACGTATTTCTTCCGATTTAAAGGCGATTTTTCGATTACACGCTTCAACGTTTCGTCTTTCAACCACTGTGAATATACAATATCTTACTATCACCTTATACGAGGCTAGAGAAGATGAGAAACATAAAGCTTTCCACTAATTTACGCGCTGGAAACCCTTCGTCACGGAAATTCGCGATGACTCGGTCGGACGACCTTCTCCTTCCTCTCCTATTCTGTGAATTTTGAAAATACGTCGCGTGACACGCTATCTTTACAATCACGTGCAATGTACAAAATTGTAACAGTTTCGAGGGAAAACATTTTCGAGTAGCAACGATAATACCTTCGTATCATACTAAAGCGTGTTTTCTTGATCAAAATTCATTACGTCGACGAAGGTCCTTGAAAGTCATCAACGAGATCGATGTTGGTCGTTGCCTGAGCGTTGATCTCTTATTCCTCCAATTTTCGCGATGATCTTTCCAATTTATCGATCGGACTCTCAAGCGGCATAAATTCTTGTTCATCTTGTCATCGATTTTACTACTTACAGTCACTCGCATTGCGATAATTACCTGTACTACTCAACTTAAAAATTAATAAGACAGTAGCACACGCGTTTAAATACTCGCGGGAGGAATTCATTTTCAATAAACCGATGAGAAGTCGGCTACGAAATAATTGTCTTCTTCGACGAGAAAAACAGAGGAGTCCAGTTTAAACGATTTCTTCGCGAACGCGATCGAGAATCGCGTTTGGAGCCACCGTTGGTATCGTTTTGCCGAATCGTGCCCATTGTATTTGCGAAGTAAATGGCGGGAGTTTCGTGCGTGCCGCGAGCCACCCCGAAGTACCACCGAAAGGAAACTTAAATGTATTTTGTTTTCAAGTTTCACGCTTCGCTCCGTCTCTCGGCGCTCCTAACGCCATTAAGAAGATTTCGTCCGTTCGCGGCGGTTCGGTGGCGAACCGACGTACTCTGTGTGTGTGTGTGTATGTGTGCGTATGCACGCAAGAGAGCGTACAAATACGCGAAAACAACGCGCACACGAGCGCGAGACCTCTCGTCGCTGGAGAGTTTCGTGCTACGAAATACGATCACCTCGATCTTTAAGTACTTCGGCGCCGGATCTCGCGTACTCCTTTTCTCCTCTTCGATAACTCCATTAACGCGATTCATTTCGTTCGCTTACCGGTCGACCGAACGAACGAACGAACGAACGTGCTATGACTTTCAGGAGCAACGTCGATAACCATTTGTTTTCTGCTGATTTTTTCACGACTTTTTATTCGCTCGTTAGCCGCTCACACGAAATTTCCTCGCAAAAACCATTCGATTTTGTCGTTACGTTCGAGATATTTTTTTTTCTCTATCTCTCTCTTTCTCCTTTTGCGCGCTAGACCGTCTGTCTTGGCTTATCTGCCACTCTCTGTCTCTCACCTTGTAAATCTTTTCTTCTTCTCTCTTTCTCTCTCTTCCTCTTTCTTTCTCGGTGGTTCTTGGCTCCTCGAGGAAGACGCGGATATTTCGTCGCGAATTTCCCGTCACGTCTTTCCCAACGCTACGGAGCCCATCTTCCGCAAAACGACAAACTCTTTTCACTTTACGTCTTCGAGGTACGTGATATATACGTAGGTGAGTGCGTGTCTTCTCGAGACTTCCCCTTCGAGAGGGAAAAGAAGAGATCCTTCGAGCGTTCCTCGCGAATCACACGAGCTGGATCGCGCTTCGTTTCCTACGGCGGCTTCCAAAAAGATTGAAAAGTAAATTCGAGTAAAAACGAGCAGTCGTGGAATAAAGGAGAAAAGGAGTTAAAATTAAGAGAAGGGCGGAAAAGAAGTCTCGCGTGGATCGTCACGTTCTCTCGCTTCGTTTTACCGCGTCGTTGCGGCGATGGGAATGGTTCGGTGTGATCCATCGCGTACGAACGAGTGCTTTTCCCTCCGGTGCGGTGTGCCGCCCTTAAGAAGGAGAGAAGATGCGCAAACAAGGGATCGACAAAAAAATTCCTTCGAATATCGACGATAACCGCGAACTGTAACGATCTTTCTTTGCCTCTCGGCATCCGCGTCGAGAGCGGAAAGAGATCGGTAAAATCGCTTATCCTCGATATTCGTCTCTCGACGAGGAAATCGTTGTCTTCCTCGGGTCACCACTGGAGGGTTTCGAGCGTCTCTCGTTTGATCTCGAGGCTGCCGAAGCGAAATCTCGAGCGAAAGAAAGAAAAAAGGTTGCTTCGAAGTAGCGGCGAGAGTATCGAGAAAAGAACGAGAGCTTCGAGAGTGTAACTTCGTTCCATCGTTCCTTGATCACCCTTGAAGCGAAGATTTATCACGACTCGAACGCGAGAGTCGTCTTTTGTTTGTGAAAATTTCCGAGAACGTTAGCAGCGACAGCAACGACACGGAAAATTGACCGACGCTAGGTGAATCGAGGCCCGACTAAATTTCCCTTAGAAAGGCGAGACTCTCCGAAGACGAGAAACGCACCGCGAACGAAATTAACTCCCCTTCCCCTGCCCCGTGGCCGGAGGGGCACGTTCCGTTATTGCAACGCGAGCGCGTATACGCGAAGAACACTCCAAGCCGAAAGAGAATCGCATTTCGATGGACGCGCGCGCATCTAACGTATCGATCCTCTTATTTAACGAGTTCCTTCGATATAGAGCTAGAATTTTTCCACGGAGATGATAGACGCACGGACGAGCTCGAACTATCGGCTCGAACGTGCCGCGTTTTGGATTCTACGAGGGATTCGTCTCGAATTTGCCTTCTGAAAGTCCAACGAGGAGGGATTTCGCTCGTGCGGTTACCGTCAAACGAACCAACGAGAGAACGTACGTTCGAAAAGGGACGTTTATTCTCCCTTTCGATGACGCACGTAGCCGCGAGACAAAGGAGGTATTGGCGATAAAAAATTTTTTAGACACGCTCTCCCTTTGCTTCTCGAAACAACGCGCCACGTGACGTCGATACGACGCGATAAGGAGTAGAAAGGGCGATAATGAAATGGAACGATAAAAAAGGGCGATAAAAGAAAGGGACGACGACGTCTTATCCCGAAGTTTTCGATCCTGGACTCGACGAGACAAATTTTCGTTTCTGCGCTGATCAAGGAGCGTTCGAACGAGGCTACACGCTCGAAAAGCGACGTTTCATCTCGATCAGTGATACGTGCAGCAGCGAGACGGTCCGTAAAAAATTACGAAGCGTGCTTAGATTCGTGGATCAACGCTTGCATCTCGAAAGTTCGCGTTACGTGACGTCGATTCGACGTGAAAAAGCAAAACGATAAAATAAGAACTACGAGCATCTCGATCGAATTTCTCTTTCGACGTAAAATCGTAAATTCGAAAGTTCGAAAATAAAATCCGACCAAGATAATTTTCATTTCTACGGTGATCGACGAACGAACTCGCGTTTCGCCTCGTCCAATGGCACAGAGGGGAAAATCCGTAAAAAAAAAAGATCGAGGACGCGCGTATGCCGGAGAACTGGTCGTTTCGGCGAATCTCCTCGAGCACACTCGAACCGAACCGCGTTCTTCTTTTACCCCTCGAAACAGCGAGCTACGTGACGTCGATACAACGGCAGGAACAACAAGGGAAAAGAATGAACGACGAAAAAAGGGACCGATGAAGAGGAGACAGCGAAGGGAAAGGATCCTCTACACGGACACATTACCGAAGACGAGTACGACGTCCTTCTGGACGAGCTTTATCGGTGATCGGCGCCCCGCGGCAATTTCCGCCTTTATCGGCCATCATCGAGTCGGTGGTATTCGCGCGGCAGGAGGGCGGGGGCGAGAGGCCGATTTCGAGCTTTTTCGTCCCTCGACGCGATCCTGCGTCTATCCGGTCGGTCCACGACGAACGCCTCGAGTGTTTACGTAGGCAAACGGTTGGGAAAGCGAGGGAGGAAAAATCCACTTGGGTAGAGAGAAGGTCGCGCGTTTTCCTGATCTCGGAGGTAAGCAGCTGCGAGGAGGACGAGACCTCGAGGCTCGTATCACGACACTGCCTTTCGATCTGACCGATCTAAATTCGAGTGGCTAGTCGAGTAGTCGCTTGAAAACAGCAATAAAGCTTTTCCTTTCGTCGAGCTCGTAGAAATAATGGTCGCCATGCGAGGAAGATCGCGCGTTTTTCTCATCTCAGAAGTAGGCAGCTGCGAGCAAGGCGAGACCTCGAGGCTCGTCCTACGCTCCGAAGTCTCTACTAGGCTATTGTAAGCCGTTTTTATTATTTGCACCGCGACTCTGCCTTTCGATTTGACCGATCTAAACCTTTTCTTTTCCTCGAACTCGTCGGAAGAATAGTCGGAATATTATAACGCGCGAGAACAGATTGAAATGGTAAACCAGGGAATAAAATCGCTAGTAGCACAACGTATCGAATATACACGTCCGTTCGAGATTTAATTCTCTCGTTAATAAAATATTTGACGAGTACGTAGATAACATTTTGTGCTATATTATATCCTCTGGAATAATGCAGCTTCCGCGAAAGCTGAGTCAAACGGACGGAATAAATTACATTGAAAACTCCATGCTCTTCCTCGGATCTCAATTCTTCGGAAAGAAAGAGAGAGAAGAGAACGACAGAGACGGAAAGTTACGTTTAGCCAAGCTACGGATATTTTATCGCGCAGGGATTAGCCTAAGCAGCGCAAGGATTAATATCGAAAGGATTAAGCGCCGATGACAAAGGAGCATCGAGAGGAACGTGTCCAAGAGACTGGAAGGTAGGTTAAAGGAAGCCAATCGCACTTGGATGCTGAGCCTTCGTTACGAATGCCGGTCGAATCTGATACCGATCGACTTTCTTTCGAGGAAATATAACGCTTGCGTTTACAATGGTCAATGTTTAACCTACGTGCGGAAAAGGAAAAGACGAGGATAACGCGAAAGCAGAGCGTTGGATGCGCTCTCTTCGCACGTAACGTCGATTTTTCACCGTGGAAGTAGCATCGCGGAGAAACGCAATTGCGGCGAACGATTTTTCGAGCGCGAACCAAGGGGAGAAGGATCGTCGTGTCGTCTCGAAGCGGTATAAATTCCAAGCGCTGTCCGCGAACAACGAATGGAAATTCGTCGCGCGAGCAGTTCGCTTTTCGGAAGCTCGTGGCAGCAGTTGCAGTTTAACTCGTGACGTCGCGCTAGAGAACGTCGAGTTTCGCGTACGAGGACGAAAATTACGCGCGATGCGCGCCGCACGGCTGTTAAATGGGGGCGAACGTCCTTACGAGGAAACGTACGTTAATTACGCCCTGTTAATTTATCCGTACGTCCAACGGAAACGCCGATATTCGAGAGTTCGAGATGCTCGATCGGATCGAGCGATCTGCTCGCGGAACCGCGCCCTTGTCATCGCGTCGCTTCTTCCGCGATTACCAATCGAGGGACGAAACGAACCGATAAAAGGGCGAGACTAGATCGTACGACGATTGGAGGATGCCACCCTATTCGCCTCGAAGGACACGGTCCGAAAGGACCGTGGATCGTACGTGTGTCAGGAATCGAAGCTAGAAGCTTTTGAAACTGTTTCTTGTCCAACTTCGGTCTCGTGGTCGAATTAATGGACACGAGGCGATTTTCTTGCAGGAGGGCGGTGTTTATATTTTCACCGAGCCGAGGTGAAATGTTTTGGACTCGATTGATTAACGACTGTATATCGACCGTGGCTGTATCGATGAAATTTTCCGAAAAAATAATCCGACGCACTCTTAGTCTCTAGGAAGCGAAAGGAGGACGAAAGAGCCGAGAGATCGCCAATGACTTTAAATAAGAGCGAACCTTTCTGTGCCCGTAAATATTCGTTCGGGAAGAAACTTTGTTTCGAATCGCAGATATTCTTTCCTTCAATGGCCGTTTCGCGCTTAAGACGATCGATAAGAAAATCGAGTTGTTATCAATCGGACCGAACTTCAAATTTGATAACGCAGAGCTTTGGTACGCTGCAACGAAAAGAAAATGAATCGTTCGTACGATCCGGAATAAAAATTATTCCACAGCGTGACGTCACCGACGAAGACAGAGCTACCGTAACGAGGAAAACGCGATTTTCCTCGGTTCCCATCAACGAACCGTTTATTTTCCCTCCCCCCCCCCTCTCGAGTCCTACCGCAATCGCTACTTCCTTATCGAGATCGCGATAGCTTCACAAAGCCCCATCGACTCGATAGTCCGTCCGTTTTTGGCATTATCGAGTTACCTGCCGAGTGGTGCGCAAGCATCGAAACGTCGATGTTGCCCGCATCGAACGAACGTGGTCGATTCGTCCTCGAGCGATCGATCGGTCGAAAGTTTATTCGTCGAAGCGTTTATTCGGGATGGTCGTCCCTCGCGGCACTCTGAAACGGATAAAAGGCGAGACGTCGTGAGGGGAATACGTATTTGCGTGCGCGATGACGTCGCCTCCTCCATTCGAATCGATCGGCAAGGAGCGACGGCCTGACAACGAGCGACGATCGATTGACTCTTCTCGACTACCGGCAGCCGACCTATCTTCTGGAACGCGCGACGTGTCTTTCGTCACGTCGTAGGTTCGCCTATTATCGAGTGTTGCTTTAACGACGCCCGTGTCACTGGGGCGCGACGATGATGCATCGTCCTCCGGGTGTTTCGCTGCTCAAAAATTGGGGAGAGCACGAAAATTCGGGCGACCCTCGTCGCAGGACGACAAGGAACGCCTGTTAGAGCCGTTCGTGGCTGCGATCGTGCCACGAGCTCCGTTCGATCCCGAGATGTGAGAACCGAAGGATACGTTTTTCCGTTACCGATGTGGGATCGCTTGTCACCCTTGTTTTAAGGGCGTTAAGTAGGAAGAGAATCGAGCGCGACCCTGGTCATATATATTACATGAGATATTAAATTATCGTCATTCGCCAATCGATTGCCAAGGTGGTAAATATTTTCAATTTTTCTTCCAATTGATCGACGTAATTAAAAGTGAAAAATATAAATAAATATAATTGTACAAGTTTACTGAAGCGATCGATTCGCAAACTATGAGAAATCCGACGTGTCGCATTGCACGATTTAACATAAGCACCTTGGCAGTAGCGCGGATCGATGATGGAGTTTACAGGCAGTGAAAGGAGTCGAGCTTTGCGCCAACGATACCAGTCCGGAAGAGGCTTGCTAGGAAGTCGAAGGGAGATCGTAAAAGCGGGTCTTTAAGGAGACTTTGATCGTAAAACGCGTCTTTATTCTCGTTCACGTTAGATGCAAAAGATGAAAAAGAAACGTCAAAGTCTGAAAGAAAAGAAAGATCGAAGACTCTCGATTTCAGCAATTTCTGTAGGTGTTAAATCCATTAAAGGAAATATACATTCGTGCATACGTCGGATTCGGTTGAAGTTTAACACTCGGATTCGAATATCGACGCGAAACGGCGAAGGGAATAGCGTCAATTACGTAGAAATATTCCGACTATCGTTATCGCTTCAAGCATATTTAATCTCGCTGCAGTTGTGCGTAGAGTTTCGTGAATTAAAGCGGTTTATAATAGATTTACGCGTTCAACCGCGAATTACGCTCTCTATCTCTCTCCCTTTCCCTATTCCGCTGGATGTTTGCCTTTTCTTCGCTCGCGTAACGCGATCATACGCGCAATATTTACACGCGAATGGCGAGTTCGATTTATTCCGCGCAACGAGCCATCGCTCATAATAATACCTTCCACTCTTTCATCGCACGTCATCCGTAACCCATAATTCTTCCTTCCGCGGTTACGTTCGCGTCGTATCACGGCCGATGCATTTTTCTATTATGCCGGCAACCTTTCGATCACGATTTCTCTTCTCGTCGCGTAAGGTCGCGTAGCTCGCGTTAGGACGCGTTTAAACGGCGACTGGCGCGCAAAGGAATTAAACGAACGCACGGGAGACCGTTGCGCCCACGTTCTCTCGCGATAATCATCGTTAAACTGGCTAAACTTCCGGCCCTTGTGTACAGCGGCACGAGGCAATTCGCATTCGAGATGGCGACGGTAGGGTAAATTGTAGGAGAGATCGTGGCTTTCTTTCGTTCGAATCGTTTTAAAACCGTTAGGCAAAGAAACGGTGAACCTATACTCGACTACCGTCGTGCTGTCCTTCACGGCCGAGCGTTGTTGTTGTTTACGCTGGCGTTGGTTATGCCTCTGCATTTTATTCGACGTGGATCCACATGCCGGGAATCGAACATCGG
>JAITYT010000687.1:449089-477606 GCA_025433975.1 Liostenogaster flavolineata | reverse complement strand
TTCCGACGCGTGTTTTGTGTCGTGTCGTGTCGTGTCGCGTCGCGTAGTGCAGTGCAATAAAGTGAAGTGCAGTGAAGCGAAGTGCAAGTGGACACGAGCGAAGTGCAATCATGGACGGAACTTCGAGACGCTGAAACACCGAAGATCTGCAGACAGGTCGTCGCCTCTCTTGCCTCCTCGATACATCGGGTAAGTGAGCACAAACTATGTATAATTATATAATATAATTTTGTTCGATGTATTTTAAAACAAAACATGGCGTATTGACCGACGTCGCAATTTACACAATGATACCGTCTTCGTGTCGTATTTATTGTATCGTTAAATTTGGTTCCTCGACGATAGCGTTCCTTTAACTAGATTGTCTTTCACAAGCTATTTCCTCAAATATAACAAAATATAGAAAAGAAATTATTTATTTATCGATTATAACATTCTTTTAATCGTTTATGCGTCCCGTATCTCTCGAATAGGAATCAGTTTTGCGTCTGATGCTGAAAGGGTTAATTAGGTAAACGATCATTGCATTAAAGTCATATGATTACATTGCTGAAAATATTTTTTTAATAACTTCCATGAAAAGTACATCGACCGAAGGTAATTTCTGTTCCCTCGAGAAATACATACCCTATGAAGAACGGATAAGGAACGTAATTAATTACTCGTTAGAATGAAGAATCTTCTTGAAAACTTTCCCGATTAACTGCTTGAGGAATGCCACAGAGAACGAGATGTACGAAAAAATTATCGCGGTGCTCTGTGGCATCGTGAAATTTCGTTAGAACGTTTATCATTACGTCAGACGTCGAGAACCTTTATTTACTTACCTTATTATTTACCTTGTGTACCCTTTTGTATTTAGCACTGATCACAATCTTCGTCAATCGTGATAAATCGTCAACAAATATCTGTTTTTTCGTTTGCTTGCTTATTCGAACAAATATCAAACACGTACGTTGTGCACGCAAATGCACACGCATCCATCGCGAAGAAAGCGAACGCACATCGACGCTGTTTCTCCAGCGTAATCCAGACTAAAAGAAACTCTAGCTACGTATTATTAGAATATCGATGCTTTAAAGTTTAGCAAGGAGACAGAAGCAATTTTTCATAGAGAAAGCCGTATCTTTCGTTTGAATTTTTTTGCATGCTCGTCATATTTCCCCGTCGAAAAGAGTTTCGAAGAAGATCGTTCCCTTAAAGTTCTTCCACTCAAAGAGATTCTTCCGAAAGAATTCGAGAAATATTCGGATAGAACCGTCTCCTCTGGAATTATACGAAGGAAAACAAGAATGCTACGTCGAGGAGAAGCATCGGGAAGCAATCGCGCGCGATGCATCGCGACTCGATGATGAAACGAACACCATCGAAACGCGCCTATGCGGCTGTTCGTTCGCCTAGCATCGACCCACACGAAACGACAGTAAAATCAAAAACCAATATTGACGTGCGTTTTCTTTCTAGTTGTTCTAGGAAAGGGGCTGGAACCTGCGCGCAAATATTATAGTTTGGAAAATCATTTCAGGCCGATGTTTGTCCCTATGAATTTCTAGCGTCACCTTCGATGCCTCGAGATTCTGCGCTTAACTCGTTTGCTCTCCCCTTCCTCCTTAATTCATAAATCACATCGAACTCGATCGAAACGAATTACTTGTGCGTATCGACGATAAACCTTTTAACGAAGACTCAGAAATGCAATAACCGAGCAATTTCTCTCTAGTTATCGGAAATGCTGCAACTAGCGTGCAAATATCACAGTTTGCAAAATCATTTCTGCTCCGTATTTGTCTCGACGTATACATCCAACGTCACCTTCGATAGCTCGAGACTTTGCGCGAAGCTCGTTCGCTCTCGCCTCGCTGCTTAATTCATAAATCATATCGAACTCGCTCGAAACGAATCGTTACACGTATCATCGATAAACATCGCAGTGAAAGCTTACAAATATAATGACCGAGCAATTTCTGCGTAATTATTGTCGGAAAGGGGCTGTAATCAGCGCGCAAATATTCTACTAAAATGCGTTTGAATTTAGCGTAAAAGCGACGGAAACTTTTTCGGCTACTCGATACTATAATTGTAAAAAAAATCATTTTAACCCTGTATTTATTTCGATGTATATCTTGTAGATGATGTAGAGATTTTGCATAAAACTTGTTCGCTCTTACCTCGCTGGTTATTCAATAAATCACATCGAATTCGCTCGAAACGAATTACTTGTTGCTCTTATCATCGACAATCCTCGTAGTGGAAACTTACAGGTACAATAACCGTGCAATTTATTTTGGCCGGCTCGTACTCGTCTGGACTCCTGGGTGGCCTGCACCTCTCGTGACCCGGGGCTGTTTGCCGCAAGATCGCCTTCCACAACCTTTAGCCGCTCGCCCACGCCGTCTCAGCGTTTGCGCGCGCGTCTATCCGTCGTTCTTTTCGGTCTTAAGCCTCGCATACTCCATTCTTTACGTACCTCGCAATGTCGAAGTTATCGTCGGCATTCGGACGAACTCGTTCGTAATTTCTGCTTTTCTTCTCCCTCTTTGCTCCGTCATCCTTTTTCATTTTCTTATATTCTATCGTTGCGTTTCTCACACTATCACGGCTATCATCGACGTTCCAACGAATTTATTCGTCGCTTCCGTGTTTGCTCTTCTTCGTAATTCTTCTTCGTAATTCGCAACGTTACGGTTATCGTAAATATTTGAACGAATCTTTTCATCGATTCCGTTAATTTTTCTTCATTTTCTACGCCTCGTCGTTCGCGTGGTTCAAACTGTCGCGATTATCGTCGGCATTCGAACGAAATTATCCGTCGTTTTCTCGTTGGCGTCTCTCGCTCTACCTCATCGTCGTTAATTTCTTCGTTCGCCCCGATTTGGCAGGAAACAAAGCGAAAGCGGCTCCGATAAGAGCGCAGGTAACGAGAAAGACAATGCACCAAAGTTTCCCCGTGGGGGAAACTCCGGTTCGAAACTCCGGCGTCCGTTGGCTCTTTGCATACGGAGTGCCGTCTCCCGCATAATTTCTGCTGTTCCGTCCCTAAAATACTGCGTAATAACGCTCCGGGAGGACGTAAGTAACGCGTTCTACCCTAGAATGTCGCTTGTCTGGCCTACGAGTAGGAGTAGCCACTTGTTGACTAGCAGCCGAAGCTCTGGCGGTGCCAAGCCCTCCTGCGTTCGACTGTTTACGCTAAAACGTGTCCTTGCGTCGAGGCACGCTCCTGTACGAGCGATCGAGCGTCTGGCCGAACCTGCAACAGCGACGAGTCGATTTAGCGCGCTCTTTTCATTCCGTTTCTATCCCCCTTTTATTCCCATTTTATTACATGCAACGACGTAAAGCTCTAGAAAGTGAATACAAATAGGAACGTACGCACGAAATTTCATAACGTTAGGCACATTTACAACGAAGATGAACTCTAGTCACGTGCGAATTCCCACGCGAGAGGTTGCGGAATCGGTTGAAAATGAGAAAGAACGACCATTGGGCAGAGGAACGCCCCTTTTCACGTCAGTCGAATTGGGGTGTCGTAATATATGTTTTCAATAACGTAGGCCTTGGTCAAGAAACTTGTGTCTTTTAGTATCGGCTTCTTTCGCCCTGTGATCCCTTGCTTTTGATCTTGGACGATCTCGGCTGAGGCGGGGCAACTGCAGAGTCGAAGACCGCTAGTCATGCATGGAAATTCGCAGCAGAGTCACGTTGAACCTTGCCCAGGCTATTCTTATCCAAATCGAGGCGGCCGCGATGAGGATGTATTTGGATTTTTTGGCCATTTGGAATTCTGTGCTTGCTGTATTCAGTGAATAGTAAAATTGGCTGGTTTTGTGGAAGAAGGATTTGCGAGGACAAGCTCACGATTCTAGAGGGAGTATTAATAGGGAAAAAACCTCGAATCTCGCACTTCTAGCTGGCACGTGCCACCAAATGTCTGAGATTTTCGTCTTGGAATTTGCGTGTATCAATCGAAATCAGTTACGTGGCTGCTTCCTCGATTACGTGCTTCATCGCTCGCGATCTCCAATGAACGCATGTCCGCCGTCTTAACGCAAAAGCCGGATTCGCGTGAATTAGCCTAAGACGTCGTACGTCGTTCATGGAAATTTATGAACGTCACGACTTAATTGTCGCGGATATTGCCTAATCGCGAGAACGAGCCTTGACAATTCGACGGTCGCTGACACATTGTATTACATTAGATGCAGACACTTCGTGTATTTTAGGACGACGATAATACGCAGATGCGTATTAACCTGCTAACTGAGTATAATGACATTTTTCTTCATTCCGGAAGACTAGCGAAATGCGAATGACGACATTTTTCGTCATTGAAATTAAGCGTTTTGTTCGATTTTTGAACGTTATAGATGCTTTCTTGTAGATTTCAACGTGCCGCGTTCATTTTCGCAATCCGTTTATCGACGGGCGCATCGTGCCAAGAGAGGCGAAATTTTAACGCAAACGATATTTCGGTCAAAGTGGCATAAAAATGGCAGAATGAGTTTTAAATATATTTAAGCGTTCCAAGCATATTTTAACTTTACATTGCGTATTTCTTTGTTCAATAGCGCCATCGTTTGAAGCAAATAAAAAACCATTGGTTAAACGTCGACCAAAGCCCTAAAAAATTCCAAGTCAATAGGTAAAAAAAAAACAAAAAATTCTCAAAAACTCGCGAAAATTTGAACCGATCTATCTCATCGTTTATAAAGTTCCATCTCATTCGTTTCGACTCGCTAGATTCAACCTATCAAATCGTTCTCGATAGTAATATATTATCCTACGAAAAGATAACAAAAGATGAAATTGGGATGTCGATCGGAAATCCGAGAGGTCTCCCTCGGAGCAACGATGGAAATTCCGATGATTTACGCCGAATGGTAAATCGCCCACGACGCTCCATCGTTACGAGCCGTCATACGGAGACCGTCCGTCCGTCTTGCGCTCGAGGCTCGATCGCGTTGACGTATGATCTTGTACCTACGTAACCGCCTAATCACGATTCTCCGATTGCGTAGATCGACGAAATGCGTACGGATTAGCGGCACGGACGTCGTACGCGTCACCAGCGACGTTAAATAAGTAAATTGTTCGATATCGTACGCGTAATTTCCGACAAGGTACTCCAACGAACGAACTTAAAGCGATTCGTACGTCATCGCGGTAATACCATTAAGATCGCAATCGTGTTAAAGGCACGAGGACATGGCGACACAGACGCGATAAAATCGCGGTTAATTCTTGGTCGATGGTCGCTCTGACTTCGCACGTGCGATTTACGACTCGAGCGGTATCGCGAACGTACGAAGAAATATCACGTCGATGTACGGTGGATTCGTAGCAAGAGTAGAATCGAGTCGGGAGTGAATCTTGGACGAAGTCGTAGTTTTACGCGTATCCTTTGCGTAATTCGTCGAATGCCGACGGTACGAGGGTGAAAAGTGGAGGATGGACAACGATACAAGTATTTACGCGCGTTTATAACGCCGCAACGCTTTCCACGGTTCCATAAATTGTTCGAGTTCTTTGCGGGAACTCTCTCGCGTTTTTACATTTTTCTTCGTGCGCCATCGTACGTCTCCCTTTTAAAACTTCCTTTTCGCGTATTTCTCTTCGTTATTCGCGTACACGTTCGACGCGTCGTCGTTTGCTTCGCTTTCTTTCTTCATCAGCCGATAAGATCGCGATCCTCGTTACCGTCGTTGCCTTCGACGAGTTAACTCGTCGTCGATGCCTTTGTCATCGCCATTAGGACGTATCTTAACTTTCTTCGAATCGTTCGCGCGAGACTGTGGTCGTTATTAACGCGCTCGCATTTTTCACTAGCGACGCTAGATTCGTGATGGATTACGCGTCAGTGGGACGGTGGGTAAGCCCCCTTATATTTGCGAAATAAATGTCTTGGAGCGCGTACGGTGAGAATTTTAAAAATTTGTCTCTCTCAAGGTAGACCATGCGTACCCTTCGTGGAATACGGATTATTTATCGTCGCGCTCTTGCCTCGCTTACTCGCTTTAAATTCCGGAATCGTTGTCTAACCCGCCTCCTTTTTTCATCCGTGTTAACGCGCGCTAACGCTTATTGCATCGACATCGCGCCACGAATTCTTTTGAAACGTCACGAGGGCCGACTGCGACTCGTTATTCCTTTCCGTCGACTACTAATATTTCGTTATTATTGAAACAGCTAAGAAAAGTTATAAATAAAGAATTAGTAAATGTGTAATTAGTATAAGTAATAGTAGAAGTGTTTATATTCATCACCTCGCGTAACGTCTACGATATAAATATGTATAAATATGTAAATATATAAAAAAAACAACAAACTTAATGTCTACAGCAGTAATTCGAACGGTTTCAAAATCTCTGGAAAACAAAAATTCTGCATTACTTAAACAAAAGCAGTCAGATTGACATACTTTTCAATGTCTTAAGATTACTCGTAAACTGTATCGAACAGAGAAAAAGATTTTCAACAAGAGTTACTTATTTCAATGAAGACTACCATTTGGTAATAGATTTATTTATCAAGCCTGCTGCCTCGTAGCTGCTACAAAATTATAGACATATTGCGATTTTTAGTCATTCCGATGATTTCGTATATGATATAATGGAAAGAGGGTGCAGAAAATCAATGCATTAACGGAAGCGCGGAAAGGAAAACGGAACGAAGAAAGTTAATTGTAAATTGCATTGAGCCATTGGCCGTGAAAATTGTACGCGATGTGCCTCTACTTGCGTGTCGCTCGCGTTTAATCGTTCCGGTTAGCGCTACAGAGCGTCGATAAAGCATATGGAGCTTCCACGACGACGAGGACGGTGCTCTCAAATTTCAACGACACCGAGTAGTAAAATTCCGAGCTTACGACCTCGTCTGCGGGTTTCCGCGTCATTCCACATCGAAGACACGGTGCCGCGCGATCCGAGAATGAATTCGTGTCTGTTTTTTAGAGTGGCCAACAGCCATTGGGTTTTACTCCTTTTACCGAAGCCAAATCGTGCCACTCTTTCGCGTTCTTCGCTTTCAACCGGTAAACCGATTAATCCGCCAGATTGAATAAGATCGTCAATGATTATCCGATTCGATCGAACGAAATAACGCTCGAGGGGCAGAATTATTTGCTCGAGGTTTATTGGCGATCATTGCGTTTCGAGTTCGTAGAATTTCGAGTAAGTACTTACTTTCATCTTTCAGAACGGCTTCCCGAAGGTATTCGTATTTGTGGCGCGATTCTACGAAGCTTGACGCAAAGCGTTCCTCTCGATTCGGCGATATTCCGAAGCTGCAACATCGAAGCTATTACGGCGTATTCTTCGAATAATTCAATAATTTTCTCTACTTTCGTTCACTTCGAACGCATTGATGCTGGAAAATCACCTTAAGTATGAGACTATGTAAACGATTTCGACGACTTAACTTTCAGAAGCATGGAAAAGAGGCTCTGAATACTGACCACTGTCTCGTCGAAGGTATCCGCGCGGAGAGACATTTGCGTCACATACGAGTCCTATAAGGGCTCCTCCGAACGTTAAAAATCGGTAGAAAAATAAAAAAAAGGATCGATGGAATTTTCTCCAGGAAAATGGACGACCCTAAGATCCGACAAAAAGGTTGGAAGAAGGTGGGTGAATTGGCGCGTTGCTCCGGCCATTTTCCAATATTCGATCACTCGATCGGTATAACATTTTGTAGCCGTCGTTATTTCGCGATACGTGACCGTTTTATCGTCTGATTCTTCCCTTGTAAACAGCTGCCCAAGGAAAATCTTAAACACGGAACGAGCACGTATCGCGGCTGTACGTGATCGAAGCGTGAGAACAAGCACACATCCATTATCGCTTTGTAACGTGGCCCGAACGGACGAGCGAACGCGGTATCGGCAAGCTTCCCTTTCTTTCTTCCTTCGCATTGAATTGGTTGGCGACGGCCAAGACGCACTGCGGATAGTTCGTCGAACGCCATGGGCGTTGCCAAGTGGAGGAACGATGACGATCCCCGCGATATTTTCGTTTTGCATGAGCAGCTCCACGCCGAGAGCCAGCGGACTTTTCAATAGCTCTGAACGACGCTCTTGGATGGAGCTGCGATCGTTCGGCACTGGCCGCGCGTTTAAGTGCTCGACCGCGTGGACGCAAGCTGTGGGATTTAAAGTTTTCCCATTTAACGATTAAAATTTCTCACGAAAGAACGATCGTCCTTTTCTCCAAGACTGCTAAAGTAGCAGCGTAAGATTCATCGATGTGTGAAAAATCCAGGTACTTCGCTCGTCCGTGAGTGTCTATCTTAAATTATTATTCGAGTTGGGTTACGTTTTAATTTCGTAGTTCGATGGCGGACTCGTCGAGTACAACGAAGAAATTTTCTTTGGATTAAGTTTTACTCCGTTCTATTTTTTTTTACTTAACCCGACGGTAGTGAACGATAACTAGCGATTATTCAATCTTTTAAGTGTCTCAGGGGCGCATTTGTTATCCCTTCTAAAAGATATTGAATTCAGCGAGAGGAATAATAATCAGGGCGTTGAAGGGTGATTAATTGCGAGCGAAGGACGACACGAGCGAGTAAAGTTTGCGTGTCAGCATCGATGAAATCGATCTT
This sequence comes from Liostenogaster flavolineata, assembly GCA_025433975.1. Classification (NCBI taxonomy): domain Eukaryota; kingdom Metazoa; phylum Arthropoda; class Insecta; order Hymenoptera; family Vespidae; genus Liostenogaster; species Liostenogaster flavolineata. The sequence goes on along the minus strand of JAITYT010000687.1, from coordinate 469,008 downwards.
GGACTAGAGTCTGGAAAATAAATTAATTTAATTATTCGAAGATGGGTACGCGCTTCGCATCGCGGATGAAATCGAGTTAAAAATAATCCGCGTCTTAATAAAATATTACAACCATGAACCGTGACTTAATGAAATATTACAGTAACGAATCGGATCCAAAGGATTTTATACCTCGTTTCTTTCCTCGTCGTTTCTTCAAACGCTATCTCACCTTTACGCTTTAGACACAACAGTGTGCTTGTTCTGTTCCTATCACCGAACGGTTTAGTCATATTTGGGTCGAACTTAAACTTTCTTCTTCGAGCATAGACACACACGGAGCAATAGACGCGCGTGTACGTACGTCGTGCTCACTACGAGATTTCGAGCGAGTTTCATTTTCGTGGTCCAACTTTTTCGTTCTTTCTCTCTTTGTAATGTACTTTTCGGTCCATTTACCAGCGCGATGAAACACGATTGTTCGGATTCTCCGCGAGTGAACGTGATTTCCAAAACAGTGGAGAAAGAATCTTGCACGCCGGACGTTCCTTCCTTTCCGCCATCGATTTTTCCCCTGTCAAATTTGTTTCGCCTTTCGATCATCGCGAATACCTTCAGCTCGAACCAGTGTCGATTCGTTTAACGTCACTTGGAGGAAACTTCTTTGAAAATCGACGGTATCGTCGTCCTCGTGTCGCACGAAGTCGCGATCAAACGCGACAGACTCTTCGAGCCAAAAATGGAAACGAGTCGAAATAACACCGTGGCTCCTTTCGTCTTATTCTCCATTCTTTATCGAGCGATATTATTAAAGTATCGGCTTTCTATCGAGTTACGTAAATTCGCTGCATCGACGGGACGGCGCCTCGCAGTAATTCGCTCGAAAATACTTTTCTAAAACATCTCATCTCGTTCTAAAACTTCTCGCCATTATAAAAATTGTTAAACTTTCTCCAGGCGGAGCTGGAGCAACCATCGGAATGCATATATTTCATTCACGTACTTCGTATTGTACAATCAAAGTGTTCTTTTTTAATCGTCTTTGTTCCTCCTTTTTCTTTACTATTTTTCGGTCTTCGCTTCGTCCGATATGCCGCAGCTAAGATCCAATTCTCGCGATACAAATTCGCAGGAAGAAAAAAGAAGTAGAAGACTCGTTGGAATATTTGAAAACTCGACACGCGTCCGGACTACCGAAGATCCGCGCTACTAAGTATGATCGACCGGCTGTAATTTAGAAGAACGAGTCTTCTTTGAAACAAGTCTGGGTTTCACGATGGAATTTCTTTTATTCCGTCCCCTTAACGAGTGGTTCGTTAGGACAGCTACAGTGTCGCGCTGCTCGACGAGTCGCGAATCTTCAAAGGTGTCCGTAAAAACGAGCAACGCGATCTTCCTTTTTTTTTTTATCGTTTTTTCCCCCCAACACAATTTTATTTCAAATCCACGCGCCTGGGATTTTAATCAATTTCGTTACGTCGACCGATGAAATGCCTGTGATGACGCGTTTTTCATATTTCTACGACAGCCCGCGTGGTTTTTTAAACTGAGAACTGAAGAGGAAGACTGGTAGTAGGGGCGAAGAGTACACGGAGGGAGAAAGATGGCGGAAGAACGCCGTTTCTTCGAGATCCGCAAGGAAGAAGCGATTCTTTTTCGCCGTCGTTCCACCTTTGTTTCTTTTCTGACCATTCTTCGTGGAACGAGCGTTATCTCGCAGCACTTTGGCGTGGCGCGGTGCTAGACGATGCAATTTCCGTGGGGGTCGGTAAAAACAAGGAAGGAGGAAAGGTAGGAAGGAAGGATGGAAGGAAAAACGGACGGAAGATGGGTACCTAGGATAGACGCGTGGTGGATGTATTACCGGATAGAGAGGGATGGAAGGAGGGTGTAAGAAAGAAGGTAGGAAAGGAAGAAGGGAAGGAAGGAAGGAAGGAAGAGGATAACCGAGGAAAAGGGAGTGCTAAGGGTTTCGTTCGCACGAAACCATCCACGGATCGGTAAGATGTAACGCGATCGTGAGTCGCGCGAGACTCGTTTCTTATCCGTGAGATCGAGAGATAAGAGGGAAACGACGTATCTCGGACGAAGGGGTTGGCAAAGTCGTAGGACGCTTCGTACGTAGATAGGATCTCGAAACTCTCTCTGGAGTATCATTTTATGGTACGAAAGAAAGAATGAAAGAAAGAAAGAAAGAATTAATGGATGGATGGATGGAAGATAGCGGACGAAGTTTAGAAGAGGTCAACCGTTGCTCGATTATAGAAGGAATTTGATGATCGTAGTTCCATGGACTCGATAAATGCGCCTTGATTTAAATAAGTGTGTCGGAATGAAAGTGTTTCGATCGAAAATTAATCATTATTTTACCAAAATGGTCAAATATAAGATATTTTATTGAATACAATTGCCATCGTTCGCTTCAACTCTCGATTCGACTTCAATTTTTTTATATAACTTGTCAATGCCATGATAACAAAACTGTTCAGGTTCCGATAACGTGCCGCTCGGCAAATGTCATTGATCGAAACAAGCGATAATCTGATGGAGTCAAGTCCGATGAATACGGTAGGCGAGATAACGCTTTTCATTCGAGCGCTTTTAACGTATCTTGGATTGGTTTTGCAACGGATAGCCTAACGTTGTCACTACAGAAAAATCATTTTATCGTGTCTTCCAGCTCGTTTTAGTTATTTTTCAAGATAACTATCAGCAGTTATCTTTTCAATCGAACATTTCCAACCATTTTTGCTAGTGAGCTCGAAGTTACCAATTTTAAATCTATTCAACTAAACAAGTCTTTTGAGAGTAAAATGGTTTTCCATAGGTTTTCTTAGTTTTCTTAAAATTAAGGAACACAAGCTATCAATGCCGCCAATGCTATAAATTTGGCACGTAATTCGACTTATTTCGAGCGAAAAAAAAGTATGTCGTTTACACGGCAGGAATTTTAAAGATGACAGTCGATGCTTCGAAACATAACAGTCGTCGATGACACGGAGTGTATGGTTTACGAGTAACGAAATCCGTTAGAAACTCGAAGTTTCGTTCCGACGCGCCTATTAAAAGGATAAACAATTCGTTTCGTCGCTCCGCGATCGGTAAATTAATATTTCGAGTGGATGGCGAATTTGTATCCACGTATCTACGCACTCCGCCGACGAGTAATAAGCGAGTAATTATTCCGAACCACTTGGTCGATCGAGATACGCGTATTGTGAAACGCACGGTAATAAATCACGAGAAATTGAACGCGTTGCTCCGCGCTGATGAATCTTACCCCGCGATACGTGAGAGCTTTGCTCGATACCCGGCCAGGGCCAACGATATGACCGGCCCGACTGCTTTTATTACGGTTTCGCTTCGTATCGGTTGGAAAGAATTTATACAGCCGTTTAATGGCGCCTCTGATATTCGATGAATTTTCGAACGGCCGATTATATCGATTTCATATATCGGCAACTGTTAATTGCTTTTGCATGGTTAAAGCCGGGACACGATAGACGCGTGCACCCCGATGCGTACGCGCGATACCAACTTTTCGCAGTAGAACACGCTCGGATCGATCAAACTTCGCGGAAACGACGAGCTCGAGAACGGTCAGGAGTTCCTCGTCGAGGCAGAGACGAAATTATATCGCGATGCGATTCGTCTTTAACGATATTTCTTGAGCGAAATTACCTCGAGACGCGAAGGTGAACTTCGAATTGGCGCGATGGAAATTACGTTAACACTTTGCACGTTGGTTAAAGATCGGTCGTTGAAAGCCTGAACGCCGCTCGCTTGGCTCCGACGAATGATCCGTTAAAGAGAATATTAAAAATCTTACACATTTTCGTAAAATGATATATTTTGATCGAATATTCGTCATGCACGCGTTTTCGAACCATCGTGCGAGTGTTTTGCTGCTCGAGGCGAAACGAATGCAGAACGAAATAAATTATGGCAAGTGCATTTGCAAACCGCAAAAAATCCCATAATATCGCGGAACCTGCGGTAAAGCGATGGACCGAAAATCCGGACTGAATTATCGCGAAGTCGGCGCGCAGTGCGTTAAGAACGCTAATAACCTCTTAATCCTCGATTTTAACTCGACGTATCCGATTGTTAAAATACGATCGCACGATGAGGCGAAAACGATTGCTCGTTCGTAGGAGCGCAAAGGGACCATCGCGGTAACGACATTAAGTGGAGTAAAACTTGCGATGCACGCGGAGAGTCCGAATAATTATTCGACTTCGCGATCTCGTTTAACGTAGATTCGCTTTAACGGGATTTTTTATTTCTGGAAGGAAGTCTACCGAACCTAATCGCTTTCCACGTTTACCGATAAACGCTTCGTCGTTCACTCGAACGACGTTTTGACTTTTAATTCGGAATTTCTTTGTCGCTAATAACGACGTAAATTATTACAGATATAAAAAGTTCCCTGCGCGTCGCATTCCTAAGCAAATCCTTATTACGTCGTAAAGAAGAAAAGAAATTCAGCGCGATGAATCTCGCGAGAATAACGCGTCCTCGTAAATTCCGAACGTTCGAAACGTACGAACAATGCGAAAACTATCGATCGACCGGTTTAAATCGATGGGTCGAAGAAAGGAACGCGCACGCAGAGCTTCTTTTTGCTCGCGAGGAGACATTTTTTTTTTGCGAAATGAAAAGGACAGCCGGTATCGTTTATTTCCTCGTGGTAATTTCCACGGGATCGAGCGAGGGTGAACGTATGGACGAAAGGGCTGCCGATTTCCCCCAGAGCATTCGTAATCCTGGCTTGTAGCGGCAATCAGACTTGGCTTCGAGGCAGGCGCGGTACGGAGCGACGTCAGCGCGTCGCCGTACTCCTGATGTCGCTTCGCATCGCGCTTTCTTTCCTCCCCGAACGGACGATAATTTCGCGGCAGATCCGGTAACATCGCCGGTTCTCCATTATTACGCGCACCTCGCTTCTTTCTCCGTAAGACGTCGCAGTCGTTCGTAGTCGCGTTCGACGTTCGTCAAAGCCGATTGCCAGCTGAATGGCGACCATTGTTCTCCAAACGTATCGTAAAATCGTGCGTCGAAACGCCTTCGATTTTTTCCAAGCAATTTTCTATACGCGAAAAAATTGAAGTATCCGAGGTGAAAAATTTCCACGTATTTTCTTCCACCTTCGAAGTTTACCTTCTCGTTTGAACGGACAGCGTGTGAGATTTAGTCGAAAGAACCCGAGCCTAGGCCAGGAACGACGTCGATCGAACGAAGGTCGATTTTCACGGCGGAAAGTTTCGCTGGAATTCGATACCGGTTTGCTAGGCGCTCGCTTTCAGCGATGTCGTCCTCGGAGTTACTCGGGCGTCAATTCGATACTCGCGTTTGCGTATTCGCCCGTTGGTAATCACGCCTCGTACCAGGTACACGGATTCGCGGAGAAATTGCAGCTCGCGCCGCTGGGAGAGGCTAGGTAAACCGAGTCCATGTCGGATTAGAGGCTCATAACGGTCGCGTCGATTGGTCGGGTCCACGCCGTTTCGGACCTTAATCCCACGCGGAGACACCCCGCTCGTAGGCTGACTTTTGGAGCAGTCGTCGCCCGCCATCGCAATCAAGAATCCTGGCAGACGGTGCGCGTCTCGACGGATAAATGACGGCGAATCCGATCTTCCCTAATCTGCCGGGATTTCGAGCGGTTTCTTCCCGAACTTCCGCTCCTTTCGTTCACCTTTCCTCGAGCGCGTGTTTCCTCGCGGTTAATCGCGACCTCGTTCGACCCTTCCTCTCCTTCTCCTCCTCTCCTGTGAAGTCCACCCTTCTTTTCACCCTTCCAGCCCTTCTTCGTCCTCTTCGTCTCGCCCCTCCAGCCGGCAGTCGACGAACGATAATCTCTCTCGCTCGTGTTGCTCCGAAATAACTCGCGGATTCTCCAAACACGATTACGATCCTCCTTATTATTATTTGTTATCCTTTTTCTCCTTCCTTCTCCTGTCTCGAGATTAAACCGCACGCTAACTTCGCTCTTCGCGCTCCAATGAAATACTTCGCCGAGCGATAACGTCATCGTGGATACCCTTGCCAAGGTGTTTTTTATCCGGGTTCGTCTCGCGTACGAAGGATGCGCCTCCTAGATTTTAATGAAATTTTAAGAGCGAGGTCGAAGTCGTCGCGTAACTTCTTCGCTTTGCCGCCGTTTGTCGCGCGATGACTCCTTTTGGTTAGGATAGATCAAAGCGGAGTTAGATTATTGGAATTTCGCAAGGACTCGGCGCCTCCGTGCGTCGAGTTACCGACTCGAGTGGCTTCGAATCCACTTTGTTAAAATTGTCTTTTGGCAAGGCCACGCGTCGAGCGATTTTTAAGGAATAATTGCGGTGAGTTCACTGCTTCTGAGTGGCACGGAGAATTTTTTGATCAGAGAAGATTTTGATTCGATGGATAAAATTAAGAAAATTGTTTCAGTTAAACAACGGTCGTAACTAAATTACGAGTCGTGGAATTATTCGAATTAATTTAATTTACATGGAACGCGGCTAGAATTGGCCCGCGACCAGAGGGTTACTCCATTCCTGTTTCGTATTGTCGGAGTTTCAATCTCGTGCAACCATAATACACGTATTTCATTCGTGTAATTTCATCTGGTTTCCGTAATCGTCTGGTTCTTTTCTATTTCTTATCAGAGAGTTCCGATTTTTCTTTATTTTCCTTCGTTTTTCTTCTTTTAGACAATACTCCGCTGTCTTACCATCGGACAATTTTAATGATTATCGTTACGCTCGGTATCGATGATAATTAGATCTATTTTTTATCAAAATATTTCTCTGTTGATCTGAATTTGGAGATAAAACTTAGACTCTAGATTAAATTATGAGAAAGTGGAGATTTCGCTCGCGAAGGTTGCACGAATTTAAGCAAATCAATGACTCTTGGTTCCACCGTTTGAATTATTCATCGCGTCGTAAAATTTTCGAAGTTTAGTGCGACGTTCGTTACGGTATCCTTTATTTATAACAGTGCGATGCACCAAAAAGTTACAACCGTTCCCAACTTCCCTGAAAAATGTGTAAAATATGTTAATGTTCACTACCGCTCGCGATTCTATCGATATCCTCGGTTGTCACTATCGGATATTACTCCGTAAAAACTGCGAATCGATAGTTTCCGGACGTTTCAAAAACGTCTATTTACATAATTATCATTTATAATTATCAATTGGAACGAATCGATGCAAATTGGAATCAACGAGAAATTTGCAAACGATTCAATAATCATGATATATCGAACGTACGTCCAATTGCGCCCGATTAATCGAAATTCTTTTATCGACGATGCTGTGCAATCCTCCTCTCTATCCTACGTATCGTTTCCACGCGTTATTTCCATATATAATTTTGGCACGTCGATTCGACGAGGGAAGATATCGAATCTTTCGAGGCTCGAAATAATTAAATTCTTTGCGTCGTGGTTGCGTCACGGATAGGACATCGAAATGTATCGGGCTCCGCGTCATGAGAAATCGATCGCACGAAAATCATCGAAATTGAATAGACTTTTTCGTTTTAAACGTCAACGAGTCACCTTTTGCCACGTTCCCGATCCAGAAGGAGGCTTTTTCAAAATCATTATTGCTCCATTATTGATGAATAATGCGCGAGAAATACGTCAATTCCACGAAATAATCTCGTCCTTTGGCGCGGTGCAAACAGCTTTTATGTTCCATTTGACGAACGTCAATAGCGCGCGTGGCAATGCGATGGCTCCTATCGGAAAGTGACGTTATAAAGTCGCGAGTGTTAATACGTCGCCAATTAGCAGAGATTAAGTCAATCGAAGATTTTTTAAATCTCTCTTTTAAGTCGATCTTTTTGGGCCATTCGACTACGAAACGCAACGAATTACGCGGTTTTACACCTCGTCGTTCTCGACGTTCTCGGTAAGAAAGCTTCGTAGCCAACTTCGATCTAATCAGCCAAGTCAACATCGAATATAGGTTATGCACCCATCGTTCGACTAACTACGATCGCGGACTGCGGAGCGTTCATGCATGCAAAGTGCGTTGTCACGAAACACGAAGTTTAAATAGTTCGTCATCGCAATATCGCATTCTGCCGCTATCTGAGACGCTTCTTCGTAAGAGTTACCGCTTGGCTTCGCAGGAGTTAAACAGGTTAAACTTGTTAATTCAGTGCGCGGGTGTACGAATACACTTATGCACGCGTCGCTTTATCAAAACTTACATTCGCCTTGGATACGTACGGCTTCTTCGAACACAATTACGCGCTTTGATTACGGAGCAACTTTTAATTCGATGTTGTGCATCCGAGGTCTGGCTCAACGAAGCCCCTAATTTTCGCGTATTGTATCGAGAGATCAATCGATATCACTTTAACGCCGGAGACGATCACTTGGTTAAGAAATAAGATCGGAGTCTTTGGAAAAATTAGCGCCGACGGACGCGTGTTATTACACGTGAGGGCAAATAAGTCTCGAACGTCACTCGATTCGATGGCTTAGTTTCTCATTTGCAGGCTGAAATCGAAGGACAATCGGTCGAAGCTTTAATTTCCTACGAGATGAAACGTCTTCGAGATCGAAGAACGCGTTGTCGCGTACCTGGATAAGCTGGAAAGGTCCGTGTCGCAAGGATGCATCTTCCTGTATCCTTATCGCGCGTTCTTCGAGTTACGAGACGTCACGTGGAATCCCGAGTCTCGCCACGAAGCGAGACAACGTCCCTCGAACTTAAGGGATTACGCGGATCCGTACGAAAGACGCATTCAATAAAGGTCGGTACGTTCAATGTAGCGTGTACAATGTTACGGACGCGGTATTAGTAAAATGGAGGATCGTGCGGCAGTGTGCGGCTAATCTGCACGAGCCAACCGAACGTTAATCGAGATCCAAGCAATTAATTCGAGCACGCACCGAACGCCCGCAGCTAAATATGATATACCTCTGGCTACGCGAGTCTCGTCGTTCGTCGGATCCTGTTCTGCTTCTTTGCCTTTGGTGCAAGACGTAAGTCGTCTTAAAAGAAGTCCTTCGTTCGAGACTTTGAGAAGCGAGATAGAAGGATCGTTGGATCGCGATCGTTGTATGAGACGATTTGAAATGTGCTTTTCGTCGCTTCTTTTTTTTTTTTTCGTTTCTTTCGCCTTTTTAAAGAGTACCTCGATATTCGTATTGCCTGAACATTCTCGAGATTATACGGGAGTCGTGCTGTATCCACGCATCCTGTCACGTTCTACAAACTTTAAATTGTATTTTCGAGTGGAACGAAGTCTTCTCCGTTGCTAAGAGTATTATATTCCCGAGAGAAGGCTCGGAGAATACCGAAGAATTTTGATTACCGAAAGAATCTCGTAACTATTGTCATCCGTAGCTCGACTTTACGAAATCGTTTCTGTCCTTACGTTTTCGTCCTACGATCGTTATTTCCTATCGGTTTCCAAGAAACCCACGAAAGCGGCATTAACACGGATTACGTACCTGCAAAAACTAATCGCTCGAGTTACCCTTGTTCGAGAGAAATTCGATTCCAAATGTTTGGAATTTCAAAGGAACGAGTTCGAGATCCGCTCGACCGTTCTTTCGTAAGTCGTACTTAACGGTAAGATGATTCCGAGTTCTATTCGTGCTAAGAGTGGCGCGTTTGAGTCGTTGCGCGTCAATCGTACTGGAAGATGTTAATTTTATTACCCTCTCTCTCCCTTTCTCTGTCTTTCTCTTTAATTTCGAATAGTTACGAATAGAAACGAACAAATAGTTTATATAACATATAACTTATATTATATTTTTATATACTACTTTTATATAACTCAAATAAGAGAGAGTTAAATCACGACAGCCTCCTTATCCCATTTAGTGCATGCTTTTGCTTGTTGTTATAAATAACAATTTTCCAATCATCGAAATCGATCTCTCAATATTAATTCCGATAAATTACATTCATCACAAGTTTTTATTCACGATCGATAACACAAATAACAACAGTCGTAAAACGCAGTAGCCTCCATATCCCACTTAGAACATGCTTTTCATTGTTCACGAGCGCGACAGTGCGCTCGAAGGAGCGCCAACACCGAAACGACCTTAAATCTCGTGTAATCGCGTCATGACCGAAACTTCTTCGACATTGCAAGAACATAAGCACGTACACACGCACACGCTAGCTTAAATATATTCGCGAGTCTCACTAAACTCGCAATATCGCGTATTCGTACGTCCGATGGACATGGAGAAAAATGTAGTTCCACTGAAACGCGTGGACGTTTTAATCCGACGACGTCCTCCTCGTCGTCGTTCCAAATTGCGTATTTGCATGCACGCGTTGCGCGTTACCTCGCGTAATTTACGACGCGGTTGCGACGGACCGTCGTCGTCTTCATCTATTAAATCTATTGTAAACTCGACGCGTGGTTTTGTCCACGTTGTATCGTCTCTCTCTCTGTCACCTCTAGGTCTCTGTCTCTGTTTCTCTTCCTCCCTGTCGAACATACATGAACATACGAACGCGTAAACGAGCACGGACACGCCTGAATGCGTGCTACGACTAGGAGTATGCGCGCACACCGCGTGCGAATATGTACGCACGCACACATATTTACACAGGAATGGATACGATCCGATATGTACACGCACGCACGCCGACAAGATGCACTCGACTCGCACACACTGACACAACGCAGTGGATACAGTCGCTGGAGCGACGCAGCGCGAAGATCGATCGATCGATCGATCGAAAGGTTCGTTGATCGATCTATCTTTCATCGTCGGTCGACGACGCTCGTCTCGCGCATTCCGCAGCGAGATCGTTCGTCCTTCGAGAAGCGATTGGCCTCGTACGCGCTAGGAAGGGAACGAATTTCATTAGTCGCAATCAACGCGAACGCGATGGAATGTCCGGCTCGATTATCGCCGTTTCTCGTCCGAATTTTTATTCCTTCCAGTTCTTCTCGCTAGCGTCAAGACCTCGTCTCGAAGTCGAGAGAACGAAACGCCGAGTGGCCGAATCGAACGGTTTCACGAGCGATTCGCTAGACGAGAGGCCAATACGCGTCTTATTCGAGATACCTATTGTAATTAATCAAGTATTTATATATATATATATATATATTAATAATTTATATATTGATATCGAGCGGGGAGAAACTGTCAAGACGTAGCACAGGTCTTTGTCTACCCTTTAAATAAATTAATAAATTAATTATCGAGCAGAATTAAGACGTGACGATAATTCTTTTTTCTTTGGGATTTAGAGATTAATATTACTACGATCGGGAAATTAAAAATCGTCCTCTAAAGAGTAAAAAGCGTATTTCAACCGTGAAACGACACATAAAAGCATGGAAATAATTCATACGCGTAGAATCTTTAAGCAGCGCTCTTTACTAACATCGATCGACTCGATTGTCACGTCGAGACTCAACTACCCACGAGCAAACAGGTCGATATCAAAGCGTGTGTTTTGCTGTCGCGAGGTTCTCGTCGGACTTCTCCGTCCCACCCTGTATATCGTACGTCCGCACATCCAAGCGCATCCAAATCGTCGCGTTTGCGAGCACACGATCGTTCGTGCGTATCCGCGCGTATTCGCGGACGATGCGCATTCCGGCGCGTCATCGGATGCATTCGAAGTTCGTCCCGTGGATCGTATCGCGTCTCGTCGATCGATCGTTTCGCGCGCGAGATCCGCTGCTCCACATTGCACTTTTGTGAGCGAACCGACGGAATTCGTAACCGGCGCGCGATTTTCGCGCATTTAATCGACTCCCGAGGGTACCTCGCGGCTAATGGGTCGCGCGAAAAACCGCGCGGGTCTCACGAATACGCTCGAACTTCGCGACGCGACACGTCGAAACGTTTATCGCGCGCGTCGGTACGCGGCGCCGTAATTTCATGGGAGAAAGGAGGAGCATTGGAGAAGGCGGAGATAGCGACGCGACTCGTCCTTTCGACACGTCGATAGATGGAGATTAATTGCGTGCCGTAGCATTCGGTCGATTTTCGCGAATCATTCATTCGAAACGATTGAAAAGTCGTTCGTTTTCAGCTTACCGATTCGTAACCGACGAGCGATTCCAAATGCTCGCAAAGGATCGCGAGAGAAATAAGGTTAGGGTTTCCTGCTTTTTCGCGGAATCCGTCGGATCGTGTGGTTTAATCGTCCTCTCGAGCCGGCTTTGGAGGCGCGCTCGAAACGATGGCCGTTTCAATAGCGTGGCTACCCTACCGTTCAAAGGACGTTACGTTCCACTTGTCCCCGGCAAATCGATCCATAATACGCGTTTATCGAACTACGATAATAACGTTTATCTCTGCTGCTCTCTCGCGATGCGTGAGATAATCTTCCTTAAGCCGAGCCGGAATCATTTTGCATTGGAGCGAGCGACGAAACGCGGAGGCTGGGTCGAGATCGGCTTTGTCGCGATTTTTTAGAAAGAAAAAAGAAAAAAAAATAGAAAAGAAGCGGAAATTTTCTTCTTCTCGGTCGCTCGGAGGACGTCGTCGTCTGGCGTTTTGGGTCGTTCGTGTTTTGTCGTGGCTGCGTTTCGAAGGCTTTTTCGAAGAGTCCGAAGCGAACGGCTGGGAATGCATTAGCATATATTTGCCCGGCTACGTGCAATTCGAGCCCCGGACAATTTAACGAGAGTCGGCTCGATGGCCGTCGTCGTATCGTCGAAACGTCATTGCGGCGATATTACGACGACATCGGCCGATACTCCCTCGCCCCTTTCCTCGCCTCATCTCGTCCCTCCATCGACTCTCCGCGCCGATTTTGCCGAGCTGCCGTTCTATCATTGCGTTAATCGAGTCTAATAGCGACCGTAAACCGAAGGTAATCGATAGACCGCCAGGGCAACGGGCACGAGCCCTCGGACCATTACAGGCGCAAGCGATTCGCAATTAGATTTTGGGGCCGAGTCCGCCTACGCAATTGGAACGGTCGTCGTTCCGAGAGGCACGCAGCACCAGTTAAAAGTTTGCCTGCGTCGATCGACGTGCCGCGAGTACGCGCTGTCCTCTTCCCCGGGGACTGGGACAGTTTATTCCTTCGACAGAAATTATCCTTACGCCTGTTCGACTGGTTTGACGTACGCTTCGATTCGTGCGAGAGCGTAGATGCGTCGGAGCTCGATTTTCGTTCTTGGAGCGTCCGCTTTGTTATCGGTGTTACCACTTGCTTGCGATAGGCTGCTTTTTGATTTCTTGGGAAGATGATTCTACGTAGACGTGCGTGTCGATTTTCATTCTGCTTTCAACCCACGAACGATTCGATGCATCTCTTTGCTTCCCTCGATCGTCGTCGTTCTTCGAGCGTCTGCGTTGTTATCGATATTACTACTTCTTTCAGGTAGAAAGAGGCGTTTTCTGGCAGCCCTAATTTGAAGAGGATGCAGAGGCTATGCGCGATCGTAGGCGACTTTCGCTGCATTTTTGTTCGAAACTTTGCGTTAGTTTATAAGTGAGACCGAGAGAGATAGCGTTTCTCGCTAGAATTTTTTTGGAAAGACGATTGTGCGTGTCGAATCATTTCTTTGCCGCTTTTCATTCTGCTTTCGACCCACGAACGATTGGCCGTATCTATTTGCTTCTCTCGATCGTTTTCGTTCTTCGCGCGTCTGCGTTGTTATCGATATTACTACTTATTTTCAGTAGAAAAAACGTTTTCGGCTGCTCTTATAAGAAGACGGTCTAGCGACTGTACGCGAATTTAGGCGAGTTTGACAGCATCTCTCTACGAAACTTCGTGTTCGTTCGTAACAGAGAAGGAACGGACAATTTAAAACGTCCATTAAAGTTGCACGAATCTTCCAGCGTATGCGTTGCTTGTTAGGATTTCTTAAAAAAAATCGACCGCACGTGGGCGTGCGCGTCGAATTATTTCTCTCCGTTGCATTTGTTTTTGCTTTCGGATTACGAACGATTCGATGTATCTCTTTGTGCCTCCCTCGCGCGTTCTGGTTCTTGCGAAACAATACACGGACAATTCTACGCGCTCGCCTCGCATCGCCCGTCCGTTTCTCCTCTGTTACTCGCGTGACAACGTCGACGAAAGAAAATCTTGAGCGTGGGTTGCGCGATATCGAAAGAAACGGAGGAACGACGAGCGTAGGCGCACGAGTTTTCACCAAGTTGTCCACGGCGTGCTCTCGCGTAGTCGCTTCGTCAAGCTTTTATCACGGCGAGAACGACGCGAAATTTAATAAACCGTTTTTGTCTCGCTGTGTTGCTCGCAACGTATCGACGCGCGAAAAAAATTGATATTTAAAAAAAAGCGAACCCATCGAAAAACGAGGTTTGTCATCGATTTCCTTTCTAGCACTCGTCAAATGAAAAATAAAACATCACGCGTGATCGCGCGACGCGCGAAATTTGCCAGCCGATCAAGCTGTGTCCACGTACGAGCGTGAAAACGATTCCGTGACGGCGCCCGTACCAACGACAAAGCGTAATAAAATTATGGCCGGTGGAATACAGCGAAACGAGAGGAATCGGATACAGCTTCCTCGTTTTGCCATCTTCGTTGAACAATTTTTATTCGTTCGTTTATTTCCATGGATCGCGTTCCCTGATTTTATTTGCATCGAGTCGCGTTAAATATAGATAGTATCCGTAACGGTGCATCTGGTTGCTCAACTCATTATTTACAACGATTTTATTTGTGCGATTAATCGAACGATTCGTTTATAAAAGTATCTCGAACGCGAGAATCGATCGTCGTCCCTTCCACGTCGATGCACGACATTTGAAAAGACACAAGTCCACGGAACACGTTGAAAGATCGGATTTATCTCGCACACGACCCGTCCTTTGTTTGCATTTAGTTTCGATTTACATTCCGTTGGATCCGCTTCGTCAAAACAGCGTGTCGATTTTATTCGAATATAAGAAAACACCCTGTTCTACGCTGAAAATACTTATGAAAAACTCGAAGCTTCCCTTCTCCGCCTTGTCTCGAGGCGTCCCTCGAAAAGAAACCGCAATTTTCCATCCATTCGAAATTTCTAATATTCTCTTTGGAGGTAAGAACGAACGCTCGCTCGCTTTCTTCTTACCTCGACGAACCAAGATGTCGTCATTCGCGGTTTTCCTTCCACCATTTAGGAAATCCAAGGAAGCGGAAGACTATTTCTCCGTCCCAACCCCGTCTCGCTCTCCTTCCTCCATTGTAATCGTTACCGCGGTTTAATGCGATCGCTATGCAAATGCAACAGGATGATAGACGTCGGTACTTCTGTATTTGAAACCATAACTTACGTCCGAGAAGGGAACCGCGCGCAGTTAAGTTAAACGCGTGCATTTCCTGAATGGCCTCGCGCAAACTGCGCATAAATCTTCCGAGCTTGGCACAATTTCTTCTTCCCTTTGGGGGACATTCGATACGCGTCCTCCGACGTTTCTCATTGAACTTAGCGTTGGCTCCGCTTCGTTTCGCGAACTTTAGCTCGACTTTACGCCGAGAGTTACGGTAGACGTCATACGGATGGATTGTTTTCGCGCGATATCGACGCCGGAGATCAACCGATTCCAAGTGCGAACTGTTTCTTTCGTCCTCGGTGCAAGAGTTCGACGCGGATGGCGTCGCGTTGCTCGAGAGTAATGGGACAGACTGGGATAACATCGGTGCCGCTAGGATTCGAGGAACACGACGAACTGGAGCGTTTCAGGCTGCTACGAATCCCAGCCCATCTACGGTTCGATGTCTTTTCCAGCCTATGGGTTTATTGCTGTTAGGTCCTGGTATCAGCGTGGATCCAGTATCTTTACGGAGGATAAAAGCACCATCACGAGGACGAGTAGATTCGGCAAAGTCTGAATTTCATAGACCCACGAACTCATGAAATATCGCCGTTTTTTCGTAACGCGCTACTCGGCACGCCTCAAAAACACGTACAACCGAGGCGGAAACGTTGCGCCGCGATATATCGCGCAGCCTAGGACTATAATACTGTAACGGAAGATTCACAGTGGCGAGACCTCGCCGGCGGTATTTTCCAGCGGCAGCAACGAACCGTTAAACGAACTTTTGCCCGACGAGTGTTCGTATCTCGTCGTGCCCTTGTCGGCGATTAACAATTCCAAGCTAAGATTATCCACGAATGGTGAATAATTCTCGGCTAAATTCTCTTTGAGCCGTTTCGAATCCACGCGTCGCCGTTCGAGCGAAAATCGAAACGGAGATCATCGAAAAGGTTGGGCGAATATTCGTCGTTTCGTTGTTAATGGCGCGATTAGCACGCGCGTTTAGTGTTTTAAGGCGGAGGCGGAGTTCATCGATGCGCGTGGTTAAAGCAACCGAGTTGATTCGACTACAGGGCAGAATTTAAGGTTCAGACAGGCGAACGTAATTGGCTAATTGTTAACTACGTTCGAGATCTTGGCGAATCTTTGTCCCGGGAAGACGGGCGCAGTCGTGCAAATGCGATTCCATCCGTGACTCGAATCGCGTCTCTGAAATCCTTTGAAGTCCTGCAAGGACTGCGTCACGACGTTTATAATAGCTTTGTCGCGATCGCAAGCACGAGGATCCTGTTACGCGTCTAGAAGAGAGCTTGCCATCGCTGGTAGTGACGGAGGCGAAGGTGAGACCGATTGTAAATTACTGTTTCAATGGTCGCCGGTTTTGCGTTCCAGTTGGAAAGTAAGCCGAGTTTTCAAGGAGATCGCGGCACTCGAACAAGACGTACAGTATTACGTTTCAAAATGCTCTATGGTCGCGATGCGTTGAAATAATCGTTGCAACGACAGGTATTCTCTCAACAAAATTGAAGAATTATGCACACGGTTGAAATAATCTTTTAAATATTATATTTCCTGTACGCATTGCCACGTTTTTTTTCAGAACGAAGCGAGTCGACAGAGAGGAAGTTATTAAGCATTAAAATAATCATTGTAACGATTAAGTATCCTCCGAATAAAATTGCAGAATTATGCACGAGGTAGAAACAATCTTTTAAATATTTCTTGTACGCATCGCTGCATTTTTTTTCCAGGACAAAGTGAGACGATAGAGAGGCTGTTATTAGCGTTAAAGTAATCGTCGCGATGATTAAGAAAGCGAAGTAAGAAGAAGCGAGTCGTCCTGGCGATCTTTCGAGAATTTAACCTGGATACGGTTGAAAGATATCCTTCTTCGAGGAGCGTATCGTCAAGTTAAAAGAGAAAAGCTTTGGAGTTTTCGATTTTGACGCGATAAGACGATAATTATTAGGACGATCGTGACGATAAAGTTCGACGAGTCGCTTAGAGAGCACTTCGTATTGCCGTCCTTTGAAGTAGGGAATAACGAGAAGAGATCGTTCTTCGAGACGTTCCCAGGCGTTTTCTCCTTTCGCAAAGAAGAGCTCACGGTCGAACAGAGAAACGTAACGTCCCCAAAGTGCTCGCTTACGAGGCGCTGAAACAATAATTATTGCGACGATTACCGAGGTAAAGTACGAGAGGAGCTCGTCGTCCTGGCAACCTCTCGAGGATATAAGAAACACTCGGAAGAAATCGTCGTTGAAGACGCTCCTACGCGCGCGTCCTAACATCTTGCATCGGAGTCGCCTTATTTTTATTCCTTGGCTGGTTACGAGATTAACTCTCCTTCGGAATCCCACTCACGAATTTCTCCTCGTCCGAAGGATTTTATCTCCACCGAAGGAATCGCTCTTTCCTACCTTCGCCCTTTTTCGTCCTCTTAATTCCAAATGTTCGTAACGCGATCTTCCTTCCTTGAAATTCTCTTCTTCTTTTCTCACCACGTTCGTCGAAATTATTATCGAGACGTTTTACTGACATTTTTACGATCAACGAATTAATCGGATTCCTCGTCGAAATCGATGAAAAGTCAGAGGCGACAGATCCACGCTTCGATGGTAGAAGTCCAGTGCCAAATCGACGTCGTTTTTCCGACATAATTACCCGCGTATCTTGCTCGATTTTATCGCCGACCGATCGGGAACGAATTCGTAAAAAACGTCTAATGGATTATCGCAGGTGGCGACACGCGCGTTAATCCGTACTAATTAACGTTTCGGTGGCTGCGTTCGGTCGGAAAAAATTATATACGAACGGCTCGTGCTTGCGACAGTCGAATCTCATTATGGACAATAAAATAATAAAATCGCTGAATTTCATGTCGTTCGGCGGTTGGCGGTTTCGCGTTAATTCGTTATTTCGTGTCAAGCGGAAATCGTGACGTTGAACGAACGCGTCGCTCGGAGGTCGATCCTGACGTAAAAAAAAATCGTCGATTTCGCTAAATTCGATTCTTGGCGTGGTCTCGATCGTACGACGCGTGCATCGTCGTATCACGAGGAGATCGATCAACATCCGGGTACCAACATCGCGCCTATCTCGACCGAACCATAATTCTTGACGTGTTTCATGTCGGCACCTTCCGTATCCTCGCGGAAAAAGGGACATCCACCTATCGGTCATTTATTTAGCCGTGAAAATTGATGGTTCGCCGGCGCGTTGAGGGCTATCGTCATGCCCGACACGAATGTCCACGCGAGCGTTCCTAATAGAAAAAGATTCTCGACGAAAGATAACATTGCCTTTGCAAATCGTTCGCTCGAGAGACTCTCACGACGGATGATCGATGGAAATTCGACGGTGTAGGATCGCGAATCATCGACTATTTCAAGAGCGAAAGCTACCTGCGACTTCCTTTTATATCGCAGAAAACGCGAAATAGGAAGGATCGATTCCTTTACGGGGCGCGAAGTTGTTGGGTCGCATTGATGCTACGCTCGAGCACGGATAAATATTAGATGGATAAGTATTTGAATACGTCATTGATTTAAAATAAAAATATATCCTATTATAGAATAATATAATATTAAAAATAATAATGTACATTATAAATAAAAGCTAATGAATAAGCACGGTAATTTCCAAGTTGCGTTAATTTGAACGAAAGTATTCAATCAACCAAGTAATATAATTTGTATCGTTAATAATTAATAATGTTATCGATCAAAATAATACAAATTGTAATAAAATAATTTCTCTCGATTTGACGAGAAATACGACATTATTTTCCTTCTAAGATATATAACAGCTACGATATTTGGATCGACTACGGATTGTTTCACGCTTAACCAGGAGCATTTCACTCACTAGACCGACGAGTCTTCTCTTCCCTCGTCTTTCGGCCCGAATTCGCCCTGATAGAACTCCAGATCAGACCAGAATCTCGACTATCGCGTGATGTTCGAGCGAAGTACGATTTTTCAAGCCCATCTTCAAGCTCATCTTTTTCAAGCACGTTAGGAGCTTTGACACGCGATAAAATCCTTTAGTTTCTTCCGTGGTTCCCTTAAAGGCAAAGCGGAAGTCGCTCATTGGGCGCAGTTGGAACTACGATCGAGAGTATCATCCCTGAAATTCGCAATATCCCGATGCGATCCTATTCTTAGGGTCGTTGCTAGCGTCGAATTCTCCTCCGTGATTTTTTTCTCCTCGAGACACGTATCTTTTCATCGAGTTGGTCTTCTATGTCCCTCGAAGTTCATCCGACCTCGTTCTATCTGAAAATGCAGACAGGGGGAGAGTTTGGAATCGCGGAAGAAGCAAGAAACTATGGCGCCGTGGCGCACCGCGACGAAGGCCGAACGACGTCTATTAAAGGCTTCGCCTCCGGCGCGGTAACCGCGCATTAAGGCGCTCCTCAACGATGCGAATAAACCGCGGTAGAAGTAGAGGATGGCGGGTTTACACGTAGAAGGCTACTGAAAACGAAGGGAGCTCCACGAGGCGCGATATCCTCGTAACGACGGTTTCAACGTGCTAACGCGCGTAGAAGAAAACCTCGCAACTTCGGCGGACGTCTTGCTTATTTAGCTACTTTTTCGAAGTTTTCCCTCGTCGAAGTCGTCGAACTTTTGATACTGAGCGACAAGATCGAGTTCGATCGACCACCATAATAGGACCCTATATATTATATTAGATTGGTGCGTATGAAAAGTCGGATTTTA
>JAITYT010000687.1:434088-447472 GCA_025433975.1 Liostenogaster flavolineata | reverse complement strand
TCTCTCTCTCTCTCTCTCTCTCGTCGTCGTACTCGTGGAATAATCGATGCGTTCGACGTAGAAAATTCAATTTTTCTTTTTTTTCCTTTTTTTTATGGTGGATCGAACAGCATCGTCTTTGCGTCACTAGAGTAAATTTACGACTGAAACGACGTTCGTCGTTGCAAATCTGTCGCCTTGCGAGTCGGACGTTAACGCGATAAGGCGAAGGAAGGAGAGGAGAAAACGAGTGACGCGACATCGAGCGATTCGCGCCCTCGAAATTGCCTTTGAAAATCGTGGCTGGAGAATAAGGTAAGTTATCGCGATGGTCGACGATGGAATCGTCGCGATCGCTTCTTTGTCGCGCTCGTTCGCGACGCTTGGACAGTATCGACACTTCGCGGCGGCGTATAAATTTCGAAAATTGCGGAGGGAAGTTCGTGAAGTTGGACAGCTAGGAGCGAACGTAAGAACACGAACGTCGATAAGGCGATACCTAAGTGGCTATCGACTCTTCGAGCGAGGAGATAAAAGTTCCTTGCAAAAATAACAGTGGACGTGCTCGCGGAACTTGCCGCTAGATTTCCGTACTTTCGTTCCGTTTATCGGCGAGTACACGCCGGTAATTCTTCCTTTTTCTCCGGCTTGGCAACTCGTAGCGGCTCGTACTTCTCTCTTCGACTTCGTCATATACGCGTTATATATACTTCGTTATATACAATATATTACCGTATACAGTATGTACAGTATCCACTAACTATACCGCATTATACGTTGAGTTATACCGTAATAATAAAATACAATATATATATATAGCAACGTTCGCCTCTTTTAATTCGTCGTTTGGTCGATAATCAGCTCGGAGTTTCCCTCGTGTAAATCGGTAGCGAAGATCGACCTCCGAGGCAAACACGCCTCAGAGCCGATGAATCGCGACAGGCGCGGCGCTTCGTCGACGGATTTCTTTTTTGCGAGCCGCCACACGCGGCGAAAGTGAAATATGCTACCCACGTTGTAATCTCGAGTACCAACCTTCGAGTCTTTCTGCAGCGTCACGACCGACGAATCCGACAGATCCCGCCTCGACCATTTATTTTCTCATTGAGCGCGAGCGCGTCTGAACGAACGACGAGAATTTCAGGTAATTCGATACGTATTACGTACGCCCACGCCTGTGGGAATTCAGTTCATTCTATTCTTTGTACCGCTGAGATTCGCACGGTCTCATTGGATCGGGTTACGGACTCCTACCGCGAGGAGGATTATTGGATGGATCCTGCTGCTTTTGGGGAAACGTTACTTTCCGTTGCCCCTTCCCGCGGAACTTGCGCCAACTTCCCTGAGATGGTAGCTCGTAAGCCTCTTCGAAGAGGGAGGAACAGGCATGGGACGTCGATCCCGATGCTACGGAGTCCGATGAAAGTCCTGTTCTTGCGTCGAACTTGCCGCCTTTCGACAGAGCTGCCAAGATTTTCACTTAAAATTTCGTTCGTCCGTTCTGTCGAATAGGAGGAAGTCGACGTTGTTTGCTTAACGAATCGGTCGCTCGTTACTCCCATCGATATGTATATTTTGACGTGGTCTTTCGCGAAGTGGTTCGATTCGATGCTTTCTCATCGATCGTCGGATGCGGTAAGAAATATTTGCTTTACGCCGTGGCGAATTCGAAGGCACCGCGACGAAGGTTAAAAATATTTTATCGTAACGAAGTCAATCGTTAACGAGCGACCGCCATCGAGCGACGTTCCCCTCGATAACAAAGGAAGCGAGAAAGGAAGGTCGGAAAAGCGACGATCGCGCGTTGACATCGCGAACAAACTTTCGTTGTAATTGGTGCTCGAACGTAAAGCCTGAGCGTACGACGGGTCCCTTGCGATGCAAATTTCCCGCGGGTTTCTGCCACGTCGGTGGATTTTCGAAAAATGAAACGCGCCGTGGAAAAATATACCTCGGAAGGAATATGAATTTCTACGATAACGAATAGTACGTTCCTACCTCTTAAATTTTTACGAACAGTTCGCAGCGTCGTGCGCAAACTCGATGCGGTCCGTATTCAATCGGCGCACGGTAGATTCAAATAGCGAGAAGTTCCTTGAAAATCAAAAAATGAAGCTTCAAATACAATGGAGAGTAAAAACGATGATTTAAATGCGGCGGCGAAGCGTAGAAATTAAAACGTTATTTATGATGCTTCTCCGTTGCCCGTTGACATCGATATACAGGCTTTTTCTCCGTTTAATTAGAATTTCTCTTTGTTTAATTCTTAATTAAATGATTATTAAACACAGTTTTAATATCGAGATTGATAGCTGCAAATATTTGTCTCGGAACGAAAAAAGGACTCTTCGTCCTTCGACTCCTCCTTCTCTCGCTACCGTCCGTTTAATTAAATCTTCGACGCCTCCTTCGCTTTTCCTTCGAGACGCTTCCCAGCCGCGAGTCTCCGAATTGCATTTTAGAAAAATCGTTGACGGTTACGCGATAGCATGCGCCTCGTTGTAAATTTATCTCCTTGGAAAGGACGAGACGTCGAGCCACGCGGTAAGAACGCACGTATCGAGGATTTATCGGTGGGCGCCGATATTTCACGTGGAATTTATCTAGACCGTCTCACTCTTGCCGCGCTAAGATCTCATGCGTTATGGATCGAGTCTTTCTGTGCGGCCCAGGGTCTTAGAAAGTATAACGAGATATCGCTCCAGTGCATATTAGTGCCATCGATAAATTTCGTAGCGCGGAAAGCACGCCTGTGCGCACCGATAAACCGCATAAAACTTGCGCCTTCTCGAAATAACGTACGCGTTATATCGCGTAATAATATTTAACGTTACTGGACCGACCGGCCAGTGGACGTTGACGATCGATTTAAGAACGCGTTCGTCGAAGATGATTTTGTTTAAGTCACGAAAATCGTTTTATTTATTTATTTCTTTTTTTTCGGTAGCACGACGAACGACGTAAACAGTTGTTCGGAGCACGATCGGCTTAGGTACTGACAAAATGACAACAATAACAATTAGTTTATCTAGAAGTGTTACGTTTATTATACGCAGTTTGTAACCGATCGTCGACGCGTGAACACCGGTGAAATAGTTCTTTATTTTTCTGTCATTCCTACTGACAAAGCATGGAAGCACGAATTATTTTAACTTGTCGAGCGATAAGAAATGATTGATTATTAAAATTAAACGAGTAATCTCACGACATCGAATAGTATGCCATATTGACCGTCTTTGTTTAAACAATGCCGAATTTTTCTTTTCTAGAGATTTTGAAACCATTTTAATTAATGTCGTAGAAGTTACGTTTGTTGCTTGTTTGCTTTTTTATACTCATTGCTCCTCTGACGATCGCAGGCATTTTTTACATGTTTAAATATTGCGGATGTTACGGGAGAAAATGCTAAAGTAACTTTTTTGTGCTTATTCCATAGTTAAAAAATCTATAATTCAAGAGAAAAAAGAATACAGAAGGATCGATTAAAAGTTTATCGAGTAAAGAAGCTTTTGTAGACTAGTATATCAAATATTCCGAAGGTACTTTCTTGTAATCAATTATTAGCGCGCTGGTAAAAGGAACAGTACCCGTACTTTTTTTATCTCCCAAATTTTTCGATTTTCTCCTTCTCCAATTGTACGCACGTAAGACGAAGCGTACGCAAAGCGACGCAAGATTTCGTCAAGAAGCTACGTCAATCGAACATTAATCCACGAGATAGTTACGTATGGTACGGATGGTACGGTAATTCGTTAGATGTAGGTTCATAACGAGATAACGCGAGGAGTTAGCTGCGCTTTGGCCGACGGAAACGTACCTCCGAGCTACTGGCATCGAAATACGCGGAGAATTACTCACGGTGCTCCGGAAACCACGTCGAGTTATTTGGAAATCAGTAGACGACAGAATCCGCCAAAGTTTTGTCCCGAAATTACCCTAATCCTTACGGCTCGATCTTCCCTTTCGATCGAGTAATCCCGTTTGCCAGGACAAAAATGAAATTACGAGTCCAAGACGATTCTTTCGATCTCGTTCTCTTCGCATCCTTCATTCGTCGCGCCTTTTTACGAAGGTCCGAACGCCGACTCGTGGTGATTCCATCGACGATTTTCATCGAGTTCGCGAACGAAGGACGAAGGAAGCGCTATAATCCATCGGGAAATAATAGCCGCGCCGTGGCCGTGGACGTCACTCGAAGAAGCTCCAACGTGATATAACTTGGTGCGCGCACCGGTCGAATCCACGTCGATAACTAATACGTCGTTGGTTTAACGAGGCCAGCCATCAGAAATAATGCGCCGAGGCGTCATGAATAATTCCGTTCCATTATCCGATCGGGCGCAAACAGCTTTCAACGGTTCGACCCGAAACGGGCTTTTCGCTCGGACCTCGATTCGAACGACGCCACCGAATTCATCCTCGACAACTTACCAACTTTTTCTTATTCCACGGTATCCCGCAACCTCTGAACGCTCGAAACTGTTCCAACGTTCGGCCATGTTGGCGCTCGACAGGCAAATCCATTCCTATTAGAATTTCCCGATACGAAACATCGCGTCGTTCGAGTATCGGGCCAAGAAACTCGTCCTTGCATTCTTGATGCTCGTGTCGCATTCTTAACACGTTCACCGCCACGCTAAATTCGCGTCTTTTGCCCAGGGCGCCACGGAAGCATTTTCATTGTTCCAAGCGCGTAATGATAAAATAATAATAAACCTTGTCGCATAAGATCACGGGCTTATCCGTAAAGCGTTTTTGTTGTCGTTCTCTAATTAGCTGCGATATTCGATGTCCGTTGGCTGATGACGTACAGATTATAAATATTTGTGACACTTCGATAACTAATGACTACCAACGTAGACGAAACAATCCTGTGTGCATCTCCATGTCAAATTCGTATCTTTTGTTCAGGACGCTACTGAAGGCTTTTTATTATTCTAAGCGCGTGATGATAAAATAATAATAAATTATTGTTTTAATTTCTTATCGCGCTGATTGTCATTTTCTAATCGACTATGGCACTCAACAATCATTTCAATTATAAAGATTTCAGTCCAATATAAAGATTGATGACCAACGTGGCGGTCAACGTGTCAATTACGGTCGATAGTTGTCCAAAGAGTCCACGTATTGCGCGAAGACGAAGGAAGATTTAAGACGCGATTTGGCAAAGGGGGTACAATCGAGGACGTTTCAAAGTTCTCTGGAATTCTGTCGGCCTCCTATCTCTCTTCTTTCGTTTTTACGGAGCTGCTCGGAAAAAATTCAGTCGTTCTACGAAGCGTTTTAGCATTTCAGCGCGGTACGATAGCGTCGTTCTCGTTCCGTCGTTTTGAAACGTAGACTCGACTGACTGCGCGCCAGGATTCTACCGCGAATTAATTGGAAGTGCCATCGCGCTGCTCGACATTTTTCGACGTGAAACGGGTAAAAGCGCGGTTACATCGTTTAATAATGAGAAATACTGACGCGTCGTTACGATTAACTTTGCTAATGGATGGTATTAAAACGAATGTGATTACGCTTATTTCTTCGGATTAATATCGAGTTTCAGAATGTGCGATGTATTCGTAGAGGAATGAATCTTCTCTTACGCGTATTCGTGATGTGAAATTTTAATCGCTGTTACATCGACTGCAAAGTATCATGAAAAATCGAGTCGTAGTCGCTTTGTGCGTAGAAATTTGAGCAGAAACGATCGCCTTGACGAATGCACTTCGTGTTTTGTAATTTCGTTGACCGTCACGCCATATTCTCCTGTTTTGCTCAAGGCTAACTTCGTCAACGCGTTAAGGACATTTTCGAATCGATTCTAAGTCGGTCGAGTTAATCTTTTCCGCCTTTTGTCATAACTTTTGTTATTTCGGCGCTATGGCGCTCGCAAAAATCTGTCGAGGAACACGGCGAATCGTTAAAATATTTGCGGAGGAATCGCGAAGATTGCGCGATAACTTTAATGGCTGCGCGCAATGCGGTCGCGGTATCAGTGTTTTATTTTTCACGGTATTAGCTTTCACGCGACCTCGACCGTAAGTTCTCGGGATGACTTTTTAAAATCTCGCGAAAAGTGGAATAAGATTCGCTCGTGATTTGCGTACGTGAAATTTCGATCGCCAGGATGTTGAAATAAGTGAAAACCTATGGACCGCGTAATAAATGGTAGGCACACCCAACGCGAGTAAAATCTACGAGATTTCCTGCTTTTTACTCGCGAATCACGTGCTTCGTAATATTTCGTATTTAATTTGGTTAAGTCAGACTGGAGCATTCTTGTTTTTCGTTTATCTTCTATTTTAATATAACGAAAAATAGAATTAAAGTTTATTTTACCTCTGGTTTTGTGAATATTTCGCATTTCTTCGTAGAGAGGCGTGATTCGAAACGACAACGACGCGTGAACGTTAGTGATATCGATCTTAGGCGTATCGTAAATCGGAACGTACGAAATTTACGATTTAATGTCAAGTCGTTCAGCAAAGAACGCGTATGCTTCACGCTTTAATGGTACGCGTCGTTATGTATTTATTTCAACCCTTTTATCACTACGAAGTTCACTGACGGTACTACGTGCTGCTGTTGGAAGAGCAGGAATTTACGTTTTGCCAGAATTCATCTCGCACATGTTAATTTGTTTGTTTAAGCAAATCATTGCTTTTTTACGAGGAATCGAAAAAATAACTCGAAAAATACCAAACAATGAGCATCCGGAAGTATTTGATCGAAATGGAAGCACTTTAAAGAAGATATTTTTTCCGGTGAACTTTTCATGCGTTTCTAAGTTTTATGTTGGAAACGACAGAAATAGTGTCCGGGAATATCAAGCTCTGTTGCGATTCTCAACCAGAATATTTAATCGTTTGACTCGCACGTAGCAAGATGGCAACGTTCCTCCGTTATTTCGAAAAGTGCCTCGATTCGGTGGATTCGAGTGAGCTCGGATTTTATCTCGATTTAATTCGAAATACATCAAATGGTCGAACGCGTCGTTTGGCATTTTTTGTTGGCACAAGACAGGAGAGAAACGCGATCGTACTATGCATTTTTCACATCGGGACGTGCCTTTAATATTATAACAAGGCAGTACAGTAATTTGCTAAGTCGACAAGGCGCAACCTCACCACTTAGGCGAACCTCTGCTAATGAAATTTTAAATATTAATAGTATTGTAGCAGTTGCCATCGTTACTCAGCCAGTTTGATTTTCCACGGCGTGAGTCGTACGCCCTGCGCGGAGACAAATATCGTCTTCGATCGTTTATTTCGTTTCCGTGGAGTAATAATTATTGCTTTTCGTCGTCGTTCGCTTTTATCGATGAAAAGTGTAAAGAAAGACGAAGAGGCCACCGGTAAATGCGAAATATTTTCCGAAGGTGAGAAAACAGAGGAAAAGCATCTCGGACCGGTGGCGGTAGGTACACGGAGAACGGAAGAATAGGGTGTCGAGAGGCGACGCCTCGAGAAGAGTAGAAAACCGGAGGACTCCGACGAGACGTCCAAATTGGATTAAAACTCGAAATCGAGTTGCTCTTCTTTCGTGCCAGCTGGAATTTACTTTGCGAACTTTTCGTATTCCTTCTTCTCTCGCCTACGCCCGGATCACGTCTTTTCGCGTCGACGTCGATGTCCACGATCGGTGAGCGAGAGATTCATCGCTATTCTTTCATCCGACCCTACCGTAGAGAGAAAAGCGCGAGACTGCGCCGGATACCAAGAAAATCGGCCAACCCGATTTTCGATGTTTGTTCTTCTTCTTCTTCTTCTTCTACTTCGTGATCCGCTTCGTCTTACTCCACGCCGGTAGAACGTCGATGCTGCTCCAAGCTCGGGGGAACTTTTTATCGAATGGACTCGCAAGAAACTAGATAAAAGGAGCATCGAAGTAATTTATACGTGATTTTAGTTGTTACCGTTTGTAGACGAGCTCGCGGCTCCCTGGTTGAAACGGCGGATCTTCGCACCTTCGGATGTTGCAAACATCTGATCGTGTTTCCTTGCCTGAGAAAAACGTGGATGTGTAGGTTATTATAGAACCTTCGCGCGTCTTCGCTATTTTTATCTACAACTTAAAAGTTACTAGTTACAAGTGTCGATTGTTTGCATGTCAGGGTTTAAAGGAGGTACGTGAATCCCTACTTAAACGAAAACGTATAAGCAGGCCTGAATGAGGACAAAGAAGCGTAAGATCTCGGCTTGGTGCGACGACTTCCTGGTACATTCGGAGGAATTCACCACTACTCAAATTTGCAGCAACGCTCACGATTACACCAAGATGCGGAAGGAAAGACGACGATTTTTTTCTTAGTGATGAGGGAAAACGTCGTACTGCTGTGCGGTATTGGCTTGCCGAACGACCGTTTTATGGTCCTTGGTATCGTAAACTCAGGTAAACTCCGGTAGACCCATCACAGTCGACCTCTTTGTGCCTAGCGTAGCTTGTTGAACGCTTCGACACTGTCATCAAGCTTGAAACTACTGTTTTCTTTATATACGCAGTATCAGTGGAGGTATTAACAAATACCCAAATGCCCAAGATCGACTTTATCGAAAGTCGAGCTACAAGGGCGAGTATTTCATATCTTTGGGTAAAGTGAATTTAATCTGGAACTCACGCGATATTGAATTGGTTGTTGCCCCGTTCGATCGAATGTATGAGACGTGCGAGTGCAATATTAATATACACATTACGTATCTCCATATTTATATAAAATCCTTGATAAAATTTATTTAAAATATTTACTTTTTAACATTTCACGTCTAATTAGTGTAGCGTTATTTGATCGCGATTCTCATTAGATACGGTTACACTTTGTAATGCAGTCGTCAATTTAAGAAAGAGCGTAGCCGCGCAGGTACTGTAACTTCGATTTCGTTTCACACCTCGACGGCTAGAATTTAATTACCTAGAGTCTGTCTCGAATAATTTACGTCTCTCGGTTCTGTTTAATTCCCTGCCATTATGATGGTTCTTTCGGCAACCTGTGAACTTTTAACAGTTCAAAAAAGTTTTAACGACGATTTAAATACGGTCGATTCTCGACGATTGTTCCACGCAAGGATTTATAACGACGAAGCGATTAATTAATCGTTGGGTCATTTTGAGAAGAGTTAATAGCGAATACGCATCGAAATTTATGCGAATAACTAACATATATGTCGATGTAGTCCCGATGATAAAAGAATTAAGAGAATTATGATGGGTTATTTCATTTTATTATTTACGATTTTTCTTTTACCAATCTTTTCACTACAGTGTTTTACTTGATCGTTATTTTTTTTTTACAAAGGATATCGTTTAACACGTTCACGATGGAGCGTACGTGGAGCACCGGTGTTATATTCTCGATTGCCGCTAATGGTACAAGCGGAATTATTCACAACTTTTTTATCGTTGATAAAATTAAGGAAAAAATTAAGACAACTGTACGATTGGCACTATAAGGAATATATTCGATTAAACGACTAATTTTAAACTATCGTTTAGCACTTTCTACGTAACAAGCGGAGGAATTCATGATTTAGGGCTCGATCGTGAACGTGTCTATGTTTACGACGATTGTTGCTCGACAGGTAGAAGACGAGGTTATGATTACCTGGCATACACGAATCCCGTCTTATCTAAGATCGCAACTTGATTCGAGCGTTGGCAGAATCCGGTTATGTGCTTAGCAGGACCATAATCGTACTTCGACATTCCGTTTGTACGATCCATTTGTGCGATTGTTCGGTTACCGTCGATCGATCGTGATTACAAAGCCTCGTACGAGACTTCATCGACCCTCCCTACGTCTCTTGCTTGCCAGTAGCTCGATCTATCCGGCTTCTGTGCTTTCACACGTAGTCAGGTGCTGTATTTGCGGGAGCGTAATGATCGATCAAAGCCGAGGGTCAATTCTTGCCGAATCTCGTATCTATTCCGTAGGCGACCCTTCGCGTAGAGTCAAGCGACGGAGACAATTCATATTATTATCGAAGGGACGATAATGATCCTTTATTTTATCAGCGATTCAAGTTCATCGCGATTAATATTTGTCATTTTTTCTCGCTTGAATTTATTTCTAAAAAGTGCGAAAAAATTAAATTATAGAGGATTAAATTACCAACCGATTACACTGAAGGCTTTGCACAAAATTTGGCCATTGGTTGCTCGATCTTACGCGCTGAAATATTATCCAAGAGTAATTATTTATTTTTGACTGGTTTTAAAACGTACGATTTAATTAATCGAATTTTTCGTTTCGACGTTGCACTCAAGTGATTTTGTCGAATAACGTCTGCCAGAATCGATATCGAATAGTTATTAATTCCTTCCGTACCGTCGAAGAAGGCCGTTTCTTCTCGGTACGTATTCCTTTCCTCCTCTTACGGAGACGTACCAATATGGAGACGTAAATCGATTCACGAATAAAAATACTCGATCGCGAAGTCGGATATAGACAGATATATCCTCTCGCCGTAACCGGCAATTTTAATGACCATCGAGTTCGTCTTTGTCGAGTACGGGACATGCGAATATCGCTTCTTAATTGCACAAAGAGAACGTTATTTCTCTATCTTTGAAAGATGTCGTTACCGTTTAAAGCACTTCTATTTTCATTCATATTTTCCTAGTGTTATCGATTAAACGCATTTCAACGTCGATATATCTACCGGGAAAAATTCGTACGGCTGCTTCAAAGCCAGTCTCATCCCACGATAAGTAATTCAGAAACATGCTTCTAAAAGTAAAAAAGTCCGTACCTTGTCGAACGCACGACCTCGTTTATATTTCCTAGCCGTGAAAGCGTTGCACAATAGCGCGACTAATGGAACTATCTGGGCAGTAAAATCGATTCGATGGAATTTACTTTAAAACTTACGAAATTAAAGCTAACGAAAGTACGATAATTACTCGCGCGCGACCCGAGTAAATTATTCGAAGTATAATCCGATGCTTTCGGTTTGCATTAATTAACGTTTCATATCGTATCGGTATGGCCTGAGTCATCGATGCGGAATCTCTCGGATCACTGAGATCCACGATTTCGAAACTCAAGTAACGCGTTTCTTTTCGCGGCAATCGGCTCGTTCGCTTGATTTTCGCGAAAGAGATCGCGAAAATCGCGTTCGGTCATCCATTCCTCATCCTTTTTCGTCGCGCAGCAATTTTCTCGTTGCACCCGCGTACTTACGCGCGTACTTCCCTTTTCCGCGTACACGCTCGCGACAAAATGAAAAATCCCGTTAGCGGAATTTGTATTTGGCTCTCTTGTGCGGGGAATCGTAAGCTCGTAGCGAACGGTGGAAGATAGAACGGCGAATAACTCGTGAAATTGGTTTTTCGTCGAGTGCACGTCGCACGATCTCGTAAAATATACGCGAACGAAAGGTATGTACTTTTAAAGGTCCCCAGGTAGTCGGATTTCTCGATCGACGGGGACGATCGAGCACGCTTCAAATCGCAATCGGATCGCGAGGCGCTTCGACGATGCAACGCGGAAAATCAAGCCGATCCGGCGCTATCGATACTCGCTGGATTTCCATATCTCGAAACGAAGACGCCGAATTCAATTCCGCGCGAGTAACAGAGTCAATTTCCGGAGACACGGACAATGCGAGCGCGTCTTCGAGCGATTTCCTCTTTTAGCGAATGTAGCTCGATATTTTTTGTCATATTTTCGTGAAACGTCTCGTCCAATTTTCACGGCGAAACGAATTCATTCAGATATTGGGGACACTCGCGAGTACGATAGGACGACGAAATTTTTTCCCCATGCGAATATGTATCGAGTGAATCGGAAAGTATGCCATTATTGTTTGTATTATGCTTGCGCTCGAGACCAGTCTTTTTTTAAAAAGTGGATCTGCAAAATTGGCCACTGAACGTAACATAATAAAGTTTTTTTGTTAAAAGTTAAAATAATGCATTTCTTTTCGGCCTCTTTAATAATATTTTCATCCGAGTTGCAGAGTCAACTTTTAACGATGCGGACAATGCGAGCGCGTCGTCGCGTCTTCGAGGGATTTTCTCTTTTACCGGGTGTAGCTCGATATTTTACGTCATATTTTTGCGACATGTTTCATCTAATTTTCATGGCGAAACGAATCCCTTCTGATTTTAGGGACACTCGCTTGTGGGTAAAAATTTGAAGGTAACTTAATCAGTTTTGATAAGATATAAAAGATTACTAGTCGAGCTACGATGGTAGATTTATTTTCTTTATGTCTTTTTTATCGTTATTTTATACGAAAGGTTCAAATTCGCATACGTAAGCAGGATAAGAACGTATCGCTTTCAACGCAAAAATGATCCGCGTAATTTTCGATCATTTTTCACACGCCACGAAGTGCCTTCAACTTCACTTTTTAATCAATTCTCTGTAGAAGATGCACGTTCTAAGTTATTTACGTAATTAATTGACTTTCCTGATACCAGAGTCCGGTCTTATCGCGGACCATCGAACGTAACGAAAAAGATTACAAAAAAGCCAATACCTTTCGAACTTCGAAGTTCGACTTGTTCGACTATCGACGAATAAATTAACTTCGTTGCTACGACTTAACGCGACAACGAAAAACCACGCGGCGCGTCACGGCAGATGACTTTTACATTCTCGGACGCATTCGGAAGAAGGTGTAACGTCCACGTTCGAAGCACGTTGGCCGATCACCGCGTATCTCGATTTGATCGTTGACGCGACTGCGATACGGACGTATCGTTACGGGGCGAGTCGAAGGAGAGCAATCGAATCGAGGTAAATCGAATAAGGATTCGCGCCTTCGTCGTGAACGAAGCACGAAGCCAGCCGGGCGACTACGATTTAACGGAAATCCGTAAAGGTAATTGAGTTTGGCCCGTGAGCGAGAAGCCGGTAACTTAATCGCGCTATGCCTTATCCTCCCGGCACGATAAAATCGTTAACGTCGCTTGAGCGCGACTTATGCCCGAAACTGCAGCCCCATACTTTGCGGGAAGAGAGGTTCCAGCCCCGTACTAAATGGAATCAGCCGGTTTACAAAGGTGCTTTTCCACCGAAACTGGGTTAAGCGTCGAGACTCTTCGTTGCCCGATTAAATACTTATATACGTACCTGAACGCGCAACCGGAACTCGCCCCAGGAAAGAATCGAAGATCGAAAACGAGGGAGGCGTCGTCCTCTTCCTTTTCCCTCGGTGAATCTTTCATCGAATCTCGTCTTTGCAAGGAGGAAAGAAAAATTGGACGGGTTAGGGGAGGATGGATCGTCGAAGATAAACGAGAGGCAAGATACGCTCATCCTTTCCATCGATTTCTTTTATAAAACAAAGTCGTAATGTATTGATAGTTATTGAAATGTCAGTATACATCGTAGTACTCGAATTCCTTTACCCTCCTGACACAACTTGCCAATACGCATCGAGGGTGGATCACGCGCGATCCGTTCTCATCA
>JAITYT010000687.1:402841-416885 GCA_025433975.1 Liostenogaster flavolineata | reverse complement strand
GTGTGTGTGTGTGTGTGTGTGTGTGTGAGAGAGAGAGAGAAAGAGAGAAAGAAATATTTTGAAATCGTTCGAAAGTTCTTATGCGTCTAAAATCGTTTGTTTTTCGTGGCTTGCTCGCGAGTCCGATTTATCGACTTTATATCAACCCTTCAACGCCACCCTACCTGCATTGCACCGAACCCTTTAAACTTCCCATGGCAGCGTCCTACATGCTATAAACTGATCTCTCACGTTGTGGTCTAATGCGCTTTTTGAGGGATCAAATATAATGTATTTATAACGAAGTTCAAAGTATCTTACACCATTGAATAACAGCGACTGCCGTTATATTAGGTTGTTCGGAAAGTCATTTCGTTTTATCCCAACTGTTTTTCATAAAAAAAGAAATAAAAAAGAACGTTTTTTTATGACAAAAACGATATGACTTTCCGAACAACCTAACACAATATCTGTCTTTGTGTTAGTCAGAATCTAAAAGTCCTCCGGGTTCGAGAGGTTAAAATGAACATCTCAAATCGGTCATTATCCTCTTTCATCGATAAAAAACGGTTTTCTTCGCGAGGGATTTACTCAAGATCGAGCTGAAATCGTTGGAATGTCGACAGAGCGCGATAACGCGCCGACGTAATTTACGGCCGTCTCCCTTTCGATGTCTCCAGTCTTCTGCAGCGCGAGAGCATCGAAGCTCCAACGTGAAAGGGCCGCTCCACGATACATCGTTGAACTGCCGTATCGACTGCCGTAAAGAATCGATGCCCGTCGTATGGGAGGATGAAAAATACGATTGAAGATAGGATCGACAGAATTTTTCCGACACGACTTTGGCCTCGGTGCGATCGAGGAACGCGAGCGTAAGAAAGATATGCGTCGCTTTTATCAACGCCATTATCTTTCGAGCGGAATAAAAGCGTACGACGGGGTAGACGACGCTTCGTTCGGATTAGAACCTTTCTTTTTTTTTCTATCGGAATCTTTTCGAGGAAGAGTCGCGCTCGAGACTTGCACGAAAATAATTAAATAATCGAACGCAGACCATTGGACGACGACGATCTGCTCGTTCTTCCGACGTTAGCAAAATTTCATGAAAATTCGTATTTCAACACCCGCACTCAATCGTTCGAAATGAAATTAATGGGTTGGCAACTAAACAATTGCGGATTTTATCTAACAATTAGCAAATCTTTTTCCGAAAGTATAAACTATCCTAAATTTGTCTTAGAATGAAAATTATTACTAAGATTTGCCAATCGTTAGGTAAAATTCGCGATCATTTGGCTCGCAACTTGACAATTTCGTTTCGAACGATCGCTGGCGGATGGAGGGGAATCCCCGGCGTTATTATTCGAATTTTAATGAAATTTTGTTAATGTTCGGAGAAATGGCGATCGTGTCCCTGTTCGAGCACAAAGGACCAGTCGATCGTCGCTGTCCAATGGTCTGCAGTCGGATATCGCCTTTGTATCGATGGCGAAGAGACCTCGATCGTTTTCAGCATGCCGGCCAGTCGCGACGTTAAAATATGTAAATGAGAGACGCGGAAATTCGGCGATTCAATTAGTTTATTAACGAAACGAGCGCGATTAAATAGATCGGTTGGCAAACGGTGCCGCGTATGAAATCGTCTCGCCGATTGCTTTAAGCTCGTTCGGTAATAACGCGAGCGCGTACATCGTCAACTTCGATAAGCGACGTATAAAAGCGATCCCGCCGCGCCCAGGGACTGACGTATCCGGGGATATTCGTAATTTCCAGTTTAAATACGAAGATAAATTACGCGATACCCGCATGGTAGCGATATTCCTCGAAGCAATTAATTGAAAGCACGGCCCCTAGGCCGCCTCTCGATACCTAGAGCGTGCTTTGCGCAGATAAGAAAAATGTTTTTACGCGTCGGCTGATTCGAGCTTCCTCCGCCGCCTCCGCCGCCTCGTTTCTTTTCCACCACTCTCGGCGCTTTTCATCCGCGGAACACTTTATGACACTATGGAATTTCACGCCACACGTAAACACAATACGACGGAACGTGGCGCGAAAAATACGCGAGAATTCTGCGCGGCCTGGCAAAATTACGAAGCTCACGAAATAAAAGTCTCGACAGCGATATCGCGGTGCTTCTCTCTTCTTAGCCGCGCGTGTGATCCTTCGGAGATTCCGCCGAGGAGAAAGGGAGGGCGGGAGGGAGGGAGGGACGAGGCTCGAACAAGGGAAAAGTTACTTCGACAAAGACAATGCCTACGCGAACGAATTGATCGAACGGCCTTTCGCGACACGCCGTATTCGACGTCGATAAACGTCCTTTGTAACGTTTCGCATTGACGCGCGAAACTCTCGACAGTTTCGTTCGTTATCGCGATTCCATCCTGACTTTGGCGACTTTTTCCAAATCCGAAAATATCGCTGGAAAGCGAGAATCCGACGAAAAAAAAAAAACGGAAGAGCACGAGCTAACCAGGTGTTAACGATCGGATTGAGGAGCGCGCGCTCGACTCGAGTAATCCTCTTGTTTTCCCATGGCGCAGCTTTGTCAAGCGTCGCGATGGAGAACGGCAGGTAGACCGGATTATCGTCTGTCTATCGCGTTAAAGGGCTTAATGCGTGTGGTGGGAGACACGGGGGTGTCTTTGTGCGCGCGAGCAATCAACCGGGACGTTATGCTTTTATTGGCAACGTTGAGTGTCGAGCACCCTTTAAATTTTAATTAAAACGTTTATGGTCGTTCGACGCTCGTAGCCGCTCACGAGAAACGCCAAAGAAGAACGGCCATCGCGGAGCAATTAGGTCGATCCACTCCAGACGGCTGCGTAAAGGTGCCATTATGCCGGGGATAAAAAGAGACCGAAAGAAAGACGGGGAAAAGGAAGAAAACAGGCCGAGAAATGATTTCCGGGCTAAAATATTCTCCTCCGAGTGACATTGTCCCGTTATCGCGCGGCCTTCGTGTAATTGCTTTACGCCCTACCGCCGATGCGCCGCTGCGAGAGAACGTGCTCGCGAGGAATCCTTTTTAAAGCGTCCCTCCAACGACGAAGATGTCGATTCTCGCGTATATTTTTAAACCTCGAAAATACCCGTGTCTTTTTGGGATTCTTCGTTTCGGCTGCTTCATGGAAGAATCTGAATAAAAAATCAGGATAATAGTCGCGTCGGTATCTAATTACTGTAAAAAGGAAGTCGAGGTCCATTCGAAAGCTTCGACGCGACGTTCGCATTTTTTCTACTTTTACCCCACACTTCTTCATTTCTTACACTTCGGATTTGTACTCGGAAAATCTGGAAGAAATTCACGTCCCTAGATAATATTCTCCGGAACGGCCTAGAATTTTTTTTCCAATTTTTTCATGCGTACAATCAAGACAAGAGCTATTGGAATCGATTCCAAATCGAACAGCAATTCGAGTCGATTTTCCGTCTTTAGGCGCGTGTTTTTGCCCAGACTAAAGAGTCTCGTTTTAACGATTCCTAATTTTTTGATCGTCGACAAGTCGTAACGTTTGCTCGACACGCTCGTTACTCGTTGGTCGTTCGTCTCTCGAGCGAGCAAAGGGAGCAGAAAGACGTCTCGCGACGCGAGATTGGCCACAACGCGGCTAAGAAACGTCGACCATACTTTCTCGGGTCTTTGACGCTCGAAGTAATCAGTACGGGTCTACCCTCGTGCGTATCCACACTCGTGTTTCATTTTATGCGCGACTCATCGCGTGGAAAGCTTCTCGCGTGGCGTTTTGCCGCGCGTACTCTCATGAAAACTAAGTCGCCGTTTGCATGCCCCTAGAATTCAATTTTTCGACGCATCAAAGGAGTCCTGTCTCGTACTTGGTTTTTAACGCTCTTTTCTCAATCGATCTCGAGAGGAACTCGCGTAACGATATCGTAGTTCTCGTACATTATTCTTTACTCTATTGTTTTGCACAATGAAATAATACCAAGATTGTCTAGTTTCCTTCTTTTCGATTTAACGTTGCGCTTCGTGCATACGTTTGTTATGTTCGTGAGACGTACGAAGATTTTAAATACGCTACCGGTGGTACAAGCGCATCTAATCGCAGCTTTTTTCTTTACAATAATATAGGACAATAAATAAAATAAGTAAAATAAAGAAAATATCCCGTTAAACGACCAATTTTGAACTTTCGTATAGAATTTTTGTACAGCCAAAGAAGTCGAGATCGAGGTAAGAAATCCTTTTTAACGTAGAAACGCAGTGATTTTTAAAATAAAATATCCAATCGATCCGTCTTGAAAGTTCGATCGTTCGACATTCGTTTCTTCTTTACGTTACGACGCGTTACGTCGTACGATTGCTAACGAATCATCCTCCGCAGTCGTCTCGATGCACCCGAATCACTGCCTTCGACTTCGAGAGCTCGTGGCTTTGCGTTAGCGCACCGAACTCGTTAAACCACCGAAATACCCAATGAAACGTCCTTTTTGGAGCTCGTCGGTCGGCGCGGGAACCGAAACGACATTTTGCGTCGGCTCGAGGTAAGTTCCCTCTTGGTAAGAGGGAAAAGGACGGCAGCAGCGCGGCGTCGAAACCACCAGGCGGAATTAGTTTTCGCCGGAGGCGTCGCGCGACGTCAAAGTAACGCGAACAAGAGTGAAAACCGCGCGGTGCGACGACGCGACGTCGAGGCGAATATCGACGTCGCGCCTCGCGAACATCAAAAAAGTCTTTGAGAGCGACACGTCGTCGCGTCGATGAAAGACGAACGATGGTCGGACGTTTCGTCGTCGTCGTCGTCGTCGTCTCCGTCGTTGGTCGTTTTTAAAAAGAAAGACGGTTTTAATTGAAAACGGCCGGTCGGATGAGGCGCGTTTTATCCATCCCTCGTCGTCGTGGGAGGCTCCAACGACGTTTTATCGAAAAAAAAAGGAAGAAAAGAGAGCAAAGCACGTCGTACCTACGTTCTTTCTTCCCGTTTCTGTGTCGAGGAAATTAAGTGTCCCGCGAGAAACGAATCGATACGTAACCACCCTCGATGGCGAATGGAAGCCTTCTTTTCTCTCCTTCTTTTCCTCGCTTTTTTCCCCTCTTTTTCGTACGTCGCCGCGGTAGTCGCGTCGGCCGACGTCGTCGTCGTCGTCGTCGCCACCGCGACCGAAAGAGGCCGTCGAAGGGAAGAAAGAGCTCGTCGAGGTTGAATCGACTTGCAGTCGGCATCCGCCGGCATTGCCTCGTGCTGGTCCTTCGACTCGTCCGTAACGCAACTTCGGGAATATTTTTTTTTCTTCCTTTTTTTCGCGCTAGAAATAATCGAAAGTTTCTCCGCCATAGCTGCTGTTTATATCGAGCGCTTTTTTCCCTCGTTGGTATCTCGGAACGAAACGAATTCGAGTCCTCTGCGTGTTTAACGTCGATTGAAATACGCGAAGGGAAGGAACGTAGAATAGAAAAATATTCGAAAAATTAATATTAAAGAACAATAAAAAAGAAACGTTTGGTAGAGCATTACGAGCCGCCTCGCGTGTGTAAGGCACATCGCCTCTCCGGATATTTATTACAGCGTGACATTTAGAAGCCGTCACGAACTAGCTGCGGGAAAGGATCGTCGTCGTCGTCGTCGTCGTCGTCAACATCAACGTCGACCAGGAAATCGAATCGCTTTGGTGTTCGAAAAAGCGACTTCACTCGAAAGTGACGCCGCGACGCTCGGGACGCGACGTTTTCCAGCACGACGTTATCGGATTACCGACGTGCTCTCGAAACGCCCTGGCTGGCAGCTACGTAAATGCATACGTGTATACGTGTACGTACGTATAGGCGTGCTAGCCGAGCATTCGAGTTCTCGCGAGAAAGCGAGTTATGAGTGGAGCGCACCGCTCCGTGGCGCACCTTGTTTCCCAATGTAAGCCATACTCTAAATAAATTACGCGCACGGCTGTACGCTTTTACGTTGCGGGATATCGCCCGTCTCATTAAAGGACATTGTTTATACTGGGTCGGGTGGCGCCGCGAATTGGCCCGAAACGCGCGGCTTAATCGGGAGGGACGCCATCGACCAATCCGCAATTTCATTGGCGAAGTCGCGATATGACGGCGTCCTCGCCGTTTCTTTTCGGATTCTTTTTTTTTTTTTGGATCGTACGAATTACCGAGCTTCTCTACCGATTTCGAGCCGTAACGCGGTCTTTTCTCGCGCAGTGACACGATCACGGGATTACAAAGAATCGGTATATTGAATTTTTCAACCCTATTGGAACTTCGAATGATTCACCGTGCTACCGGATACGAATTTTTAAGCCGTAAATCGATTTGATAGATACTTTTCGAGTGCTTCGGAGATGAATTCGATATCCATCATTTTCCAACGCTGAAATGTACATCCCGATGTTTTTTCTGTAGGATGACGCGTATCGTCCAGCAATAATATCAATAACGCGTTTGGTGTAATAAAAACCGACGATTAAATTTTGATTGGAATTGCGAAAAATTGACGTATCGACGTAGAACGATGGAAAAGCGAGAAGTCGAGAATTTTGACGCGGTAAATATAAACGTGAGGTTGCAAATTTTATGCGAGTATTTGGATTGGAGTGTTACGGGATTGAATCTAATATTTATATTTTTAAAACGACAAAATGCGCGTTTGGACCGCTTGAATTTTTTTCCTGATTTCGGTCTAAATTTGATTTATCGCTTTAACTGGTTTTATTCGATATAAAAGCACGTAATACGCAGTTAAAATGTGGTTAGAAGCCTTCGATATGTCTTGATTGCGTTTTACATTATTTTCACGTCGCTTTAACTCAAATATCGTTTACGTGAAAACGTTGTATCTCCTAGTAGCAGGGATTCTCGTTCCTGTTTTCAAATTTGTTCAGCGTACGTCATCAGGATCTCGTTGTCACCTTGAAGGATGTAATTCGAGTGTTCCGAGATACAAAACGTCTTGCATTCCGCGCCAGAGATAACGCGTCTTGCGAACGTAATTATTGCAATTTTATCACTGCTATTTTTCATCGCCTTTCGTTTAATTGGATCTCCGATAAAATCGTTGCGGAACATTTAACGCATTCGTGGCGCGTGGACTCGCGTAGTCGAAACAGTTAGAATTACCAAAGTGGCCTTGCTTTGAAATAAAACACTGCGTATGCCTTTATTGGAGCTTCGAGTAACAAGAAATTAATTAGTTTCTCCAATGGGATCTTTGTCCGCGCGAGCTGAACGGGGTAAAAAAATTCGACGAATTTTGAAACTGGACGTGGCTCTTATAAAAACTGGGCAAAGGTCAAGGGTCACGCGAGATATTTCTGCATGGTGAATTTTCAGTGCACGAAGTGGGAAAGAGAAAAAAACGCGTGAAGAAGCGTAATATCGGATGGAAGCGTTCATCGATGTAGTGCGTAAAGAGACGAATGAACGGACGGACGGATCACAAAATATACGACGATTCGCGAATTTCGATCGAACCGAGCGCTCGGCTCGAAGTACCCTTTTTCTTAGTCGAGAGCGACGTAGAAACCTCGCCGAAATACCGCATCG
The DNA here is from genome assembly GCA_025433975.1 of Liostenogaster flavolineata. Lineage (NCBI taxonomy): Eukaryota > Metazoa > Arthropoda > Insecta > Hymenoptera > Vespidae > Liostenogaster > Liostenogaster flavolineata. The sequence goes on along the minus strand of JAITYT010000687.1, from coordinate 409,402 downwards.
ACAAAGTAATAGACCTTGTAGGAACAAAGTGCAGCGGTAGTCAAAGCAGCCGGCTGCGCTTGCCTGTTATCGAGCTCGAAGGTTTTGCTGCCTTCACCGTACGGTCTCGATACCGCATTAGACGATTATTATTTCCTGGGTGTCTAACGCGATGAATAACAAAGATGTTACGCTACGATGTCTCGAAGTTCCTCTCCTGTCGTTCCTCACTCTCTCATCCGCGCATTGAAACAATTTTACATCGATGACAATAGTGTATCGTTACGATAAGCTGATATTTTTTCGAAAATGTCGATGGAATATAAATGACGAACGAAGTGTTTATTTTAAGAGATAAAATAACAGCATGCAAATTACTCGAAAAAAAGGACGTCTATCACTCATCCGTGCATCGAAATAATGTTATTTCGATGAAAAATTATCGTTACAATAATCCGAAGTTTTTTCGAAAATGTTAATGGAATATAAATCACAAACAAAGTATTTAATGTACGAGATAAAATGACTGGATGCAAATTACTCGAAATATATCGCGATTTACTGCGCGATGTTCTGTCACGATATCATCCCATGGACGATGATGTTCTGTTATCGACGTTTATCACTCATCCGCCATTTAAAATAATTCTATATCGATGAGAATTTATCGTTACAATAATCTGATATTTTCGCGAACATTTTAACAGAATATAAATTACGAACGAAATGTTTATTTTACGAGTTAAAATGACTGTAAATAAAATGATGTATGCAAAATTACTCGAAGAAAAGCGGGAGTCTATCACTCATCTATAGAGTATATATATTGCATTATCGACGAACTGTTTACTTTAAGAGATAAAGCGGCCTTATGTAAATTACTCGAAAGAAAGCAGAAGGCATATCGCGAGAAACTGCGCGATATAAATCCCTAGCGTAAAAACTGTCCGGTGCAAGGCGAATCTCTTTGGAGTTTCGCGTTCTGTAGAGAAGACGGAGCACCCCGACAAACGATGCTTCATTTGCGAGGCAGGTGCAGATAGCGCGGCAACGACGGCAACGATGACGACTACAACGAGGGGAAAGGCGCAAAATGGACGATAGGTGGGCGAATTCGCCTTCCCTGTGAAAAGTTCTCGTCGTTGGGTGGCGCCGTGTCGCGCACCGAAAGGGACGAGAAGAAAGGTAAAAATCCTCACCGACGACGAGGAACTTGCCGGTGAAAGGAGAAAGGCCGGCGAAAGGTAGGCAAGCGAAAAAGTAAAAAGACGTAAGTAGGTTCAAACGAGAAAAGCTGAAGACGACGGGGTGGTGAGGAAGGAGGCGAGGCCGAAAGGAGATACCACGCGGCGAGGATGGGGCGGAGGGACTTTTGGAAGCACGCTGGTAGGTACTTCCAAAGTGAAATTTAATTTATGTAAATTTATAATGCGGAAGCACTTTGCAGTTTACTCGCGGAAACCGGTCGTGAGCGGATTCATCGTTCTTCGAAGCTACTTCGATGGATGGAGAGAGAAAGAGTACGATCAAGAACGTACGTGCCACCGCATGGTCGCGAGCTTTAAACCGAAAGTTTACGAGCGAAAGAAATATTAGCCATCCGAGACATGCTCGATCACGTCATAGTCGTCTTCCACCACCGTCTTCTTCCCGATCTCGATTACGCTTCGATCCAATTTTCAGTCTCGATGAAGAAGGTTTGCTATCGATGAAGGAGGAAGGGGGAGGGAGAGGTGAGTGTACGTAGACGCCACTGGTGTCTAATTTAAGGAGAAACGACGTTTAAGACGAAACGCGTCCGTGCATACTAACGGTGTCGTTTAATAGAAAACTGTGGAATACCTCTCGAAGAATTAAAGTTTTTAGAAAATACGTTCTTATAAAATTTCTTTGGCATTAAGCGCGATTTAACCTGTACGTAGGTGTAATGGTGAGCGAGACGTCGAAGTCGCGCTAATTCCTTTAAACGGGACTTTGTACTTTTCTATCGGTCGTAACACGATAATTTATCGTTTACCTGTCTTCGTTGATATTTCTATTTATCGCAACCTTTTAAAATTATGCATTTAAAAATTCCATCTTCTACGTTACGCGCTACAAGATTTCCTCCACGGAGGATGTTAAACGCGCGATAAAAACGTTGCCTTCGTTCGCCGATTTCTCGTTTGAATTCGAAATCCGAAAAAAATTGACACGTCTCGTTTAGGGTATTTTCCCTCTGTGTCGGGCGAATTTCGTAATTGCGAAAATGTCATTCCGTACGATTATAGATCGCGATATGACACATCGATAATCCCAATGTGGTATTAACTCGAAGCCGACATTTGTCCAGTTCTGACGTTATTGTAGCTGATGCGCGATATTTATTAGCGTTTTGCGCGATATATACGGTGCACCATACGAATTAATAGTTTTACTACATCCCATTTCATTTCATTTCGGGCTTAATGGTATACTCCTTGCAACTGGACGATACGTTATTTAGAATACGTGTAATTGGACATAGAACAACGGTACAATTACGCGATGACGTTGTAACGAGGAAATGCGATCGTTACCGAGTGCCGTTGAATTTTCGAAACGTTGACGTTCGCGAACGCAAAATCGTAAATCCAAACGAGCGCTCTGATCGATCGCCGTTAAATTCGGGCGTCCTTCATTGCGATCCACCACGAGCAAAGTCTTCTTTACTAATGGTAGACGTGCAATTCGAGGCAAAAGTCCACCCAAGGATCTACGGTCCTGTGAAATTCGTGAGATTACAAGGAGCGATGCAGGCCAGGGCGGGCGCAGAGACGAGGAAAACTATGGATCAGCTTTTCTAGATCGGCGACGTCGTATACTGCCTCGTCGTCGCTCCGTTAACTCGCCCTTTTCCCTTTTTCGTATGGCTGCACGATAAGCGAACCCCTTGATTATCGCGAACGCCCTCGGACGTATTTACGGCTCGTGGCTCGTTTCGGTCGGTTTTTGCTGGCGAGACTTACGTCCTTCTCTCTCGCGATCTCGTACGCACCAACACCAACACGGATGAAAGTTTTTCTCCACGAACGTCAGTCGCACCGGTTCTCACGCGTACTAGGTAAACGATTTTAGCGAAAGACGTTAAATTATATCGAAGGACGCGCGGTACGCGGATCAACGATTTATGCGGGAAAAACTTTTTGTCCTTACGTTCGCGGAATCGCGCATCGATTAAACCTCGCGTCGTTATGCGGGATCGCGCGCGCCAATGGAAACGTCCTTTCCTTTTACCACTCGAATTTATCGCTGGTAATGGATATTTCGATGGGAGCGATATGTATCTGTCGTTGGTCTTTCCACGATCACGTTCGCTCCGTGCTAACTCGAGCAACGGCGCTCCATCCCCTTAGCGTAATGAAATTGGTCGAATTGACTCCAGCGATAATGTCATCGCCGCCATTTTTACATTCTCCTTCTTTTTTAGCACACGGATCAAAGCGTAATCTGTGAAACGCCTGCCGTTTTACGCTCGGTTTTGATAGAGACGAACGACGGAAAAACGGTTCGATAAACACGCCATAAACGTAATTGGAAAAGAACTTTTTCGGCACATCGTGTAAAATTCATTTTCTCGCCCTACCAACGCTTTTCGAGAAACGGTCGAACCGCTTTAAACCCTTTAAGAGGCGAAACAGCAACTCGTAAATTCTGTAGGGTCGTTTTTTCTTTCTCGAGATAGAAACAAGAGGTGGATATTTCTTTAACGTAAGGCTAGTGGTGGCGTAGAGGCCAGTGATAACGCTGAACCGACGCTAAGCGCCGACGTCGAGGCGACCGCGACGCTTGATTAACGTCGATTAGTCTTGATTAACGTCGTCGCGCTATATTCTCGACTTTCATGACCCTAGATTGTAACCTTTTGATCGCTCGAGGAGATTTAAGGGGTCTTTAAAATTTTGAGCGTGCATGCATAAAATGCATAAGATACTCGTGTTGGGCGGGAACGTTGCTTACGAAAATCACAGGAAGGTAGAGGCTAACGAACGACGCTATAACGCGCGCAAGATATATGCGCGTAACGACGCAACTATAACGGTTCCCTATAGTTTATTATACTTATAGTCGGTCATTGTTACGAGGAGCAATGGCTGCGTTATTACCGCCTATAGTTCGCATTGTCATCGCGCTGTGCGTATTCTAATCATCGTCCAAATGGAAATTTCTTGCGGTTGAAATGAAAGCAATCGCAGCATAGTAGCAAATCGAATACTTCTATTAAAATCAGTTTTGTTTTGTCATTTTACGTTGCGCTTGGACTTTTAAGTTTATCGAATTTCATGTCTTTCATAGATGTCTCGAAAGTCTTTGCGAGGTTTACCACGATTTGGATCTTGCGAATCTGCTGACAGTTCGTCGCTTTTCTCAACTCTTCCGGATAATCACTTGAAATTCGTTTCCACTGGTGAACGGATTTAAATCGTATCGCGGGATTTAATTTTGACCTATCGTATAAAAATTATTGCTTGGGTCTCCTGACTCATTCGCGCCAAATAGGGCTACTTAATTAGAACGATTGTAAGTCGGTCGATATATCGGACATTTGGCTTCTTTGACTATTGAATATTGACTATTTTTATACATTAAAAGTCACAATTCGACAACTCGCATATCCAAGCACAATTAATCGAAAAGATTGACGTGCATTTTTTCAATCATGTCAAGTGACATTGGAGATAAAACAAAATCGATAAAACACAATGCTGTAATTTTAATCAAAATTGCGGAAACTGGCAAGCTTATAAAATGTGATGGAATATTAAAGGTTTGAATATTTCACCTTCTATACATATTCTCTTACGTTTTTAGCGTACTCGATACGAATCAGAAGTTAACAATTTAAAAGGGTGAGATAACAGATTCAAAACGCTAGACAGTGTCTGCTCAGCAGTGGCGTAGTGCAGACCAACTGCTCCGTAGCGAAATCGTTGAGCTCTTACTGCGTAAGCATTTACGAAAAGAATTAAAAACGTTACCGTCGCGGTACGATTAAAACGATATTATATATTTTTTCGATTCTTGATCTTTTTCTATCGCATTATTGTATTAACGCGCAGATCCTCTACTCGAGGCTAATTTTTCTCGAGAATTTGAAATACTTGAAAACTTATCGCGCAAAGTCGTTATTACTTTCACGAGAGACGATACTTTTTGTCGTGGATAGCATTTGCTAGCATAGACGATAAATACGACGAATATCGATTCCACTATGAATTAAGCGTATGCTAACGATACGCCACTGTATGCAAAAGTAAATGCGACTACTTTTCTCAAACCGAATTTCGCTAAGTGATTGAAAAGCATTCGCGATTCGGTCTCTTCTTCGGTAACGTTTTCTAAAGCAGTTTGGAATGCGCGAGGCGCAACAAAGCGAAAGCATACTGGAATTTAAGCGCTCGCTCGAGTATCGTTTCGATACCAAAATTTCAAGAGAGCTTACGCTGCGCACATTTTTCCGTGGTCGATAAGATGCAAAATGCCGTAAAAGCGCCTCCACTTTCGCGAATCGCGCCGACGTACGAACGAAATAACGCACAAAAGAAACGGCGCGCCGTATGAATTTCCCTTAAGTGACCGGAAATTCGAATAGTCGACGCGTATTCTCTCGACTTTGGCGAATATCACACGCATGCATCATTTATTTTATGCGAAATTGCTACTTGTAACCACGGAAATCTCTCGGTTCTTCGTACAGTCTTCCTCGTTTCTGTTTTTTTCCTCGTCAGATTTTCGCAACATCGCGAGAGCGAAGTAACTCGCTCCGTCCTTCTCTAGCTCCCACCAGCCAAATCGTCTTTGGCTTTTCCAGTATCCATTTACGTGCCTATTCTCGTTTCGCCCCTCGACAGTAGCTTTCCGGTTGGTAACGTCTTACCTCATTGTTCTTCCAGCTTCCGTCGTTTGCCGACGTTCTTCCTTTTTCGTCGCTTCCGTTTCGTCGTTCCGCCCTCTTATTCCTCTTCGTTCGACGACGTACACGTACCTGCGTCTCCGTATTAGCGCGAAAAGCTGCAAGAAAGGAAACCGTTCGGAATAATCGTCATCGTATCCTCGTCTCGCCTTTTTTTCTTTTCTCTTTCTCCTCCTCCATTCTTCTTCGTCGTCGTCGACGCGTTTCTACGTAAAAACCTCTGCACTCTTCCTTCCGAGTCGCGGTAGCATTGTTTCGTCGAGCGCTGGAAATTTACTCTCACAGGAACGACGCGAAAAACGACGGATCCCGACGTTCCTCGAGAATTTCGTCGTCCATTATCGTTTTATCATCGATTTTATTCCCGATCATTTTCTTCGCAATTTTAAGGCGCGTTACTGCGCGATTTATCTTTCAATCTATTTTCTTTCGCGGACGATAATCTGCTTTCTTGAATTTTATTCGATGCGGAGTGTGGAAGTTCGAAAGACGAGCAATTTGTATTCCACGCGTCGAAGATACCGCACGCGTTTTCACGTAGTCGATCGAAAAATTTGGATATTTCGATACCGGCGTATATTTGCGATTGTTCGTTTCCATCGCTTTCATCCTTCTCGATTTATCCATCAATGATAACCGCGCGCAAATCC